>MCJB01003669.1:0-45631 GCA_002018475.1 Nicotiana obtusifolia | reverse complement strand
GGGGAATAAATATTGGATTTTGATAGAATATCGTTAGTGAAACGTTGAGAAAGAGCCAGATGGATCTTTAAATGTCAATTAATTTTTAAAAAATTTAAAGTCAATCCACGTGAAATGTTGATACTTGAGAGCGAATAGTACGCAAACTAATGAAGCAAAAGGTGAAATATGATATCGTGAGACCCAAAATAAATATTTATCCCAAGGGACAAAAATTGCAACTTTTAGCGAATTGGATTAACCCCGTCTAAAAGAATACATAGTCAAAATCTTCCATTTGATTGAATTTCAGATATAACATGAATATGATCCCTTTCCTCCAAATGGACTTGAGAATGCCGAATTTCACAAACCCCCAAAACTACTCTATTCGCCGTTCTTTTGATAAAAATAACAATTGTCAACGTTAACTTTTATATACAAAACCCAAAGAAAAAAAACTAAGGAAAGAGAGAGAACAAAGATCTCCGCGATCTATCCGTTATTGCAAAAGAGGGCCTGTACTATCTATAGATTGCACATCAAGCCCATGTTCCATCTCGTCTTCATGTCCACATCCACAATTATACACAAGAAGCAGTTGATCTTCCAGATATCTCTGCAACAACAAACTCTCTTGACAACTTCCATCTATAACCGATTCCCATGGCGTTGATCGCCGGCGGCGGCGGCGATGACATAGACGGTAGCAGATTTCGGCAGCACAAATGAAGGGGAAAGTAGCACAGAAGAGAGGAAGAAGAAAAGGAGAGCAAAGAAGGAGACACAAGTAGCGCCGGAAGCGGCGACGACTTAGCCAAGACGCGAGGATCATTGTGGAAAAGGAAAGTGGAGATGGTGGGGTTTGGTTTTGATCATGTTGAAGTGGGAGCAGATTCTGGTTCTCAGGGTAATAGTATTTGGTGGGGTTGAAATTAAAGAAGCAGAAGAAGCTCAACCAGTCCCGCATGACTTCTGGCTAATCTTTTTACATAATCAACGTGTGGGGGAAGGGAAGATGACTCGTGATAGTGATGGAGAGAGAGAGAGAAAACTGACTTGATTTTTGGACTTCTTTTCTTTCCCTTGCTTTTCCGTCCAGCTTCTTTTTTTTTTTTTTTTTTTGGGTCCAAATAATGAGATTGAGCTTTTATGTGCTGGTAAATGAATCTGACCATGTGATTGCTAGGCTACATAGATCTAATTGGAATGAAACAAAACTAAGGGCCGTTGGGTCATAAAATCTTTTTTACTATTTTTCGAATTAGACATTTGATCATAAAAAGTTTTAAATTTTATTTGAAATTAAATTTCAAAATTTTTGAAAATTTAAAAAATTTTAAAAAACTGTATTTTAAAATGTTTTACTTCAAATCACTCACAAACATTCAAAAATAACTTCAAATTATATTTATGTTCAAATACAATTTTAATTTTCAAATATTATTTTTACTTGAAAAATAAATTTTTTTTTTTTCAAAATTTCACAGTTCTTATGTCCAAACGTCTACTAAGCACCCAAAAAGAAAAGAAAAAAAAATACCACCGTCTCTCCTTGAATCAAGTCGCTCGCCATTAGTCACAAATTCCATACTTCTCCGTCTCAAAGTTTAGAAAATAGAGATATAGTTTTAAAATCTATATGATTATAGATTATCTATCTTAAGGATAAAATGAGAAGATTTTAAAATTATATTTATTTTTAAAAAAGTACATACTAAAAAAGTATATTACATAAATTGTCTTTTATGCCATCTATGAAAGTCTACAAATTTAATGAGTTAGGGCAAAATTATATAGCATTACAACATTATGCATATACAACTACAAAGTACATCATAGCTAAACATGAAAAATTTTGTCGCTAAACACTTTAGCTACAATAATTTTTTTCGTAGCATCCATAGCTAAAAGTAGCATAACTAAAAGTTAGCTACAACCTTTAACATTTCATGGCTAAGGATTAATACTTATTGCTACAAGAATTTTTGTGATGTGATTATATTAATAAAATATTTTGCCACGAAGAATATATATTTGTAGCTAAAGATTTTATTTTTTTTCCACGATAAATCAATTTTATAGCTATTTTCTATACTTTAGCCACAAAGGGATATAGTGTGGCTAAAGATGTTATTTATTTAGCCACAAAATTCAAATATGTAGTTGTGATTACATATTAGATTTGTATTACTGTATTTATATTTAGCTACCAACCCATAATTTCATAGCTATGGATTGTCAAAATATCCAAGATTAGATTTTTTAATTATATTTTATTTGATGACTAGATTTTAATTATATTTTTTATTTATGAAAAATAAATTTATTAGAGATAATAAATTTTTCTGTGTTGCTATTTTCCTTTTTTACCTCACTATATATTTCTAAAATTTTCAAATATTCCATATCTTTGCATCTTTGATCTAACCATAGAAACGCACAGTAATAACTTTTGAATATCACTTTATTATAGAAATTGACATCATCTAAATAGTTTCAAAAATTGATTTTAAAATATACAATTATATATCTAAAGTACAGTAGGTTATTTAACTTTAATCTATAAAATTCTGAAGGGTTCTACATCAAAACAAAATTAAGTTTTAAGTATTTGATCTCGGAATTGAAGATGTTGCCACCAGATGATCTTCTGCAGTCGAAGATGAAGTAATTTCACTCTTTGCATCAAGGCTGAATCCTTATTCTTCTTGCATTCCATAGATTAAAATGCACCCGTAAATTCAAAAGAAACAATAATTAGCACAAAAGAATGAGTGAACCAAAAGAAAAATTAATACAAAGATGCATCTTTGATTTATAAAAATGCTAGTAGAACGTTCAAAGAGAGAAAAAAAATATGTGTAGGTAATTCTTTTACAGGAATTTTCAGTGCATAACAAGAGGGAAAAATTCAAAGCAACAAGATAAGAAAACAAACCTGTATACTTTTTTAAAAACTTTTGAAAGGATTTTCATCTCATTTTTGTAATGTCTTTTTGACAAAATGTGGCTCCTTCCAACATTACATTATAATCTTCAAGGTTCCACTCAATACCTATCACAATACGACACAATATCTATCAAATTATGAGAATATAAATTCAAAAATTCAAATCAAGTAGATGTATGAGGATTGAGAAATTCAAAGATATAGATACATTAACCGTAATGACCCGACTGGTCGTTTTGACAATTAGTGTTTCGTTCGGTGGCTTAAGGTCTTGATCAATTTAGTATTATGTATTATGACTTGCTTGTGTTGCCAAGTTCGGATTTCGGACAGTTCATGATTGATTTGGAAAAATAATTCTTATTTTAGAAGCTTAAGTGAAAAGAGTTGACTGAAGTTTGACTTTTGTGTAGATGACTCCAGAATGATGTTTTGATGATTCCAGTAGCTTCGTATGGCGATTCTGCACTTGGGCATATGCCCTGACTTGCATTTGGATATTCCTAGAAGGTTTCGGCACTAATTGGCCAAAGTTGGAAATTTGAGGTTTGAAATGTTCATAAGTTTGACCCAGAGTTGACTTTGATGATATCGAGTTCTGATTTTGATTTTGGGAATTGGAATTGCTTCATTATGTCATTTCGAACTTGTGTGCAAAATTTGGGTTCATTCCAAGTTGATTTGATATGTTTCGGCACGAGTCTTGAAGTTGGAAGATTTGAAAATTCATAAGTTCGATTCGAGGAGCGGTTCGTAGTTTCGATGTTGTTTGATGTGATTTGAGGCCTTGAGTAGGTCCGCACTATGTTATATGACTTGTTGGTATATTCAAACGGAGTCCAGAGTGGTTCGGATGAGTTTCGGACGAGGTTCAAATCGTTTGGATCATTTTTGGTTAAGGCTGGTTGGCAAAGTTCTGGTGTGGTCGCACCATGCAGAACACTGGGCGCAGGTATGATGGTCGCAGGTGCAGAGATAAAGGCGCAGAAGCGGAATTGGTAGGCTGGGCTTGAGGTCGCATAAGCGGGCATTTGTGTGCACCTGCGACAACGCATGTGCGGTAACTTGGAGCACAAACGCGAGGATTTGCGTAGATGCGGAGTTTAGCCTCGCACCTGCGGTCTTGCAGGAGCAGAATGGTGTCCGCAGGTGCGAGATGTCAGCTGGCTTGTGATGCTCGCAGAAGCGAAGTTTGAGCCGTAGAAGTGACACTACAAAAGCAGCTAATTGTGTCGCAGGTGCGATCCCTGGGAAGAATGCTAAGAGACGAGGGTAAGTCATTTTCACCATTTCTTTTGAGTTGGAAGCCTCAGTTTTGGGCAATTTTGG
This sequence comes from Nicotiana obtusifolia, assembly GCA_002018475.1. Lineage (NCBI taxonomy): Eukaryota > Viridiplantae > Streptophyta > Magnoliopsida > Solanales > Solanaceae > Nicotiana > Nicotiana obtusifolia. Next base: position 41,370 of record MCJB01003669.1, on the reverse strand, counting down.
AGGGGTTCTTCATGAGTTTGATTAGGTATGTGTTCTTTATCCAAAATTGATTATATTTGATGATTCCATACTCATTTATAGCATTAAATTAGTGAATTGGATGAGAGAAACTGAAAAATTTATTAAAACCTTTCGAAATGTAAAATGAGGATTTGAAGGGTGATTAGATATCAGAATTTTATTGCATTTGGTATGGTTGGACTCATATCGGAATAGGTGTTCGGATTTTGTGCATTTTATCAGGTTCCGAGGTGCGGGCTTGGGGTTGACTTTTAGGTTGACATTTTAGTTTTAATTAAGAGACTGAAGTTTTAATATCCGAAATTGGTTTCTATGAGTTTTATTTATGTTACGAAATCTCTTTTGACTAGATTTGAGCCGTCCGGAGGTTGTTTAACTCAAGAAGGTCATCGGTTTAGCTTTGTCGAGGTAAGTATCTTGCCTAACTTTTTGTGGGGTAATTACCCCTTATGATTTGAGTCGTTTGTGCTATTTGTTTGATGTGAAAGCCGTGTACGCGAGGTGACGAGTACGTACTCGAGCTTGTATGTGAAAAATCTACCGGTCTAGACTCTTAGGCATCTCTTATGTACTTAATTGGAATTGCTAGCACATGTTATATCCTTTATTCGCTATGTCTACTATCACATGCCTTACTTGAAGTTGTCGTTACATGTCACATTCTTTACTTGTCGAGTTTCTCTTATATGCTTTTTTTGGAGTTGTTACCACTTTTACCATTACGTGATTCTTTTATTGCTGAGTTGCCATTTTATGGAGATACTTTCACTATTGAGTTTATTCTTGAACAATTAATTAAAATTGAAGTTATCGAAAGGCATTAATCTATTTTCCCCGAAGTTGTGTTTAAAGGAGGTGTTGCTCTTTGCTGAGTTACTTTTCCATTCATATTGTTGTCATTGAGATTCTATGCACGTTGTGTTGAGTCGTGGGCTATTTGTGTCACGACCCCAATTTTCCGTCATAGGATGTCGTGATGGCACCTAGTGCCTAAGACTAGGTAAGCCTAAAAATTATGCGGAATAATTAAATATAAAGTTAAAACTCAACCTCAACTTCTGAAATATATAAGAACTGCGATTCAAAATAGTTACAACTCCCAAAACCTGTAGAAATAAGTCACAAGCTCTAAAGAGAAAATGCTAAGTATCTCTATACATCAGAGTCTAATGAAAATAAGGAAAACAACATAATAAGGATAGAGAGGGACTCCGAGGTCTGCGGACACTGGTAAATGTACCTTGAAGTCTCCACGTACGGGCTATCTCACTAGTACCAGATCTGGTAAGCAGTACCTGAATATGCACAAAAAGATGTGTAGAAGTGTAGTATGAGTACCGCACAACGGTACCCAGTAAGTTGCAAGCCTAACCTCAATAGAGCAGTGACAAGATCATGTCAGGGCCCTACTAGAAATAATAGGAAACAAGGCAGAAGATATAATAATATGATGAAATGACTGAGAAGTGAACAATGAGAAATTACAGAAAGATAATAAAACAGCAAATAGAGGTAAACAATAGGGGCGCTCCCGAGGTATCTCCTCGTAGTCCCAAAAGTAAATACACAACAGGGGCGCTCCCTAGGTATCGCCTCGTAGTCCCAAAAGTAAATATTCAACAGGGGCGCTGACGAGGTACCGCCTCGTGGTCCCAAAAGTAAATACACAATAGGGGCTCTCTCGAGGTATCACCTCGTAGTCCCAAAAGTAGATATGCAACAGGAAAGCTCCCGAGGTACTGCCTCGTAGTCCCAAAAGTAAATATGCAACATATAACCAATGGGACGATAAAATTACAGTTATTGCTGAATCCTACAGTTAAGGACTGAATTTCTGCGAGGTCTCAGTCGCATCTGCGACGCCGCACCTGCGGAAAAACCATCGCTGGTGTGGATTCCACTTATGGCCTGGATTTCCGCTTGTACGGACCAGGGCTCGCACCTGCGAGCCCGCTTCTGCGAAATAGCTCCCCTTCTCATATTTCCGCATCTGCAGTTGGCCTGCCACAAATGCGACTTCGCTGCGGTCATTCACGCGCACCTGCGGCCACTGCCACACTCAGCCCCTTTCCGCTTCTAAGCTGCTCTGTCGCTCCTATAAGTTCGCACCTGCGAGCAAAATTCTGCAGGTGCGATTGCACCGGAAGGCAAAAATTTTCAGATTTGTTCTAAGTCTAATTTTAGTCCCGTTAAAAATCTAGAATACACCCGAGGCCCCCAAGGACCTCAACCAGATGTACCAAGAAGTCCCAAAATATCATACAAACTTAGTTGAGCCTTCAAATAATATCAAACAATGCTAGAAACACGAATTGCATATCGATTCAAGTCTAATGAACTTTAGAACTTCCAACTTCTACATTCGACGTCGAAACTATCAAATCAAGTCAGATTGACATCAAATTTTACACACAAGTCACAAATGACATTACTGACTTATTCCAACTTTCATAATCAGAATTCGACCCCGATATCAAAAAGTCCACTCCCGGTCAAACTTTCCAAGAACCATCCAAAATTTCCAACTTTCGCCAATTAACACCAAAATGACCTACAGACCTCCAAATCAACATCTAACCATGCTTCTAAGACCAGAATCATTACACGAAGCTGTTGGAACTGTTGAAACTCCATTCTTAGTCGTCTTCATACAAATCAAACTATGGTCAATTCCTACGACTTAAACTTTCATTTTAGGGACTATGTGTCCCATTTCACTCCGAACCCAAAAGAAAACCTCCGAGCAAGTCACATAGTTACAGAATGAAATAGAGGGAGCAATAAATAGGGGTTGGGGGCTAATACTCTCAAAACGACCGGCCGGGTCGTTACAATTTATTGTGAAATTATTGATATCGTGGAATCTTGTGAAAGATTGTCATCTACGGGCACTTGTGATATGAGTTGATTATGTTGTGATGATAGTACATCTAAATTGTTGTGTTATTGGGTTTTTGTTATGCGGATTATAAGGGTGACATTCCATTGTTGTTATCTAACAAGGCATAAGGGTGGTATCTCATTGTTGTTGCATGTACGGAGTAATATGGGTCGCTATTGTGTTATTGTCCGGGTAGAGTGATAAGGGTGGCTATTGCACCAAGTGATAAGAGTGGCTATTACAAGGAGTGATACTGGTGGTTATTACACGGAGTGATACAGTTGGCTATTATACAGAGTGATACGGGTGGCTATAGGAGAGATAAGGGCGGCTAATGATATTGTTAGGGCAAAGTGATATGGGTGGCGATTATACAGAGTGATACGGGTGGCTATTGGAGAGATAAGGGTGGCAAATGTTAGGGATGATTTGTAATGGTTTGGAGACATTGTGTTGGTGAATTTTTTGTGATGGTATGACTTTCATTGTGTTTGTTTTACCCTTTGCGTGACGTGTCTTGTTGTTTCAATGAGCTATTTGATATTCTTGTTATTACTTATTGATTATGGCTGCAGCAATACACTTGCACAAGCATACACTATAGCATACAACGTATACTAGCTCACGAGTACGAAACCTGACATTTATTGATCATGCCCATATTTTCTGGTATTATCCATTTTCATGTTGCTATTGAGCTGGTGATTATACCGGGTAGATTGTGATGGTGAGCCTGTGATCATATTGGGCGGTTTGTGATGGTGAGCCTGTGATCATGCCGGATGGATTGTAATTGTGAGCCTGTGATCATGTCGGGGGGATTGTGACTGTGAGCCTGTGACTATTGCCTGGCGGATTGTGATTTTGGCACGTGAGTTGTTCGTGCGGTTGTGATTTTGAGATGTGGGCACAAGGTGCCGTGAGTATATGATGGTGGGTTGAGACCCGGGACTTGTGACTATGATATGAGGTATCACAGAGTGATTTCGTTGTGAAACTTGTGTTAGACAGCTTGATAAATTATTTGTCCTTTGTGTTCCTTATTTGGTTTTAAATGATGTTTTCCGGGTATTCTTATTGCTTTACTACCTATATGCACATGTTGACTTTGTTTCCATTTACTGATTTCTACTTTACATTATTACCTTTATACTGCTATATTGCACATGTTATTTTGCTTGGTGATGTCTTGACTGTACCTCGTCACTAATCCACCGAGGTTAGTCTTGATAATTATTAGTTGCCTACCGTGGTGTACTCATACTACACTTTTTTATATTTTTGTGCAGAGCCAGGTATTGGAGATATCGAATTCAGGCAGAGTTAGCATATTGGTCGTGAGGATTCAAGGTAGAGTTGCTTGGTCATCACAGTCCCTTGGAGTTCTTTCCTTTCTTTGTGTTGTCAGCTTGTATTTGAACAGTATTGTATTTCGATCTCTGAGATCTTTCCATGTATTCAGTTAGAGTTCGTGACTCTGTATCACCAGTCTTGGGAAGATTATATTAATTATTTCCGCGTAGGCTTATTCCGCTTTTGTCTCGGCACTTATATTAAATCATGTTTCCAATTATCATTATTAAAATTAGCTTAATTGTTATAGATATCGGCTTATCTAGTCTTTGAGACTAGGTGCCGTTACGACATTTTATGCAGAAAAATTAGAATGTAACATAAACATACCTAGAAAGATAGAAGGCGTCGGGCTATCTAGTCAATGACTGCGTTGGTTTGTTTTGTTCACGTGTTGTTAAAGAAAGAAATTGGAAAAGGGAGGAAGGGAGTTGGCGGCTGGGAAGGGAGATTTTGGTTTGGGCCAATTGGCCTTTAAGTTCCTTTTTTTTTGGTTAACATATATTTGCTACCTTTTATTTCTTAATACGAATACCATAAATAAGATAAATGTAAGTACTAACAATTACGAGTAAGAAAATTATCTATGGAAAATACAAAAGATTAAATACATAATTTACACTAAGTAAACTAGAAAAATCAACTTGCATGAAATAAAGATATTCTATAATATATTATATTATTTATAACTTTTGTTGTCCTATATGATATTGTTAGTTTTGTTATTTACTCCTATTTCAATTTTATTAACTTCTTAATTTTAGTGTTTAGTTAGATGATGATAGTTATTAAGTTATTAAAATAGTATTAGACCATTAAATATACAACTTTTCTATTTATCTAAATTGAGTGTAATTAGTGAACAATGTACATAGATAAAAACATATTGTCTAAATTTGATATTGCATTTTCAAATCTAATAAAACTAATTACATACTTATTTAAATTGTATAAAATTACAAGTACAATTTTTTAATATGAATTATGTCATACTAGTTAGTTTTTTATACGCTCCTGTATCAATCATATTAAAATCTTAAAATTTTTTTGAAGTGAAACTTAATAATATCGAATTATGTAAACATTATATAATATCAAATAATAGTCACAAGAGAAACATGATCCTCTTCCTGTATCTTTATCATATTTAATTCTCAATTCTTATATTCGATGTACAATTTAAAATGACAATTAGGAACTTATTAAGAAAGTAATTAATTATCACTATATATATATATATATATATATATATATATATATATATATGTATACACACACACACACACACACATACATACACACACCAAGTACCTTCAAGATCGCTTCCACAGAGCTACAAAGAATCTTTTACAGAGACACTAGTCCTGTCAAGTCACAGTCACGTCAAGCAAACCAAAAATTACAGTCCTCCTACTAACCCTTCAACGCCCTTCCTGGCTAACACGGGTCTTACAAGGACCACCGGTTATGCTATCATAACTTGGGTTTACTGCCTAGACTGTTAAACTGTCTGGGCTCTATAGTCTCAATCTTAGAACTATCGGGTGATACAGTATATAACTAGCAACAAAACATGCTAAGAGTAGTTTTGTAACGACCTGACCGATCTTTTTGAGCTCTAGCACATCATTTGGCGGTTTGAAGCCTTAAGTAGCTTCAATTCATGTTTTATGACTTGTATGCATAATCGGAATTGAATTTCAGGAGCTTCGGTGTTGATTTAGAAAGAAAATTCTCCATTCGGAAGTTTCAAGTTGGAAGAGTTGACTAAGGTTTGACTTTTGAGTAAACGACATTGGAATCAGTATTTGAATGTTCCAATAGATTCGTATGATGATTTCGGACTTGGACGTGTATTCAGATTGATTGTTGGGTGGCCCGAGAGCATTTCAACACTTAATATGAAAAGTTGGCATTTTTAAGGTTTTAGAATTTCCTAAGTTTGGTTTGAATTGAACTTTGGTGTCATTGGTGTCTGTTTGGGGTTCCGAGCCTTGGTATAGGTTCGTATCATGATTTACGACTTGTACATAATCATTCCGGAATGTTTAAGTGTAATTTGGTCGTGTTTGGCAAAGTTTGAGAGTTTGAAAGTCGAATGAAAGATTTCGATCATCGATTCATTATTTTGATGTTGTTTGACGTGATTCGAGGCTTCGACTAAGTCTGTATCGTATTTTGGGATGTGTTGGTATGTTTGGATGGGGTCTCGAGGGCCTCGGGGGTGATTCAGGTTGAAAAGAGGTTGAAATTTGGATTTGAGGGTTCTCCGTAGGGGCGGTCCCGCAGAAGCGGACCTTGGACCATAGTTGCGGATCCGCAAAAGCGGGATTTTCGGCCGCAGAAGCGGCTGGTCAGATTCTTATTGACCTTAGCAGAAGTGGAGATTCTTTTCCCGCAAAAGTGGAGCCGCAGAAGCGGCTGGTCAGATTCTTAGTGACCTTAGCAGAAGTGGAGATTCTTTTCCCGCAAAAGCGGAGCCGTAGAAGCGTGATAAGTTCCGCAGCTGCGGAAAATCGTCTGGGCAGATTATATTTTAGCCAAGACGGGATTTGCTCATTTCATCTCATTTTTCTCTCTTGGAGCCAACTACTTTAGGGTGTTTTGGAGGGCTATTTCATCCACCATTTGGGTGTAAATGTCTCTAAGCCACTTTTGATTATATTTCGCGAACATATGTGGGATTTTAACATGAAAAATTATGAAAATTGTGTGGGATTTTAACATGAAAATTATGGAAATTGTGGGATTTGGAGAGAAAACCTAGAAGTTGGTATTTTTTGATTTTGACCACGAAATTGGACATGGAATTTAGAATAAATTATATATTTTCGTGGTATTTTGGGTAATGATTATCTTCAAGAATTTTTAAATATGGTGTAACGACCTTGTCGGTCTTTGAGAGTATTAGCCCTGAACCCCTATTTATTGCTCCCTCGACGTCATTATGTGATTATGTGATTTGCCAGGAGGTTTGGTTATTTGTTTCGGAGTGAAATGAGACATATAGTCCCTAAAATTAAAGTTTAAGTAGTAAGAATTGACCGTCGTTTGATTTGTGCAAAAACTCCGGAATGGAGTTTCGATGGTTCCAATAACTCTGTAGGGTGATTGTGGTCTTAGGAGCGTGTCCGGATATTGATTTGGAGTTCCGTAAGTCAGTTCGGCGTTAATTGGCGAAAGTTGGAAAATTCGATGATTTTTGGAAGGTTTGACCAGGAGTGGACTTGTTGATATTGGAGTCGAATTCCGATACTGGAAGTTGGAGTAGTTACGTAATGTCAATTATGACTTATGTGCAAAATTTGAGGTCAATCGAACTTGATTTGATAGGTTTCAGCATCAGCTGTAGAAGTTAGAAGTTCTAACGTTTATTAGGTTGAATCAATTTGCAGTTTGTGTTTTTAGTGTTGTTTGATGTGATTTGAAGGCTCGACTTAGTCTATATGATGTTCTAGGACTTATTGGTATAATTGGTTGAGTTCCGTGGGGGCCTCGGTTGGGATTCGGACCATGTTCGGCGCATTTCGGAACATTTTGATTGCTGAAATCCGATGCTTCTAGTTTCCTCCTACGTGTTCGCGAAGGTGTTCCGTCATTCGCGTAGAGTCTTCTGAGATAGCTGGAAATTTACCCTTCGCATTCGCGAAGATGGCCACGCGTTCGTGAAGGGGTCAGGTCTTGGTGCTATGCGATCGCGTACTGGGTCATGCATTCGCGAAGAAGAGAAATGGCTAGGGTGGACCTCACCCGTTGAACTGCGCATTCGGGAGTGAGGCTCCGCGTTCGTGAGAGCCTGGGATCATTGGTCATCGCGTTCGCGAGAGGACCCTCGCGTTCACGTAAGAGGATTTTCGGTAGTGTCATTTTTGTGCTTCGCCAACGCAAGGCAATTTTCGCGTTCGCAAAGAAGAAACACCTAGGCAGCAGTATTGATTTTCAAAACGAGGGTTTGAACCCACTTTTCATATTTTAAGCTGGAGAACTCAGATTTGGGAAATGTTTGAGGGGATTTTGAAGGAGTTGATTGGGGTAAGTAATTCTTACTTAGTTTTGGATAAATTCCATATTTATGTCTTTGAATTCATCATTTAATTAGTGATTTGGGGTGGAAAATTGGTTGAAAGTGGAGGAAAGTTCTTAGGCTCAATTTTAAGGTTTTGATTGAGATTTTGGTATCGAATTTCAGTAATTTTGGTATGGGTGGACTCGTGGTTGAATGTGTGTTCAGATTTTATGAATTTTACCCGATTCCGAGGCGTGGATCCGGGTCGAGTTTTCGGAGCAATTATTTAATTTTTTTGCTAAAGTCATAGTTTCATTATTTAAATTAGTTTCCTATAGTTATATTTATAGTATGTAATTTCTTTTGGCTAGATTTGGGCCGTTGGGAGTCGGAAAGTCGAGGGAAAGGCATTCTTATTGACTGATTAAGCTTGGTTTGAGGTAAGTGACTTTTCTAACCTTGTGTGGGGGAAACTCCGCTTAGGTTTTGGAACTGTTATGGTATTTGCAATACGTGAAGGCCGTGTACACGAGGTGATGAGTGCATACTCGGGTTAAATGTTAAAAATTCGATTTTGCTAAGTAGTCTTCTTTTTAATTCCTTAAATGAGTTACTCTAGCATGTGTAGTAATCATGTTTAGCCTCGCATATTTATGTGTCTTATCCCTTACTTGCAATTTGTGAAACATGATTAGTTGGATTACCTGCTTCCTGATTTTGCATTCAGTCTTTAACTATAGGATTCCTTGCTGTAATTTCATTGTCCCATTGGTTATTTGTTGCATATTTACTTTTGGGACTACGAGGCAGTTCCTCGGGAGCGCCCCTATTGCATATTTACTTTTGGGACTACGAGGTGGTACCTCGGGAGCTCCCCTCTTGTGTATTTACTTTTGGGACTATGAGGCGGTACCTCGGGAGCACCCCGTTGTTTGCCTCTATTTGCTGTGTTGTTATCTTTCTGTAATTTCTAATTATTCACTTCTCAGTCATTTAATTACATTGTTATATCTTCTGCATTGTTTCCTTTTAATTCCAGTAGGGCCTTGACCTAACCTCGTCACTACTCTACTGAGGTTAGGCTTGGCACTTACTGGGTACCGTTATGGTGTAATCATACTATACTTCTGCACATCTTTTTGTGCAGATCGAGGTACTGCTTACCAGACCAGGTACCAGGTACCAGTGGGATAGCCCGTACGTGGAGACTTCAAGGTATATCTTCCAAGGTCCGAAGACCTCGGAGTCCCCCTCTATATTTATTATGTTGTTTTCTTTATTTTCATTAGACTCTGATGTATAGAGATACTTAGCATTTTCTCTTTAGAGCTTGTGACTTATTTCTACCGGGTTTTGGGAGTTGTAATTATTTTGAAACATAGTTCTTATTAAATTCAGATGTTGAGGTTGAGTTTCAGCTTTGTATGCAGTTATTCCGCAAAACTGTTAGGCTTATCTAGTCTTAGAGACTAGGTGCCGTCACGATATCCCACAGAGGGAAATTGGGGTCGTGACAAGTTGGTATCAGAGCTCTAGGTTCATAGGTGTTATGAGTCGCAAGCAGGTTTAGTAGAGTCTCGCAGATCGGTACGGAGATGTCTGTGCTTATCTTCGGGGGGCTATGGAACCGTTAGGAAAAGCTTCACTTCTTTGATTCCTTATCATGCAAGATTTTGACTTCAAACTCCAAATTTCTTTCTTTCTATTCTCTTACAGATGGTGAGGACACGTACAGTTGGCTCGGATGACCAGACGCCTGCACCCCCTGCTAGAGCCACGAGAGGCCGGTGCCGGGGTAGAGGCCGAGGACTTCCACGTGGTGCAGCTAGGGCACCCGCATGAGCTGCTACTGAGGAGCCACCAGTAGATCCAATAGGAGGGAAAGCACCTGAGACGCCTGTTACAGCACCAGCCTTAGAGGAAACCCTTGCCCAGTTTCTGAGCATGTTCAGCACGTTGGCCTAGGTAGGTTTGATACCACTTGCTCCTACCACATCACAGGCCAAGGGAGGAGCACAGACTCCCGCCGCCTGTACCCTAGAGCAGCGGGTCCAGGTCAACCAGGTTCTTAGGGTAGCAGTTTCTTAGGAGGAGTAGCTCAGGCTCGAGAGGTACAAGATGTACCACTCTCCTACTTTTAATGGGTTGTCGTCAGAGGATGTCCAGGGTTTTCTTGAGGAGTGCCACCATATCCTCCACTATGGGAGTTGGAGAGTCTAGTGGCATTTCTTTCACTACGTTCCGTTTAGAGTAGCAACCTATCAGTAGTGTCGAGCATATGAGTTGGGTAGTCCAGCGGAGGCAGCTTCACTCACTTGGACTCAGTTCTCAGATATGTTCTTGAGGGAGTATGTCCCCCAGAGTCTCAGTGATGCATGGCGCGCAGAGTTTGAGCAGTTGCGCTAGTGTTCTATGATCGTGTCAGAGTATGTGGTCCGGTTTAGTGATTTGGCTAGGTATGCACCAGCCTTGGTTGCTACTATTCGAGAGGGGGCTCGTCGATCTATTGAGGGGCTCAACCCCAGTATCAGATTTAGCATGGCTCGAGAGTTGGAGATGGACATTTCGTACCAGCATGTAGTGGGGATTGCTAGGAGATTGGAAGGCATGCTGACTCGAGAGAGAGAGAAGAGAGAGGCCAAGAGGTCTCGAGAGTCTGGCACATATAGTGGTACTCGTGCCCCAGTTGCAGCTCGCCAGGGTAGGGGCTATGTGGGTCGCCAGCGGCGCTCCGGCAACTCCTAGGCCCCATGCTCCTTATTATGCTCCGCCATTATCGAGTGCACCTCATGCGTGGGGTGCTTTCAGTGGTCAGTCCAACCGATCATGCTCGAGCCAGTCGCAGTAGCCACGTCCTCTAAGATCTTGTTTTGAGTGTGGTGACATTCGTCATGTGGTGAGGGATTTCCCCAGACTCAACAGGGGTGCACTTCACAGACCACTTAGGCACCGCGTGCTCCACCGGGTCCTCAGGCTATGGTTACAGCACCAACTACCACTTTACCTGCACAGCTAGCTCGAGGTGGAGGTTGGCTAAGTAGAGGCCGCCCTAGAGGGGGAGGCTAGACTAGATAATTTTCCCTTCCTGCTAGGATGGAGGCCGCTGCATCCAATTCTGTCATCACAAGTATTGTTTTGGTCGGTCATAGAGATGCATTTGTCTTATTTGATCCTGCTCCACTTATTCCTATGTGTCATCTTATTTTGCTCCCTATTTGGGTGTACCCCGTGATTCATTGAGTTCTCTTGTCTATATGTCTACACCCTTGGGAGATTCTATTGTTATTGACAGTGTGTATCGGTCGTGTTTGGTTGTTCTTAGTGGTTTTGAGACAAGAGTTGATTTATTGTTGCTTAGTATGGTGGATTTCGATGTTATTTTGGGCATGGGAAGGTTGTCGCCCTATCACGCTATCCTTGATTGTTATGCCAAGACAGTGACATTGGCTATGCTAGGTCTACCGCAGCTAGAGTGGAGAGGTACCTTAAATTATGTTCCTAGCAGAGTTTTCTCATTTCTAAAGGCTTAGCGGATGGTTGAGAAGGGGTGTGATGCATATCTGGCGTATGTGAGGGATGTTGGTGCTGACACTTCGACCGTCGAGTCAGTTTTAGTAGTGAGGGATTATCCAAACGTATTTTCGGCGGATCTTCCGGGCATGTCGCCCCATAGTGATATCGACTTTGGCATTGATTTGTTACCGGACACTCAGCCCATTTCTATTCCACCCAATCGTATGGACCCAGCAGAGTTGAAAGAGTTATAGGAACAGTTGCAAGAGTTGCTTGATAAGGGATTCATTCAGATCAGTGTGTCGCTTTGGGGTACTCCTATTTTGTTTGTAAAGAAGAAGGATGGTTCTATGCAGATGTGTATTGATTATTGCCAATTGAACAAGGTTAAAATGAAGAACAAATATCCATTTCCACGTATTAATGACCTATTGATCAGCTTCAGGGTGCCAGAGTGTTCTCTAAGATCGTCTTGCGTTCAGGCTATCATTGGTTGAAGATTCGGGAGCCAGATATCCCGAAGACTGCTTTCAGGACTCGGTATGGTCATTACAAGTTCCTTGTGATGTCTTTTGGGCTGACCAACGCCCCAACAACATTCATGCACTTGATGAACAGTGTATTTCAGCCCTTTCTTGACTTGTTCGTCATTGTGTTTATTGATGACATTCTGGTGTACTCTTGGAGCCGGGAGGATCATGAGCAGCACTTGAGGACTGTGCTTTAGACCTTGAGAGAAAAGAAGTTATATGCCAAATTTTCGAAGTGTGAATTCTGACTAGATTCGTTGGCATTTTTGGGTCATGTAGTATCGAGTGAGAGGATCAAGGTAGATCTGAAGAAGATTGAAGCAGTACAGAGTTGTCCCAGACCATCCTCAGCTACGGAGATCCAGAGTTTGTTGGTTTGGCGTGGTATTACCGGTGATCTGTAGAGGGTTTCTCATCTATTGCAGCACCTATGCCAGATTGACGTAGAAGGGTGCTCCGTTTAGGTGGACCGAGGAGTGTGAGGAGAGCTTTCAAAAGCTCAAGACTGCTTTGACTTCTGTCCTCGTGTTGGTGTTGCCTATTGATTTGGGTTCCTATATGGTGTATTGTGATACGTCGCACATTGGTCTCGGCACGGTGTTGATGCTGGACGATAAGGTGATTGCCTACGCATCTAGACAGTTGAAGGTGCACGAGAAGAACTATCCTGTCCACCACCTCGAGTTAGTAGCTGTTGTTCATGCCTTTGAGATCTGGCGGCACTATTTGTATGGTATCCCTTGTGAGGCCTACACCGATCACCGGAGTCTACAACATCTGTTTAAACAGAAGGATATTAACTTGCGGCAGCAGAGGTGGTTGGGGTTGATTAAGGATTATGATATCACCATTCTCTATCATCCTGGGAAGGCCAATATGGTGGCCGATTCCTTGAGTTGCAAGGCGGAGAGTTTGGGCAGTTTAGCATATCTGCTAGTAGTAGAGAGGCCTTTAGCCTTGGATGTTTAGGCCTTGGCCAACTAGTATGTCAAATTGGATGTTTTCGAGCCGAGTAGAGTTTTGGCTTGTGTGGTTTCTCAGTCTTCTCTTTATGATCGTATCAGGGAGCGTCAGTATGATGACCCTCATCTACTTGTCCTTAAGGACACGGTTTAGCACGGTGATGCCAAGGAAGTCACTATTGGAGATGATGGTGTATTATGGATGTAGGGCAAGCTATGTGTGCCTAATATAGATGGTTTGCGTGAGTTGATTCTACAGGAGGCTCACAGTTCGCGGTAGTTCATTCATCCAGGTGCCGCAAAGATGTATCAGGACTTGAGGCAGCACTATTGGTGGAGGTGGATGAAGAAAGACATAGTGGAATATGTAGCTCGGTGCCTAAATTGTCAACAGGTGAAGTATGAGCATCAGCAACCGGGTGGATTGCTTTAGAAGTTAGAGATTCTAGAGTGGAAATGGGAGGGGATCACTCTGGATTTTGTTTTTGGGCTCCCACGGACTCAGAGGAAGTTCGATGCAGTTTCGGTGATTGTGGATAAATTGACCTAGTCAGCTCATTCCATTCATGTGGTTACTACTTACTCCTTGGAGCAGCTGGCTCAGGTTTACATTTGTGAGATTGTCAGGGTTCGTGGCGTGTCGGTATCTATCATCTCTGATCGGGGTATGCTGTTTACATCGCGGTTTTGGAGAGTTGTACAACATGAGTTGGGTAACCGGGTGGAGTTGAGTACAACATTTCAGTCTTAGACGGATGTACAGTTTGAGCGCACTATTCAGATATTGGAGGATATGCTTAGTGCATGTGTGATGGATTTTGGGGGTTATTTGAATCAGTTCTTGCCACTTGCGGAGTTTTCCTACAACAATAGTTATCAAGCGAGCATTCAGATGGCACCATATGAGACTCTATATGGTAGGCGGTGCCATTCCCCGGTGGGTTGGTTCGAGCCAGGCAAGGGTAGGATTTTGGGTACAGATTTGGTTCAGGATGCTTTGGAAAAGGTTAAATTGATTCAGGATCGATTAAGTACAGCCCAATCCAGGCAGAAGAGTTATGCGGATCGGAAGGCTCGTATCATTGCATTCATGGTTGGGGAGCGGGTCTTGCTCCGGGTTTAGCCCATGAAGGGTGTTATGAGGTTCTGGAGGAAGGGCAAGTTGAGCCCTAGATTTATTAGGCCTTTTGAGATTCTTGAGAGGGTTGGAGAGGTGGATTACACACTTGCACTACCACCTAGTCTCTCTGCAAATCATCCAGTATTTTGTGTTTCCATGCTTCGGAAGTATCACGGCGATCTGGCTCATGTGTCAGACTTCAGTTCAGTCCAGTTGGACAAGGATCTATCTTATGTCGAGGTGCACGTAGCCATTTTGGGCAGGCAGGTCCGAAAATTGAGGTCAAACAACATTGCATCAGTGACGGTTCAGTGGAGGGGTCATCCGGTCGAGGAGGCGACTTGGGAGACCGAGCATGATATGCGCAGCCATTATCCTTATCTTTTCACCACTTCAGGTATGTCTCTATACTCGTTCGAGGATGAATGTTTGTTTTAAGAGAGGGTGGATGTAATGACCCAGCCAGTCATTTTGGGAGTATTACCCCCGGACCCCTATTTATTGCTCCCTCTACGTCATTCTGTGATTATGTGACTTGCCGGGAGGTTTGATTTTTGGTTTTAGAGTGAAATGGGACGCATAGTTACTAAAAGGGATGTTTAAGTTGTAGGAATTGTTTGTTTGATTTGTGTGAAGACGCCGATTGTTCCAATAGCTCCGTAGGGTGATTGTGGTCTTAGGAGTGTGTCTGGATATTGATTTGGAGGTCCGTAGGTCATTTCGGCGGTAATTGGCGAAAGTTGAAAAATTGAATGATTTTTGGAAAGCTTGACCGGGAGAGGACTTGTTAATATCGGAGTCGAATTTCGATCCCGGAAGTTGGAGTAGGTCCGTAATGTCAATTATGACTTGTGTGAAAAATTTGAGGTCAATTGGACTTGATTTGATAGGTTTCGATATCGGATGTAGAAGTTAGAAGTTCTAAAGTGTATTAGGATTGAATCGATGTGCAATTCCTGTTTTTAGCATTGTTTGATGTGATTTGATTACTCGACTAAGTCCATATGATGTATTAGGACTTTTTGGTATAATTGGTTGAGGTCCCCGGGGCCTCGATTGTGATTTGGACCATGTTAAACGCATTTCGAAACATTTTGATTGCTGAAATCTGGTACTTTTGGTTTCCTCCTACGCTTTCGCGAAGGTGTTTCTGCATTCGCGTAGAGTCTTCTAAGATGGCTAGAAATTTACCCTTCGCATTCGCAAAGATGGCCACGCGTTTGTGAAGGAGTCAGGTCTTGGTGCTATGCGATTGCGTACTGGGTCACGCGTTCGCGAAGAAGAGAAATGGCTGGGGTGGATTACACGCGTTGGCCTAAGCATTCCCGAGTGAGGCTCCGTGTTCGCAGGTGCTAGGGATCACTGGTCATCGTGTTCGCGAGAGGACCCTCGTGTTTGCGTAAGAGGATTTGGGGCAGTGACATTTTTGTGCTTTGCGAACGCAAGGCAATTTCTGTGTTCCCAAAGAAGAAATAGCTGGGCAGCAGTATTGATTTTCAAAACGTGGGTTTGAACCCATTTTTCATATTTTGAACTAGAGACCTTAGATTTGGACGACTCGTGAGGGGATTTTCATGGAGTTGATTGGGGTAAGTGATTTTTACTTAGTTTTTGATAAATTCCATGTTTATGTCTTTGATTTCATCATTTAATAAGTTATTTGGGGTGGAAAATTGGGGGAAAATGGAGGAAAGTTCTTAGGCCGAATTTTGAGGTTTTGATTTAGATTTTGGTATCGGATCTGAGTAATTTTGGTATGGGTGAACTCGTGGTTGAATAAGTGTTCGGATTTTTTGACTTTTACTCGATTCCGAGATGTGGGTCCGGGATGACTTTTTTGAGCGAATTTTCAATTCTTTGCTAAAGTCGTAGTTTCATTATTTAAATTAGTTTCTTATAGTTATATTTATAGTTTGTAATTGATTTTGAGTAGATTTGGGCCGTTCGGAGTCGGAAAGTCGAGGGAAAGGCATTCTTATTGACTGATTGAGCTTGGTTTGAGGTAAGTGACTTGTCTAACCTTGTGTGGGGGAACTTCCCCTTAGGTTTTTGTAATGTTATGGTATTTGCAATACGTGAAGGCCATGTACGCGAGGTGACGAGTACGTACTCGGGTTAAATGTTTAAATCCGGTTCTTGCTAAGTAGTTTTCTTTTTAATTCCTTAACTGATGTGTAGTCATCATATTTGGCCTAATGTCGCATGTCTACGTGTCTTATCCCTTACTTGCAATTTGTGCAACATGCTTAGTTGGATTACTTGCTTCCTTGATTGTTCATTTAGTCTTTAACTATAGGATTTCTTGCTGTAATTTCATTGCCAATTGGTTATCTGTTGCATATTTACTTTTGGGAGTACGAGGCGGTTCCTTAGGAGCGCCCTGTTGCATATTTACTTTTGGGACTACGGGGCGGTACCTCGGGAGCTCCCCTGTTGCATTTTACTTTTGGAACTACGAGGCGATACCTCGGGAGCTCCCCTATTGTTTATTTACTTTTGGGACTGCGAGGCGGTACCTCGGGAGTGCCCCTGTTGTTTACTTCTATTTGCTGTGTTGTTATCTTTCTGTAATTTCTCATTGTTTATGTCTTAGTCATTTCATTACATTATTATATCTTCTGCCTTGTTTCCTTTTAATTCCAGTAGGGCCCTGACCTGACCTCGTCACTGCTATATTGAGGTTAGGCTTGGCACTTACTGGGTACCGTTGTGGTGTACTCATACTACACTTTTGCACATCTTTTTGTGTAGATCCAGGTACTGTTTGGCAGACCAGGTACCAGTGAGATAGCCCGTACGTGGAGACTTCAAGGTACCTCTGCCAGCATCTGCAGACCTCGGAATCCCCCTCTATCTTTATTATGTTGTTCTCTTTATTTTTAGTAGACTTTGTTGTATAAAGATACTTACATTTTCTCTTTAAAGCTTGTGACTTATTTCTACCAGGTTTTGGGAGTTGTAATTATTTTGAAATGCAGTTCTTATTGAATCGATTTAGGAATATATATTAGGCAAGCCTTATCATCTTGAGTTGATGGCAAATTATTTGAGAAACGGTAAAGGTTATATTCACTTTATGCCCCCTGTATCTGTATTTGAAGCACATGTCTCATAATTCAATAAGTTCCTTCCTTTCTTGTGGACTGAGCCGAACGCCCCGGTAGTATATTGAGATACATCTCTGATCGTGCCGGTCGACCCTCGGTAGTGTACACACCACTCTGGATCGGGCCGTACAACCTTGGAATAATCGTGCGTTATATCGCTAGTAGTCCGAAAGATTCCTGGTATTTCATATTGTATTCCTTATCCATTTAAGATTGGCACTTGATATTTTTCGAGCTGTTGAGATAAGATACGAGATTGATAAAATTGTGCCGTTAAACGAAATTTTGAAATATTATGTTAGTTACAGTTTTTACCTCACTGCTACTATTGTGCTTCATATCTGTTTATGATTTATCATACTACTTTATTGGACCTCTAGTAAGTGTCGATGTCGACCCCTCGTCACTACTTCTTCGGGGTTAGGCTAGATACTTATTGGGTATGCGTTGATTTACGTACTCATGCTGCACTTCTGCACTAAATGTGTAGGATCTGACAAGTTCATTTGGTGGTCATCTTGGTGCGTAGGCACAACTGCTGAGGAGATTTTATGGTGAGCTGCATTCCAAGTTACATATCGCGGCCCATATATTCTTCATCGCACTATTTACTTTATTCTATCATATTTATATTCCACAGAGATGTTGTATTAATATTGTTGTCGCGCCCTGTTTTCTCGCGAAAGCGGGTTTCAACGTGTGACAACTCATCTAAAGGAAGGTAATTAAAAGAGAAGAGTTGCCACCTAACGATTTTTAAGGTGCGTTAAGGCACCTATTTGCGAATAACTCTGTTTTAACTAGTCCGCATCACCAAAGATGGGATAAGGGCTCAAATTACCTCAAAGAAAAGGTGTTAGGCACTCTTCGAGGTCCACAACTTTGGGTCCTGGCCAAACTTTAAACTATGTGGATTATGTAATTAGACTAGGTGAACAAATAAATAAAAGGAAATTTAGAAGTCGGAAAGTCTTATTATATCTCATGAGAATCGATACAAAATCTTAATGACTACAACGATACAACTACATTGATCTATGTTAAATGACTAAGTGTAAATAATGAGTTCATAAAAAAAGGAGGGAGGGGTCCTAAGTTTTTTAGCCTAAAGGATCACCCCGTGCAACATAAATAATACTGCGCAACCTCCTTGGGGTAGGGGTTTCTCATATTATTCAGCGGGCATAGACTATCATCTCCTACTACCCGATTACTATCTTAAAGTTGTTTACCTAAAGGCGCTCTAATTCAATTCTAGGTCGTACCCTATGCGTGTACTACCCGTCCTATTCCTATGGTCCAGGAGGCTTTGGACCTCTATTTGGGTGGTTCTAGACTTCACTTAGGATGCTCAAAATGATAAAACTAGCGCACATTTAAAAACACGTATGACTACACATAAGTACGATTAAAGGCTCAAATTAACCTCCACACATAAACAACAAATGCACGCGGGCAGTTAGGCAGTAGATAATTTTAGACACAGTAGAGTCATTAAGTCCCATAAGCATAGTCTCTATATGATTCTTATTTCCAGCGTTGTACAGGCGGCGTTGCATCTTTAATCTAACGAATTTGCATAATAAAGGCGTTGCAAGTCCTATAGGCATGATTTCTAATTGTTTGCGCAATAAGATAATGAAACGATCTCAGAATTCCGAATTATCAGTGCTAATTTTATAGACATACTTCTTAGGCAGGTGACAACATCTTATAGACAGGATTTCTAATAGTTGATAACTATTCTTGATTTTATAACACTTTACTCCTATACGCATGTCATCTAGGCGGGGCAGAATAATGAAGACAACAAAAGTAGTTGATTAAAAGATTAGGGTCCTATAGTCTTGATGTCTAGATGGGCAGTACACTTAAAGTAACAGAAGCAATAGACCAATTTATTATTTGAAGTTCTATAGGCATGGTTTCTAGTTTGACAAAGCATGTGTTATACATCCTATAGGCATGCTGTCTTAATGCATAGTAATAAAATGGAAATCAAATATAGCAAATACTAACATGTTTGAGATAGTTTGCGAGTATTAGATAAATTAGATGAGGTGTGTGCAATTCTTATAGACATAATTTCTACTAGCGTGCAGAAGTAGGGCAAGTTGAACAAGGTAGAAAATAAAGCATGTAGACCCTATATGCATGTTCTCTATTAGTGAGCAACACACTAAACAAAATCATACAAGGCATGCTGAATGAAATAACAAATAGAATATATAGACCCTATAGGCATGTTTTCTACCCTTTTATGCAAGCATTAGAATATACCCGTCTCCCCAACATTATTAGCACCCCAAATGTTTATTTACAAATTATTACAGGACTAGATAATGAATATAAGTGTAAATATTACACAAGGAATAACAGCAGGCCCAACAGTACGCCCAAAAGGAGATAACCCAGTACTGCCTAGTCCTTCAACAAACTCATTCTTCGCACCATTAGCAAACCCGGACCCAAAATCGACTCAAGTATCAAAGTATGCCAATTACAAGCTTCAAACTCATAACCCATACCAGGCAGAAGTGGAGGATTCACTCACCCAGTAGTGGCAGATGAACAATGTAGCCAAACAACTACTCACTGAATTAGTTAAGAAAATTCTAAGTCCACATACTCAGTTCTTAAGACTATAGCTATTAGCAGCTATAAGCCAAAGGCTCGTAGACAAGATAACATTAAATTGGAAGGCGCATGAGACATATATGAGGCATGTTCATGTTTGTATTTCCAAAAATATTTGAAGTGACAATATTGAGCAACATGAGTTAGCAAGCCACTCCACATAGAGTTTCAAAGTAAAGCATGATTCAGGACCAACCTAAAGAACTTCAAATGATAATCCAACATATCATAGGCAGGAAGCAAGTACAGTACAAGTTTCACATAAAGGTCTTAACATGATGGTCTAATGAGGATATGGTTACAAACAACATAACAACAGACTAGTAGCACAGTTTGGCCAACATATCATTTGGTTGAACATGAAATTTAACATGATAAGCATTGATCATATACAAAGATTCCAAGAAAATTATGGTAGGTAAAAGAACAGATTAGCTATACATAGACATCAGGACTCCTGTCAATCGATCACACATAAGAGAAGAGGTGGAACATTTATCCTAAAAGTCTTAGGCAATGCTAAAGCTTACAGGCTTGACATGTTAAGGAATTCGATCATCAGAGTTACAAATAGCAGAGAAACATATTTAGGCTAGATATTAAGACGGTGTTGTAATATGGGATGGTCGGGGATCAATTGGCAAGGTAATAATAAATTACCTAAACGATTCAGTAGAAAGAGACTTATTAAGGCAAATTCTAAGCACGTATTAATTCCATAAGAGTTTCGATACTAAACGGCCAATGTAGGCATTTAAGCATACATAAACATGACAACATTAAACAAGCATAATAGCCCGGACTTCTCCCAAATTGACTAAACATGAATGAACATATGCAAACTTATACAAGTTCTGATGAAGGATTCCAAAAGAAATTCAAAGCAAGGTCGCCCCAGTATCATATTGGCTTAGAAAAGTCCATATAACCCAGATGTTCAGAAGCATGAACACAAACAGGGAAGAGATATAGCTGCGAGGGTTTGAACACTTACATTTTTCAGATGTAACAACAAATAGAGGAGAGTCACTAAGTTCAGGCAGCAAAGTAAGAACAACAGTAAAAACTCCAAACCCTAGTGCGTCAGAGTTCACAGGAGCTTCGAACGAGCCCCTAGCAGTGCTCGCACTAGGGAGTAGATAGAGAGGATTCTGGTGGCATTGGATTTTAGCCGGCCAAGCGCCCAAGTTTCAGAGTAATATAGAACAAGTGAGAGTGAGAGAATAACAATGATTAAGGTCCTTCCCAAGAGAATCAGGGGATGGGGTTTACATATTAGTAGAAATTGAATGAACAAACATGGAAAATAGTCAATCTAGCAAAAACAAGGAAAGAAAATATCACATGCAATCACAAATAGAACTAGTGAAGGAGAAATCTAAGTTAGAACCCTAATAAGAATCGGACTCAGGGCAAATTGTTCGCAGACCCTAATCATGACGGAATCAACGGAGATATGCCCCAAACAAGAAGAAATTTACTCTTTCTGAGTGTATAGAACCATAATCGCATCCGAAACCATAGAATCGGAGCCAAATCTATGAGAATCGAGATTGCCATAAGTATAAATGTAACAAAAGTTACCATAAATGAATGATAATAGCAGAAAAGGTAACTAGGATTTGCATCTAACGCGTATGAGAAAGGGAAAAGGGGGTCTTTTGGATTTGTTAGGGTTTGGTCTCTGAAGGAGAAGAGAGCAGGTGAGGGCGGCTGTGGAAAGATAAGTGAGGGCTTAGGGTTTGGGTGAGTGTAATTAAAAATGGGGGAAGGGTTGTGGACCGTTGATCATTTAAGATCAACGGCCAGGATTAGAGGAGAAGCGGGACGGATCAAATAAATGGGTACCGACCGGGTTAAGATTAAAGGGTCGTTTAGTTTGGGCTAAGGGGCCGGACCATGGATTTGGATCTATTTGGTCTGAAAATTAGCCCTTCATTTGGCTATAAAAATTAAATATACAAAATTTATGAAACAATAATTTATAAAAGTGATTAATAAAAAATAAAAATAAAAATACTATTTATGTAGTAAAATATTAGAAAATAATAGCTTAACATTATAAAAATATAAAAATATTATTCTAACATAAATAATATAATAAATATAATTATGTATAGAATACAGGCTATTCTTGCAAAAATTGTGCAAATAGGTAAAATGAAAATAGCAATGAAGTAAAAAATGTTGTAAAACATATATGTGGATATAAGATATAAATTTGGATGATTAAGTCATCACAAATAATTTAAGGGGTAATTAATGCATATTCAAGAAATAAAAATTATAAAAATTATAGAAAATACTTGTATAACTCTTGTAAATTAAGTAAATGATGCAAAATGATATCTTGAAAGTATATATACTATTTGAAAAAATATGAGGGCAAAATTGGGTATCAACAGCCGCCCCTCATTACCCAAAAAGATGAAAGAGTTGTCGGGTAAAGAAAATGATGACCAATTTTGTCCGAAGTGAGTGAGGAATGATGAATTTGAAAAAATGGGGGCCGAACCCTAGTTCTTGAGTTGCCTACGCATCCCTGGTGTTATGGAATCAGGCCGTGTTTAGTTCTAGATCCAATGACGAACGAAATCGATGGAGTTATTACAAGATTGGTCATGCGTTTCAAAAGATCTTTTGGATGTGATAGTGTCGTGACTACCAAATAATTTTAGGTGGCACTATGAATGCGAGTTTGAACGTTACGGGTGTAAGAGGCAAATATTTGAATGCTTATATAACAAAAGGAAATCAATTGTTGATCATCGGTTACGTTTGAGATAGTCAAAGGATGTGAACATTGTGAACGGAAACCGAAGCGAAAATTGCTCCTGTTTGTAGAACGGTTACCTCCCGAATTACCTACAAAACTTAAAACACGATGCATGCGAATATGTGGGGTTACTGCGTAAACTTAAACATGATGGAGATTCCCTTCGGGCCATGACAGTTGTCTTTCGGACAATGAGGATGATGTCCTTAGACCATGATGTCCCGGGCCCTGAAGTATATGATAAGGGATTCGCCGGCCATGGAATGGTGTCCTCGGGCCATGAGATGGTGCCTCTGGACCATGACGCCTTTGAATAATTATATGCAATTTCGAGAGATCCTTCGGCCATGGCATGATGTCTTCGGGCTATGATGATGATGCCCTTAGACTACGGAGCCTTCGGAAAATATGGCGATGTTTCAGCCCATGAGATGCAAATATGCGACGATATTGATTGTGTGATAGAGGAAAATAATAATGCTTAGTCATAGGTGAGAACACAAGGTTTAGTCTTGTATGAGATGAGGGCAGTGCTTAGCCCGATGCTAAGGGCGGAGATAATGTTTAGTCTCATGCAAGGAAAGGCAATTCCTAGCCTTATGTCACGATTGAGGCAATGCATAGCCTCGTGCAAGGAAAGGAGACAGTGCTTAGTCTCTGGCAAGGAAAGGCAATGCTTAGCCTTATGCAATAATGGAGGCAATGCTTAGCCTCATGCAAGAAATGGAGACAGTGTTTAGTCTCATGCAAGGAAAGGCAGTGCTTAGCCTTATGCAATGTGGAGATAGTGCTTAGTCTCATGCAAAGAACGGAGACAGTGTTTAGTCTCATGCAAAGAAAGGCAGTGCTTAGCGTTATGCAATGTGGAGACAATGCTTAGTCTCATGCCAAGAATGGAGACTGTGTTTAGTCTCATGCAAAGAAAGGCAATGCTTAGCCTTATTCAATGAGTAGAGACAATGTTTAGTATTATGCAAAAGAAGGCAGTGCTTAGCCTTATGTAATGATGGGCAATGCTTAGTGCTATGAAAGAAAAGCAATGACTGAATGTGAGAGAATAAAGCATTTCTTAGCTTGATGTGTTTGCATTTGGTGACCTTTATCATTGTCAAGATAGTGATCTTGCTATGCGTATGTATTTACAGATGTTCCTGTTCCTGCTATGCTCATTGTGCCTGCATCCAAAGAAAAATCGTGAGTTATGCGGGGGAAAGGTTGGTTCATGCTCTTGATTTCTTGCTTCGCCTTTGCTTTCGTCAGAAGTCCCTGCTTGAGTCACCCCGAATAACCTCTGGCTGCTATAGAGACAAATTTTTTGTAAAACATGTATTTGATAAATTATTTATGAAAATGTAGTTGTTTGAAATATGTGATAATGCACGAGAGCAAATAATTTGTTGAATTGATAACTGTGACACGCATTTGAGACATTGCAATCTCCTTGACTCACTCCTCAAAATTCTGCCCCAATTTAAGTGCATACTTCCTGCGATACATTCCTTGGCGATTCTAAAAATGATGACGTCGGGCAAACTCGAGATCCTGCCCCAGTTTCTAACCACGGGGAATGAAGATTTTATTATGATGTGACCGAACCCATAGGGCTGCCTACGTATCCCCTCTTAAATGGGAATCAGGTCAAGCGTAGTTCAGTTACATCAAATAGAATGTGCGAACATAATCCTAAATGTAGTATCTCCTGACTGCATCCAAATTGATAGGTTTTGGTAAAATCTCTCCATCCATTTCTGCAAGTATAAGTGTTCCTCATGTTAATACTTGGTGAATCATGTAAGGGCCTTGCCAGTTGGGTGAGAATTTTCACTTTGCTTCATCTTGATGCGAGCAAATCTGTTTTAGTACCAATTGCCTCGGTGTGAATTGCCTAGACCTAACCTTTTTGTTGAAAGCTCTTGCCATTCTATTCTAGTAGAGTTCGTGACATACTGCGTCCATTCTTTTTCCATCAATGAGAGCTAGTTGTTCATACCGGCTCCGTACCCATTCTGCTTTGCTGAGCTCGGCTTCCTGTATGATTCTTAAGGAAGGGATTTCTACTTCGGTGGGATTAATGGCTTCAATACCATAAACCACTAGATAGGGGGTTTCCCTAGTGGATGTACGAACTGTGGTGCGATATCCGATCAAAGCAACTGGTAGCTTCTCGTGCCATTATTTGTAATTGCCTACCATTTTCTTCTTGATGTTCTTGTTAGTGGCTTATACGGCTCCATTCATTTGCGGCCTGTATGATGTTGAGTTCCGATGCTTGATCTTTAATGTTTCACACATGGCTTTCATCAAGTCACTATTGAGATTGGCGGCATTGTCAGTAATGATTGATTCAGGTAATCCAAATCGACAAACAATGTGGTCCCGAACAAAATCTGCTACCACTTTCTTAGTTACAGCCTTATAGGATGCGGCTTCAACCGATTTCGTAAAGTAGTCTATAGCCACCATAATGAACCTATGTCCGTTTGAAGCAGCGGGTTCAATCAGTCCGATGGCATCCATACCCCAACCAGAGAAAGGCCAGGGCGAACTCGTTGCATTGAGTTCGTTGGGCGGCACTCGTGTCATATCAGCATGTATCTGGCATTGGTGACACTTTTGAACATATTTGATGTGGTCTGTTTCCATAGTCATCCAGAAATATCCTACTCTTAATATCTTCTTGGCCAGAACGAAACCATTCATGTGGGGTCCGCAAGATCCGGCATGTGTTTCCTCGAGCAATCTTGACGCCTCCTTGGCATCGATGCATCGCAACAATCGCAAGTCAGGAGTCCTTCTACACAAAATTCCTCCGCTTTGAAAGAAATGGTTGGCCAATCTTCGAAGCGTGCTCTTCTGAGTGTGTGTAGCGTGCTTTGGATATTCTCCCTTTACCAAGTATTCCTTAATGTCGTGGAACCACGGATTTCCGTCAACCTTTTCTTCAACATGAGTATAATAAGCTGACTGCTTATGAATTCCTATTGGGATAGGGTCAATGAAATTCTTGTCTGGGTGTTGTATCATGGAAGATAAAATGGCAAATGTGCCTGCAAACTCATTCTGAATCCTTGGAACATGCTTGAACTCTATCTTTGTGAATCTCTTGATCAGCTCTTGTATACAGTGCAAGTATGGAAATATTTTGGTGTTATTCGTAGCCCATTCTCCTAGAACCTGGTGCACCAATAGATCTGAATCTCCGATTACCAGCAACTCCTGAACATTCATGTCAATGGCCAATCTGAGTCCCAGGATGCAGGCTTAATATTTTGCCATATTGTTGGTGCACGAATACCTGAGTTTTGAGGATACTGGATAGTGTTGACCAGTTTTTGACACTAAGATAGCTCTGATACCCACACCTTTGAAGTTTTCTGCTTCGTCGAAGAACATCCTCTGTTGCTCCCTAACGCACACGCAAGTGTACGTGGTCGACAAGTACTACAGGACAATGAGTCCGGATTATCGTACCCAAGGGACTTAAGTTTAACTACTTTATAACAACTAGTATAGTTATTTAACAAGCAAGGATCAAGTTTAATATATGGTTTATTCTAAATTGTATTTCTAGTTTAAATCTAAGAATTGCAAAGAACAATTGTGTATTTTTGTAATCAATAAAACAAAGATTCCAGGGTTGTGATTATGTTTCCAATCTATTGCGTTCTAATTGACATATCGTTCGTATAGTTAATGTAAGATTGCTAATTGATCGATAATGATACTCACAGCCTTTTTCCGAAGTACTATTCGCCTATTACTAACAAGATTAACGCCTATATTCCTATGGAATTAATCTAGCAAGAATGCATTAAGAACACGATTATCCAATTAAGCATGGTGATTAAGTATATTCCTATCCTAACCACGAATCCGCTCTTTTTACAAAGTTAAGAACATGCTTTATTCAACTCTTATTCTAATCTAAACTTAGTTTTCTCAACATAGCCTAGATAAATTATAGAACTTAATTGATGGCCAAAACAGTTAAGCAATTTAGCATAGAATTGAAGAAACAATCTTATTCACATTAACTAATAAAACGAAATATCAAGTTAGAAACACAATATTCATGGCTAATCACAACCCCAGAACAAGGGGTGATTAGCCACTCATGCTCAACAAAACCAAAAGATTAAGTATGAAAAACTAAATAAAGATACTAGATTGAATTGATGAACTGAGAATTTGCTTGTAATGTTGATGTTCCTAAGCCTCCTTAGACTCCAAAATCACGTTCTCCCCCTCTTAGATGGATTTAGGGGTGTTTATATAGGAGTTGGGAAGGTTTGGGGTCGGTTTGGGGGTCTTCTAGACGAAGTAGGACAAAGTTCCAGCATGCAGCGCCGGAGTAGCGCCCAGCGCCCCCCAGGGGACTGCTGGCAGTGAGCTCTCCAACATTTCTGTCTCCAGCGCCACAGGCAGCGCTGGGCGCTGGCCTGTGGCTTCCCTTCTTCCTTTGTCCGGTTCTTCTTGTTTTGGCTCGTTTCTTCCCCGGTTTCGTCCCCGATTGCTTTCAACTCATTCCTACACATAAAAACATATTATATTAACATGAATCGATGCAATTAATGTCCCAAATTCACAAAAACAAGAGCTAAACATGAGATAATTTACACATTATTTAATACATTTTCTACCAATTATCAACACCCCACACTTAGACTCTTGCTCGCCCTCGAGCAATGGGATTTTAAACAACCTTTCCCAACTACTAACTCTTAAGATTAGCCCGAAACATTCAACTTTTCCAACAATTCATACTCTTGAACACACTCAATACTAGCAAACAAGTATGAACACATAACTTATCCATATTATTCCCGTAAAGTTCAATTAAGCCCATTAATTCAATAACATTCAACACCCCAATTGTCATCACCCAACCTCAAAAGCCGACTTACCACATTAAGCTACTTCAATGCATATACTTACCCAACAAGACAATTCATACATTACCAATTGTTCATGAAATCATGTGCCCTCACCAATATCTATGAAGAGTGAATATATCTATGAATGAAAACACACAAAATTTGCACAACAAACTCTCACTCTCACAAAGAACTCGTATGCATCCCATAGAGTACCATAAGCTTGCCCGTGGTGTAGACTTCCCCTAATTGAGTTAGTCAAATCTAAGATCAAGTAGGACTTTGTCGGGTTGTAATGTCGGCTAGGGGACGGGTAGGATATATTTGGTATTAGTGACTAGTCCTCCTAAGCACTTAATACACTGTACTCAATATTCAAACACTTCTCTTTTTCTTTCAATCGCTAAATTTGTCTCACATACACAACCCTTTTCATTTCAACTCACTTAGCATACTACAATAGGAGGTGAATTTTTCATATCAAAATTTTTTTCTTTTTCTTTTTTTTTTTCATCATCAATTTTTTCTTTCTTATTTCTCACCTTCCATACACATTTTTTCATCCGCTAGTGATTTATCAATTTAGCTTCACATAGCCAATAAGTCCTTTCATTGTTCCATTCTTACACAAGACAATCCCTCTAACTGCCCTTACTTATTCTAGCTACTAAGTGCTTTCGGAGGTAAAGGTTCAATTAAGGCTCAATTCAAGAACAAAATAAAGGGAGTAGCTTGTAATATAGGTACAAAAAGAAAAAGGCTTATAGGCTCAAAAGGGCTAACAATGGACAAATTTATATTCGATGCGACGAGCACATCCAAAATTAAACAAAGAAGTGCCTATATCATTTCTTAGATTGTCCCAACTTACAATTTCGCTTTAGTTAACACACGGGGCAAGTTCTAGACTATACAAGATAGCATAGAGAGTCAAAAACCTTACTCACACGATGCACATGAATCAATTACAATGGTTCTGTTCACATGTCGAGTTAAGCAAGCATATATACTTGAAGCAATTAAGCAGTAATGCACTAGATGTTTAAGCAAGTCAACTATTGAGAGGAGGCGTCACAAATTGGGCTGTCTTCTTCCAACTTATTTCAAAAAAAAAAAAAAAGAAAACTTAACTTAACGGGAATTTGATCATGTGTCATAACCTATTTCACTAGCATTAACTATGTCAAGAAGTACTGCATTATTACTCAGTTCTTCCTAATATAATCCTAAAAAGAAATTAAATTTGCCTGGTTCGATTTACATCCTTGGAAAAGAACCGGTGCCCTAAGAAAAACCAAGGAAAAATTACCTATTAACCTAAAAATAAAGGAAAATATTTTTGTTATTTTTAATCCAATTTTATCCCTCAAGAAAAACAATCCATCGTCAGGAAAAACTGGAATAGATATATATATATATATATATATATATATATATATATATATTAAAAGCTTTTAAAGCATACGCCTCAGTGGGCATCATTATCATCATATCGTACCCAGCCCTAATAGGCTCGGTAAAAACGTACCCGGCCATCATAAAGCCCCGTAGAATCATACCCGGCCACGTGGAGCTCGGTAAAACCCAACTGATCAGTGGTTGCACAATAGGTGCCATACCCGGTCGACTATAGCGCGGCTCGGTAGAGTAAAATAGATACATATATATGATGTGTGCTGGACTCACTGGAATCATATTTTGAACGTTTCGGAGTGACGTAAGGTTGGTATCCTCCTTACACAATATTAGGACTGAATCCTTATCAAGAATCTTATAAGAATCAGGAAGTACCAACAACATTGTTAACATAAAGATAAAGATAAGTAACATCAACATAAATCGTTCCATAAGAAGGGAAACAATGTAAGTACTGCTAGCCTCTAAGAGTGGAGTATCTTTGGAGGTTCGTTCATTGCATTATGTACAATCAGAGTCGTGCAAAAGAAGGAAAGGGAAATTCTCACATACCTTGTATATACTGCCCAATCTCAAGCTATGAAAATGCCACGTCTCCTTAGTCTACAATAAGAGAAATGACACTATCGTTATCGTTTAAGCGTCATAACTATTATGTATCAACCATAACCTATTTTACGATGAAACGGACAACACCTTCCCTATTTATATGAATTCCCACAAGTTAGAACAATCAGCAGACATCCCAAACAATATCAATAATAATCATATTAAGCCTCCCAACAGTCCACCAACCAACAACATACTAGCAAGCCTTTCGACATATATCTCACAAGTTCTAGCTTCAACGACTTAGCCGTCACTTGGATAATCTTAAATACATGTAGGATAAGAGGTTTCTTACCTTTAAACAGAAAGAACAACTCCAATTTGACCTTAATTGACCATGAAATATCCCTCCAATGCTGCCACAAAAACAAGGGAGCGAAGCTAGCAATCAATTAGGGTTTTTCGGCACTAGAATTACTTTAGAAGGTTCGAAATCACCTAGGTTGATATTAAAACTTGAGGGAGTATTTTACAGAGCATAAACAACTTAAAACAACCTCCCGCACGAGCTGGAACAACACAAAAATCAGCAACAACAAGAAGAATAAGGAACTTATTAGCGCCACGGGATTTCCGACACTTGATTTGTGTTGTTTGCCCTTAAAAAATAGATTTCAAATTGGATAAATTTATAATTGTAATTTACTTATATTCCTAATATTTAGGACTATAAAAATCAACTAATTTTTATTTATTAAATTCTTCCTTATTTGAACTAGATAGAAACTCTTAATATTTAAGAATCTAAAATTGAGTTTAATTTTACTTATATAACTTTTTTCCATATTTAAATTGTGTAAGTCCTTAAATGTTCAAAGTTTTTAACACGTTAGATATTTTGTTTTCATTTTAATTTTGTAGTACTAACCACGTAAGAATCATCAAACATGTCAATTTCATTTTTTTCGATTTTGTTTGATTGAGGATTGTTAATTTGAATATTTCACATGCAACATAGTCTTAAGGTGATTGATAATTTTTAATATAAAATTTAAATAATTAATGATGGATAACATGTATATTATATCATACACATAAAATATAATTTTGTCATTTAGTTGTTTTTAATATTTATAACTTTAAACTTAACAAAAGAATAATATTGCTATAACAATCATGAATATTAAATACAAAAGAATGAAGTTGCAGCTTGTTTTAACAATATTTTTTGAATTAAAGAATGGGAATGTAAGGTATATTATCTCATGTTTCGAATGATAAATCCAATCAAAAGTACTATATTGACAATTCAAATGAGACAAATGAGTTTGGATATAATGATGAATAAGAATATTTCAAATGAAAAAGTTTACACAAAATAAGTAAGGACTAATTGTTACTAAAATC
This sequence comes from Nicotiana obtusifolia, assembly GCA_002018475.1. Classification (NCBI taxonomy): domain Eukaryota; kingdom Viridiplantae; phylum Streptophyta; class Magnoliopsida; order Solanales; family Solanaceae; genus Nicotiana; species Nicotiana obtusifolia. The sequence continues at coordinate 10,218 of MCJB01003669.1, read as the reverse complement.
GATATATCAGTCGACGTTCTTTCTACATTTAATGATATTTTAGGTTCTTAGGATCTGTGCCCTTTTTTTTGTAAATATATACGATATATAAATCTCTTTTTAGATGTTACTATCAGTAGCGCTAACAATTTAAAATTTATTGTAATATTAGTTAATAACCAAAAACACAAAAGAGAATCTATATTTTTTTTTAAAAGGAGAAGAAAAAGGAATATATCTTTTGGAACTATGATATGAAGAAATACTTGAGCGGGTATTTAATAGTAAGAGAAAAAAATGCTATAAGATTTTGTCAAAGGTCAGATATATGAATACGAAGATATAATCTATTCTTAAAAGTTTGATTAAGAGATAAGCTTCAAGCTCAAAGATCGAATACCTATAATAGTTCATTAATCACAATTAATATAAAAGTATATTTGAAAAGTTCTTTATAATTATTAGGCGAGAAAAAGTAATTAAGATTATCTCATTAGTTCTACTAATGTTTAGATATTAGTTTATAGTGAGCTTTGAACAAACTAGAGTTGTGTCACTTAAAATTTTGATAAAATCAATGATGGACAATATTTTTTCGTATTCAAATTGATTATGAAATTCGTATTCAAAAATCAAGACTTCTTTATTTATCTATCTATATGTCATTAACATTATTTATTTTTCAAGAATGTACACTTTTTAATTTTTATTTTGTAACTCAATTATATTATTTAATAATATTTTATTATTTTTAAATTATATACTCATTGATATAGGTACACGCACAACACGCGTACACTAAAACTAATTATTATAAAAGCATAAAACCCTTAACTAAAAAGTAAAAATACCAAATTACCTTTTTAAATAACATAAATCTACGTACCTAAGTACCCTTTCTATTGATTAAACTAAATATCCTATTTAATAAAATAAAAACCCAACGCCTAAGAGAATGCAACGCTTCATGATCTGCTGTTTCTAAGTTGCGCAAAGTGCCACCATTCCAAATGCCTACAAACAGCTCTCAAACCGTCAAAATCGTTAGTTACAACATTACATTTTTTCTTTCTTTACTTGCATGCTTCATACAACGGGGTTATCTTGACCAACAAAAAGAGCAGCAATAGAACATACCTCTACTTTTCTTTTGATCAACGCTTCAATTTTTTCAAAATGGTTATCTCATTGAGGAAGTACCAAAATGAAGTACCAAGACTGTGTGGCTTTAGTATATTAAGAATGAGGATATAAATCACTCATAAATATTAATTTTACTTGAATTCTTTTGCATATTAAATTAAACAAATTTTACTAACAACTACATTGCCTCCACTGCTTGTGCTTATTGAAAATCTCCAGATGATTGAGCATCACCCTCTTAAGGTGTCCTTATTTAGAGTTTATTTTGATGTGAAACGTACTCTTATTATAAATTCCCCGATTTAGGTAGCTTGTAATCTAACTCCCCAAGCACATAAATAGAATAGGATGACTTGATATCCACATAATGGATGATAATAAATTAATTGTTGATATATCTATCGGAGTTATAATGTTTGAAAATGGTGTTAAATGCCGATCATGAGTTCTATTAATTTTAGTGGATATCCATTTGGGGCTTTAATAAAAAAGAGGATTCAAGTGGCTTTCTCTTTTCACTTCCCTATCTCTCAGGTAATGTTTAATTTATGTAGATCGTCTCTCTATTTTGAATTTCTCTTAAAATCAAATAGTAGTTTGTGTCAAATTAAGTGATAACATACTCTTGTTGAGAAGGCAATAAAATACACCAGGAATATCATATATAGTCAAAGTGAGATACGCTTCATTACTTGTTTGTACCTCGTAAAATTAAATTAGGATATCAAATTTTTAAGTATTTAATTAAATTTTGATTGCTCATCTTCATAGGTTCAACTGATATTCAATTATGTTGACCTCAACAAGCAAGTCAAATGATCAACATTTATCAATCGCAAAAACTTATATTTTATATTTTAATGTATAATTACTTACTTAATTATTTTTTAATAATATTAATAGTATTTTAAAAAAATACATAACTCATCATATACGTGCAACGTACGTATCGAGAAATTAGTTTATATTACATGTATAGTCATGAAAATGAGAAAATCCTAAAGTGCAAATTCAAGTTAATTGGGATCCGAATGGCAGAACCAAATACCAAATATAGGATGGAAAAACCAAAAGAAATCCAACGACACGTTTTCTGCTATGTGGCAAGGAAAAATACTTCACAAGTTTTAAAAGAATCAATGCACTGTTTTTTTTTTTTTTTTGGGGGGGTGCAAGCTAGTAAAAAAGGCCAATAATTAATTAATGCAATGAGCATAAAAAAATCGCATGAAAGATAGCTAGGATATGAAATTAGGCAAAAATTAAGTACAATTAAAAATTATGCATATTTCATACTTGATAGTAGATTGCGATGTGTCACTTCTGAGGTTGCTTGTAGAGTGTTGTTTATTTAAGGATATTCAAACCCAGACCTATTTCTGGATTACATATTGTACAATAATTAGTTTAATTTCTTGTTAAATTAGTTCCCTTAACTAGATTATTTGGCTATCCGACTATACCTAACTGTCACGTCAGTATTTTTAGATAATGCAAATATTTTGATTAATTCAAAACTAAATAGGCTGCTAAGTATTTTTGGAATTAAATGCTCTCTCTAGACTTGCCATGATCCCTTTCCCTTTAACACTATTTTGATTTATTTAATTTAGTTTGACAAAATGCCTTTTGGTTGGACTAAACCCTGCACTGCTCTTTGTTGCTCCTTAACGCACACGCAAGTATACGTGATCGACAAGTAATATAGGACAATGAGTCCGGATTATCGTACCCAAGAGACTTAAGTTTAACTACATTATAACAACTAATATAGTTATTTAACAAGCAAGGATGAAATTGAATAGTTGATTTATTCTAAATTGTATTGCTAATTTATATCTAATAATTGCAAAGAACAAATATGTGTTTTGTAATCAATAAAACAAACATTCCAGGGTTGTGATTATGTTTCCAATCCTACTGCATTCAAATTGACTTATCGTTTATATAGTTAATGTAAGATTGCTAATTGATCGATAATGATACTCATAGCCTTCTTCCGAAGTACTATTCGCCTATTCCTAACAAGATTAACGCCTATATTCCTATAGAATTAATCTAGCAAGAATGCATTAAGAACACGATTATCCAATTAAGCATGGTGATTAAGTATATTCCTATCCTAACCACGAATCCGCTCTTTTAATCAAAGTTAAGAACATGCTTTTTTCAACTCTTATTCTAATCTAAACTTAGTTTTTTCAAACATAGCATAGATAATTGGTAGAACTTAATTGGTGGCCAAAACAATTAAGCAATTTAGCATAGAATTGAAGAAACAATCTTATCCACATTAACTATTAAAACGAAATTATCAAGTTAGAAACACAATATTCATGGCTAATCACAACCCCAGAACAAGGGGTGATTAGTCACTCATATTCAACAAAATCAAATAACTAAGTATGAAAAAACTAAATAGAGATACTAGATTGAATTGATGAACTGAGAATTTGTTGGTGTTGTTGATGTCCCTAAGCTTCCTTAGACTCCAAAATCACCTTCTCTTCCTCTTAGATGGGTTTAGGGATGTTTATATAGGAGTTGGGAAGGTTTAGGATCGGTTTGGGGGTCTTCTAGACGAAGTAGGACAAGGTCCCCGCACTCAGCGCCCGGAGTGGCGCCCAGCGCCCCCCAGGGGACTGCTGGCAGTGGGCTTCGCTTCTTCACTGTCTCCAGCGCCACAGGCAGCGCTGGGCGCTGGCCTGTGGCTTCCCTTCTTCCTTTGTCCGGTTCTTCTTGTTTTGGCTCGTTTCTTCCCCGGTTTCGTCTCCGATTGCTTTCAACTCATTCCTACACATAAAAACATATTATATTAACATGCATCGATGCAATTAATGTCCCAAATTCACACAAACAAGAGCTAAACATGAGATAATTTACATAACATTTTATATCTTTTCTACCAATTATCAATACCCCACACTTAGACTCTTGCTAGCCCTCGAGCAATGGGATTTTAAACAACCTTTCCCAACTACTAACTCTTAAGATTAGCACAAAACATTCAACTTTTCCAACAATTCATACTCTTGAACACAATCAATACTAGCCAACAAGTATGAACACATAACTTATCCATATCATTCCCATAAAATTCAATTAAGCCCATTAATTCAATAACATTCAACACCCCAATTGTCATCACCCAACCTCAAAAGTCGACTTACCACATTAAGCTACTTCAATGCATATTCTTACCCAACAAGACAATTCATACATTACCAATTGTTCATGAAATCATGTGCCCTCACCAATATCTATGAAGAGTGAATATATCTATGAATGAAATCACACAAAATTTGCACAACAAACTCTCACTCTCACAAAGAACTCGTATGCATCCCATAGAGTACCATAAGCTTGTCCGTAGTGTAGACTTTCACTAATTGAGTTAGTCAAATCTAAGATCAAGTAGGACTTTGTCGGGTTGTAATGTCGGCTAGGGGACGGGTAGGATATATTTGGTAGTAGTGACTAGTCCTCCTAAGCACTTAATACACTATACTCAATATTCAAACACTTCCCTTCTTCTTTTCAATTGCTAAATTTGTCTCACATACATAGCCCTTTTTTTTCAACTCACTTAGCATACTACAATAGGAGGTGATTTTTTCATATCTTTTTCAATATCAAAATATATATTTTTTTTCTTTTCTTTTTCATCATCAAATTTTTTTCCTTTCTTATTTCTCACCTTCCATACACATTTTTCTCATCCGCTAGTGATTTATCAATTTAGCTTCACATAGCCAATAAGTCCTTTCATTGTTCCATTCATCCACAAGGCAATCCTTCTAACACTACCTTTCCTTCTTCTAGCGACTAAGTGCTTTCGGAGGTAAAGGTTCAATTAAGGCTCAATTCACGAACAAAATAAAGGGAATGGCTTGTAATGTAGGTACCGAAAGAAAGAAGCTCATAGGCTCAAAAGGGCTAACAATGGACAAATTTATATTCGATGCGACGAGCACATCCAAAATTAAACAAAGAAGTGCCTATATCATTTCGTAAATTATCCCAACTTACAATTTCGCTTTAGTTAACACACGGGGCAAGTTCTAGACTATATAAGATAGCATAGAGAGTCAAAAACCTTACTCACACAATGCACATGATTCACTTACAATGGTTCTGTTTACATGTCGAATTAAGCAAGCATATACTGGGAGCAATTAAGCAGTAATGCACTAGATGTTAAGCAAGTCAACTGTTGAGAGGGGGCGTCACAAATTGGGCTGTCTTCTTTCGACTTATTTCAAAAACTTAACTTACGGGAATTTAGATCATGTGTCATAGCTTATTGCACTAGCATAAACTATGTCAAGAAGTATTGCATTATTACTCAGTTCTTCCTAATATAATCCTAAAAAGAAATTAAAGTTGCCCGGTTCGAATTACATCCTTGGAAAAGAACCGGTGCCCTAAGAAAAATCAAGGAAAAATTACCTATTATCTAAAAATAAAGAAAAATCTTTTTGTTATTTTTAATTCAATTTTATCCCTCAAGAAACACAATCCATCGTCGGGAAAAACTGGAATATATATATATATATTACACATATTTGATGTTTTTTCATTTTTTTTTTAATTATTATATATACTTTTATATATTTTTTTTTTCTCTTTTTTTTTCAAGCTTATAATAACAAAAACAAGAAAAAAAGACAACTACTATGAAAAACAGAAAAAAAAATCACAGTCATAACTAACGAAAAGAAAAATCCCAAAATATCACCTAAAAAGGTCACAGACAGACACTTCCATCACATATAATTTCAAGGCACGACAAATATTTTCCCTCACCCCACACTTATTGCATGTATAGTCCCCGATGCATAATAAAATTAAAAATAAAGTAGGGTGAAAAGAAAGGCTCCCCTCAATCCGTGCCGGTCTCGTCGGAATCCATGTCAACAGGTACCAATGCTAGAGGTCCAGTGGCGTCATCCGCATCCTCCCCTTCATGATCCAAGCGCTGGATAGTGTTGGCATCTTCCTCGGAATGAACTGGACTGCCAGGTGCAATGCCCAGCATCTCTTTTGCTGTGCCAGAAAGATCATCACGCATACGCATGCGCTCTTCATCAGAAATTCCTACTCGGGTCATGACCAGGTTCATAGCATTGAACATGAATCTGGTGATATTCTCATCCCGCTCAAACCTGGCTGCCGGGTTAGTTTGGAAGGAGGCTCCATGACGGATGTAATGTCCATATGACCTGATGGAGCCTCCACTACTTCATCATGTCTCGGATATTCGGGAACTCCTAGAAACCGCATGTACTTGGTTAAGAGGTTGCCAAAGTAGAGCCGCCGTATCTGATGCCCGAATCTGGTACGAGCCATTTCTGTTAGCATAATTTCTGCGATATTGATCGGGCGGCCAGTCATAAGGGAGAAGATCAAGCAAACTCTTGCCCGTGTACAATCACTGCTATGTTCGGCAGGCATCAGCCTAGCCTGCATGAAGTTCTGCCATACTTTGGCAGCATGGTTAAAATCAGCACGGACCATAGAGAGGTGGATGTTTCCTTGCTTCCTGTTCCATTTTGAGTGAGAATCAACGCCACACAGCATATGCCTGATGAGCTGATAGGGAGGGCTTCTGATCAATTGTTGCAATTGCTGAGGGTCAGCATTTGCAACACCCAAATAAAGGCACAAGTCTTCCCTTCCTAATGGCACCTTTGTTCCTCGGACATAGGACCTGGAGCGATGGTAATCCCAGTTCGCATATAATTCTCGAACTAGACTTAAGTTAGCCGGCCCTGGGCATTCAAGAAACTTTTCCATTCTTGATAGGCAGAGTCGAGCAAGAATGTCTGGAAATCACCTCTCCAATAAGGAAGTGTTTATGCCCATTTCCGAGACGTAATGCCCCGTTGGCACAAAATTCCGATACCAGACGGCTGCATCATCATCAACCAAGTCAAGTCGTGGTCGGGGCCTGGGAGGGACCTGCGGTGAAACCTCATCAATTTGTTTTCCTTTGGCTTTGCGAGAAGATCCTTCGCCCTGTTTTCGTTTTTTCGGAGCTTGGGAAGTAGTTGAAGCCTTGCCAAGAGCTTTCCCTTTGTTACCATCTCGTGCCATAGCTACCTGCAATACGAAAAATAGATAAGTGAGACAAATGTATTACAATGTCATGAAAGGACCCCACACTTAAACTTTAACGTATAAAACAAGTGTGTGCAAGATAAGCAACGGGTACTCAAGACTTCCCTGTGTGGGAATTTTAATGAACATGGTAATGTAAGTGAGTGTCAAAGATGAAAGACGAATAAAGTTCGGAACTTTAGAGGTGAAAACGACTAATCGACCTACAAGGACTAAGGTATACTAATTGGACAACATACACTATGAATAAATAGGATACATAATATGTTTGGAATCAAAACCGACCCCACTATACGTATAAATCACCCAAAACTACCCCACACTTAATTCAATTGCATATATAAGTAATTCCGAATACTCAGACTTCATCGGAACTCAAGAAGTTGTCATTCAGGCATTTACGCAAACACGTGGTGTGCACAAAAATTGGTCTTCACCCTCAACAATGGTGAGGTGTAATCACCTTCCCGGATTTTGACGAAGTAGAGGGACTATTAGTTTACTACTCCGATATAATAAAAACCAACCAAAATTTCAGCTTAAACGTAACCACACATGAAATTCGTAAAAGAGATGAAGAAGAAGCAGATTCTATGGGGACTGTGGGGAATGGGAACATGTAATTCTTATTCAATAAAAATACAAATGAACAAGTAAAACAAAAGAAGAAGAAAGAGACAAGAATCATACCTAGTTGTGGGAGATGAGAAAAAGTAATGAAAGATGAAATTTTTGTTGCAATGCAGATGAAGAAGAAGAACTCGAACGCAGCAGAGAGATGAGCGTATGTGTGTGAAGTGTAAACGGGTGGGTTTGGGATTATAAAAGGGTTAGTTAGTGAGGGGGAATGGGTTTGGGTTATGGTTTATTGGGTCGGGTACGTGGGTATGGGTTATTAATTAACATAAAATTGTACTTACCTGGGCAGCCCCCCAGCCAGCTCTAGGCGCCCACCCCGGCGCTGGGGTCTTGGACGACACTGCCTTCAGCGCCACAGGCAGCGCTGGGCGCTGGAAACAGGGAGTTTTGCGTTTTTTTTTTATTTTTTATTTATTTTGTGTCACTAATTACAATATGACCTATGCTATTTTAATACATCAAGTACATTCTTCTAGCTAAGCTAGAAAAAAAATTAAAACAAGAAGTTAACTAAGAATAACATTAAACATTGGGTTGCCTCCCAACAAGCGCCTGATTTAACGTAGCGGCACGACTCACTTTTTCTGGCTCATTCCTCTGTAAATGTGATCTTGGTTTTGTCTCGGTCGACCACTCCTCCCCAATAATGCTTAACCCGTTGTCCGTTCACCAAGAATGTCTTTTTACTGTTTAAGGCACGTAGTTCAATTGCTCCGTAGGGCGTAACTCGTACTACTTCAAACGGCCCTGACCATCTTGATTTTAGCTTTCCGAGAAAAAGCCTTAATCTTGAATTGAATAACAGTACTAGCTGGCCTGGTTCAAAATATCGTGGTTTAATATGCTTGTCATGCCATCTCTTTGTCTTTTCTTTGTACAACTTGGCATTCTCGTATGAATGTAGCCGGGACTCCTCTAATTCATTTAATTGCAGTAGTCTCTTTTCACCTGCAGCTTCTAGGTCCAAATTCAATTTCTTTATTGCCCAATATGCTTTATGTTCCAATTCTACCGGTAGGTGACAAGCTTTTCCATAAACTAATTTGTAAGGCGATGTCCCTATTGGAGTTTTGAACGCTGTCCGGTATGCCCAAAGAGCGTCATCTAACTTTGATGCCCAATCCTTTCTATTTACGCTCACTGTCTTCTCCAAAATTTGCTTTATTTCTCTATTTGATACCTCGGCTTGCTTGCTTGTTTGGGGATGGTAAGCTGTGGCAACTTTGTGACGTACCCCATATTTTGCCAAAAGGTTATTGAGCAGCCGGTTGCAAAAATGTGTGCCTTCATCATTAATCAAGGCTCGTGGAGTCCCGAATCTGGAAAATATGTTTTTCTTGACGAAGGCGGCGACTACCATGGCATCATTTGTAGGCAAAGCAATTGCCTCTACCCATTTGGATACATAGTCAACAACAAGCAAAATGTATTTGTTTCCTCTGGAAGGTGGAAACGGGCTCATGAAATCTATCCCCCATACATCGAAGAGTTCAACTTCAAGAATGTTATTGAGGGGCATCTCTTGCTTTCTTGTGATTGTGCCCGTTCTTTGACATTGGTCGCATCTTTTGACAAAGGCATGTGCATCTTTGAACAAAGTAGGCCAGAATAGCCCGGATTGTAAAACTTTGGTTGCTGTTCGGTCGCCTCCGTGATGACCTCCATATGGTGAAGCGTGACAATCATGCAAAACGGAATCAACTTCTTCATCCAGAATACATCTTCTCATCAACTGATTGGCACATTGTTTGAACAAGTACGGTTCATCCCAGTAATAGAACTTAACATTATGCAGGAACCTTTTTCTAGCTTTGCTTTTGAAATCTGGCGGGAATACTTCGCTTACCAAGTAATTGACAAAATTTGCATACCACGGAGGAGAATCATGACTAATTGCAAAAAGGTGTTCATCGGGAAAGAATTCCTTTATTTGTCCATCTTCTTCCATGTGTGCATGATTTTCTAACCAAGAGAGATGGTCCGCCACTTGATTTTCAGTCCCCTTTCGGTCTCTGATTTCTACATCAAATTCCTGCAACAATAGTACCCAGCGCATTAATCGAGCCTTAGATTCTTTCTTAGTAAATAGATACCTGATTGCTGCATGGTCAGTGTGGACTATGACTTTTGTTCCAACTAAATAAGCTCTGAACTTCTCGAATGCCCAAACTACTGCTAGCAACTCCTTTTCGGTGGTAGTGTAATTTTGTTGTGCCGGATCTAGAGTTTTGCTCGCGTAGTATATATAATGGAACACCTTGTTTTTTCGCTGTCCTAGTACTGCTCCAATGGCCAAATCACTAGCGTCGCACATGAGTTTGTCAAAAGATGCGATCA
>MCJB01003658.1:226289-242008 GCA_002018475.1 Nicotiana obtusifolia | reverse complement strand
CATGAGGCCCACCAGTCGGACTAAAGCGTCCTGAAGTACCGGAGTAGCAATAAATCCCTCTGGGACCTGAGCTGGGCCCACCGGATCTGCTGAGGCTGGAACCTCTTCTTCAAGATCAAACTGAGGTTCTGTCATTGGCGCCGCTGCAGGAGGCTGAGTCCTGCCCCTGCCTCGACCCCTAGCACGGCCTCGTCCTCGCCCTCTGCCCCGTATAGGAGCTGTTGTTGGGGGCTCGGGCTGTCGAATAGTAGAAGAGGAAGCGCGTGTCCTCGCCATCTGCGAAGAACAGAATAGAAATTCAATTAATCATTAAGGAACCGAATCGCACGATAAGAAAGAACAAACATGATGTTTTTCCTAACTCCGTAGCCTCTGGGGGATAAATACAGACGTCTCCGTACCGATCCCTCAGACTCTACCGAGGTTGTCTGTGAACTGTGAGGCCCATGTAACCTAGAGCTCTGATACCAACTCTGTCACGACCCCAAATCTCCCACCTTTGGGAGTCGTGATGGCACCTACTAATGGAAGCTAGGCCAGCCGATAATTCACTTCATTTATGCAACTAATGCGTCATTCATACATAATCAATCGCTCATAAATTTAGAAACTTAAATTAATAAGCAAAATGCGGAAATACTTTATATATATAGCCTTTCTCTTACACAAACTACCCAAGAACTGGTGTCACAGTTTTCACAGACTGTCTATGAGTACTACATACAATGGTCTTTGAAGGAAATAACAAAAGTACTGATTCCGAACTACATGGAATAACAGTCAAAGAAACAGACAGAGGACACCAAGATCTGCGAACGGCTGCAGTACTACCTTGGGTCGCCTGGAAGATTACGCGAAAGCTGGAAGTCCTTTACTGTTCGACACCTGTGGCGCCGGTATCTGCACAAAAAGGGCAGAGTGTAGTATCAGCACAACCGACCCCATGTGCTGGTAAGTGGCTGGCCTAACCTCGGCGAGGTAGTGACGAGGCTAGACCGGACTCCAGATAATCCTGTTCGGCATAACCTAACATATATGCAACTATAAAAAATAACGAATGTACATAATCAACTAAACACAGAAAGAAGGTATATAAATATTGCAACATGAAATGTATGAAATCAACAGGTCAATCACTTTCAGGAAGAACCATTGCCATTAGGCATTCAACATAACAATATGAAATACAATCCATCTCGTGACAAGCGTGGCACCAGCTACGGTCTCTCCACCTACTCATGTCACATCAATCACATGTACAATGTCTCATTACCAATGTGGCACCAGCGACGGTCTCTCCACGGGTACAATGTCTCATAACAGACGTGGCACCAGCAACAGTCTCTCCACGTATACCATATCTCATAATCGACGTGGCACCAGCAACGGTCTCTCCACGTATACAATATCTCATATCCAACGTGGCACCAGCTACGGTCTCTCCACGTATACTATATCTCGTAACATGTGTGGCACCAGCTACGGTCTCTCCACCTAGGTATGTTACGGAATTCACAAACAATTTCCAACCAATGGAATAATATATCACATCCAACTCCCATCCAACTCCCATTTATGTCCTTAATTATATTATGTGAAAAATCAAGTCGAGTAAATTGTACTCGAAGTAAATCGATAAGAAATGAGACATATGGTCTCATTTTAAGAAACTTAAGTCACAAAAGTCGATCGTAGATTGACTTATGAGTTAGAAGGTTCGGATTTGAATTTTGACGACTCGGTTAGCTTCGGGGTAGGATTTATGACTTAGTCGAGTGACCGGAATATAATTGATAGACCTCGAACAACACCAGATTTGAATCGAGTAAGTTCGAGTTACCGGTCGATAAGTGAAATTTTGATCCGGAAGTCGGAATGAAATTCCGGAAGTTGCTGTAGGCTCCTTATGTAATTTTGGACTTGCGTGCAAATTTTCAGACCATTCGGACACGGTTTGGTCAGGTTCGGATCGAAGGATCGATTTAAGGATCCTTGGAGTCCATAGGTTTAATTTTGATGCAAACCTACTGATTTGATGTTTATTTTAGTGTTCCAATGATCGGAACAAGTTTGAATGAGAGTATAGAACATGTGTGCATGTTCAGAGTAAGTCCCGGGAGTCTCGGATGAATTTTGAATGGTTAACGGGACTTAGATCGTCGCTTCATGAAGCGACAACGCTATACTTTCTGGTGTACTTGACTTTAAAATTAGTAAACGACCTCCAAATTCAATTTACTTTAAGGAATTAGCTCCGTATTGAAATGACGGAGTCGTAGCAAAAAGAAGCGTCAAAATCGGACTTCGTATGAAAAAGTTAGACTTAAATTAGTAAAGCAAGAAAAAGAGGTCAGTTGGCTGACTAGGTTCGCGACCAAAAAGCGATTCGCTTTTTGGATAAGCGAATCGCGAAACACCCTCCACCCATCGCGAAGTGAAGCAGAAGCTTCAGGTGTGAAAAGCGACCAAAACGCGGTTCGCATAATCAAAAAGCGAACCGCGAAAATGACAAAGGCAGTCGCGAACACGGACAGAAACATTGGGCTGACTTCGCGGCGAGTTCGCGATTCGCGAACTTGAAAAGCGAATCGCGAAACTGCACCTGGGCGTCGCGAAATTGGGCAGAACCTTGGGCATCCTTTTCGCTTGTTCCGCGATGGGAAAAGCGGTTCGCATCTGAGAAATGCGAACCGCGAAATGCACAAAGGGGTCGCGAAATGGCCCTGGTTCAGTACTTTTGCCCGATTTTTTTTAAGCCACTATAAATATGACCTAGGGTCCATTTGGGGTACTTCTGAAATACAATACGCAAATACCCACGAGAGCAAGGCCATTACAAAAACAAAGAATCACTAGAAATCAACCCCAAAACACACATGCAAAGAAGATTACCTGATTAATCTTGCAAATAAAGGGGTTGAACTACCTTAGAAGCATTTGGGCCCTTTTAAGAAGAAGATTAAAGTGAAGCTTAGAACTAATAGAGAGGGAATCTCAAGAGAAACATCGGGTAAGTGTTCTCTACTCTAAATCTCTCTTAAAATAATGATTTCCATGCTTAATCCCAACAGGAATCCACGAATTTGTGAAAGAAGAACCTAGGTTTCTTCTCAATTTCTGAAAATATGCAATTGGGGATTTAAGGTCAATCCGATGTCGCAATTTGACAAATTTGACATGCATGGGCTCGTATTGTAATGGGTAATTACATTTTATGAATTTCGAACGATTTCAAGAAATGGGCCCCACTATTGACCTTGAGTCAATTTCGGGAATTTACCCTTAATTCTTATAAAATTAAATGGAAATTGGTTTCCTTTGTGGGTATTGAATATGATGAATTGTTAATGAATAGATTTGGAGCCTTTGGACGCAAGGTGTCAAGGCTAAGGTTTATTGAAACCTTGAATTTGTTGCCGAGCAAGGTAAGTGTTCGTCTTAACCTTAGCTTGAGGAATTAGGAACTATGTGCTATATGCTAATTGCCCTTTGATGAGAACATTGTATAGGTATGGTGACGGATACCTATACTTTGGTGTCTAACATGACCGTGAGTCATATGTTGATGATTATTGTATATTACTGTTATTATTGTTGAATGATATTGATGATGTTGCTGAAATGCAAAAGATAATAATGTTCCTAGTTGCCGGATGAGATCCATGGAAAATTGTGATAACGTATATGGGGGGCGGGTGGCACGCCTGCCACAGAATATTATGAAAGAAGGGCGAATGATACGCCAGTAGATAAATTGAACAATTGAATGTTCTTATTGATGATGGATGTGGATGCAAACACTTCTCTCTTATAATTTGGATTAATAATGAGATAATTAATCGAGTAATCGTTAATAAGGTAATTAAAAGGTCTCGTGTCTAACTCATTGGGTAAGGTCTTAGGTGTCCACAAGAGTCTATAAAAGTCCGGTGTCACAACATTAGTAATGTGTCTAGGCTTAACGGGAATATAAATGGGATGGGGAAAGGGTTAATCTATAAACTTAAGTAGTAGTATATTGTTATCATCGATTTAGTTAATTATGAGTTGAGTAGTGGTCTAGTTAAAGCTATTTCCCCCTGGCCAGGTTGGGTGTTGACGACGTTGTTTCCCCGAAAATGGGAGTTTGATGTGATATATATTATTTCATGATTGGGAATGGTTTGTGAATGCCGTGAAATGCATAGGTGGAGAGACCGTAGCTGGTGCCACACATGTCATGAGATGTGATATACATGGAGAGACCGTTGCTGGTGCCACGTTTGTTATGAGATATTGTGCCCGTGGAGAGACCGTTGCTGGTGCCACGCGGGTTATGAGATATTGTACCCGTGGAGAGACCGTTGCTGGTGCCACGCGGGTTATGAGATATTGTACCCGTGGAGAGACCGTTGCTGGTGCCACGTGGGTTATGAGATATTGTACCCGTGGAGAGACCGTCGCTGGTGCCACGTTGGTAATGAGACGTTGTATATGAGATTGATGTGACATGAGTAGGTGGAGAGACCGTAGCTGGTGCCACGCTTGTCACGGGATGGATTGTATTTTTATATTGTTGTGTTGGATGCCAAGTGGCAATGACTCTTGTTGAAAGTTGTTGACCTGTTGATTCCATTGATTTGATATTGAAATGCTTATATTTATATATACCCTCCTTACCTGTTTATTTTGTCATGTATAATTGCTATTTGTGGTAGTTGCATAGATATATACATATATTGTAGTTAACAGGATTATCTGGAGTCCGGTCTAGCCTCGTCACTACCTCGCCGAGGTTAGGCCAGGCACTTACCAGCACATGGGGTCGGTTGTGCTGATACTATACTCTGCACTTTTGTGCAGATACCGGCGCAGCAGGTGTTGGACAATAAGTAAGAAGGACTTCCAGCTTTTGCGTGATTCCCCAGGCGACCCAAGGTAGTACTGCAGCCGTTCGCAGCTCTTGGCATCCTCTGTCTATTCTTTTGTCTCTATTTCCATGTAGTTCGGAAATGGTACTTTAGATATTTCTTTCCAGACCATTGTATGTAGTATTCATAGACAGTCTGTGAAACTGTGTCACCAGTTCTTGGGTAGTTTGTGTAAAAGAGAGATTTTATATATTTATGGAAAGTATTTTCCGCATTTTGTCATTAAATTCTGTTGTAAGTTATGAATGACGTATTAATTGTACTAATGAGGTTAATTATTGGCTGGCCTAGCTCCCTTTAGTAGGCGCCATCACGACTTTCAAAGGTGGGAGATTTGGGGTCGTGACAGTTCATTAGTAATGAAGACATTAAACACAATGGATTTTTTCCAAGAAATTGAGTAAAATGGTTGGCAATCGAAGCCCAATTCAAAAGCAAAAACGAGTAACACATCATTTAATCTTGAAATACTTTTTCCAAAAAGGGAAATACACAATTTCAACTCATGAATATATGTAAGAGATGCAGACACGTTGGAAATACTTACAAAGAATTTCATTAGTTAAAACAACGACGTTTGGGTGCAAGTATAATTCTCATTATTGGCACGGTGGCCACACTTTCCATCTTCAACCCCCTTCTTTCACTTTCAAGCGTCCTTATAGATTATCAACAACAAGGCATTTTAATTCAAGACTTTAGATACACATTTGAGCGACTAACAAAATTAAGGGTCTTAGATACATGTGATTTCTTACACAATTTGATATGCTAGTTTTTATTAGAATCATGCTTCAAATCATAACATATTAACACACAGCCCATGTTTAATCACCTTCTCAAATAGTAACTCAACAAAGAAGAATGCTTGGATTATAATTTAAACGCATATATCTTTTGACACAACGCATATTCGGAATAATCAATTTATAATGAGCAACACGGGACTTACAAGGCCATTGTGGGGTTCAATTCTAAAAGAGGAGTTTAGCCAACATACCTTGTTTGAGCTTTCCTTAAGTCACTACAATGTCCCAACACTTCTAGCAATAACAATCTATAGGAAGATAGAGAAAATCGGATAATAATTAGAAGGATTTACATGATGTAACTCTCTTAGAAATTTTGTCAAACATCTAGTATGCAATATAGACTACAAAGCTCTACAACAATAATCCTTTCCTCCCTCAACCAGTTTCAATAAGAAACTAACCAAAGTGGTTCATTAGTCCCACATACTACAACCTATTATCACATGCATGGCCTATTTCTAACCACCAGATTATACTAGAACTCATAACCTCTTGCATGAAAGCTTAGGAGTAGGACTTACCCGGATAGATGATAATCTAGTGATTGGTTTCCTTGATTTTTGAAGGTTGGTGCAAGATTGGACGATTAAAGTGTTAGGTCTCCTCCTTCTCTCTCCAAAATTCTCTTGCCTTTCTCTAAAATCATCAGATGATCGCCCCAAAGGCTATTTATCAAAATAAGGTCAGGTTATAAAAATAGAAAAATGGACCCTCCGAACTCAGGACTGCGGTCGCAGAATGGACCACATAATAGATACGTGGCACGCAGAATGGATCGCCAAACTGATGCCCAAAAACTGGAATGGTCTGCGACAGGTCTGCGGCTGCAAAATGGACCGCATAATGACCCAAGAAAATTCTTCATGCCAAATCTGGAACGGAAAATGCAGACCGCGAAACAACTATGCGATCATATAATGGACCACAAAATGACCTTCAAAATTCAATAACTTCCTGCTCAACTATGCGATGATTATGCGGCCCACAAAAACGGGTATGCGATCGTGAAACAACTCCTCAGTGCATTCTTCAACCTCGGCACCACAAAACTAGAATCCCTTAGAAAAATTTTACTAGTCCTTACATTAGCAAAGATGGCAATATCAGCTAATCTTTGTGAAATGATTTATCCATGGTCATGTTTTATATGTTGAACGCTCATCCACATTTTTATTATTTTCATGTCCTTGTACACCTTGTTGACAGATTATGAGCATAATCTTTTGATAGTAATTTGGCATATCACATTATATGATTATGGCACAATCATAATAATAATAACGTTGCCAAGCGATTGTGGAATGATGTGTTGCCGAGCGATTTTGATTATTAGCAAGCACTTGAGGCAAAATAATGGTGGCTATTCTTTATATTCACATGTGGCGAAATACGAATGGTATTTCTTGATATTGCACATGCAGCATAATAAGGGAACATTATTGATGATGTTATATGATAGTTTGAGGGTGATTTTGGTGATGACGTTCATGTGACTAAACGGGGATGATATTTTTGATCATATACATGCTTTCTTTAAACATCGGCATGTATTTCTACGAGTTTCCAGTTGTATTGGACATTCTATCATGTGTCTCTAACGTTACTTGATGATTTGTTGTCAATTAGTTGATTTTCCTACATTGAGTTGTTATCATATGTTCTAACGAGGCTGTTGTTATTGTTCCATAACATATTATGTTGCAAATTATTAATATATTGCACAGGTTCTTTGTTTAGTGAGTATCACATGACTTGAAAGTCATCTCTACCTCATCGATGTTAGTCTTGATACTTATTGATTACAGATTATGGCGAACTCATACTATATTTCTCTATATTTTGTGCAGATCTAGGTGTTGGAGGTAGCGGACCTTGTAAGTGAGCCAGTAATATCTTTATGAGGATTCAAGGCAATATTACACGAACGCCGTAGCCCCTTCTCTTTTTTTAAATTGTTGTATTTACTTTCAAATAGTATTGTACTTATTGAGAGTCACTATGCATTTTGATTAGAGCTCATGAATCAGTATTACCAGATTTTGTGAAGTTTGATTTATGTACCCATGTTTTGGTTTTATTGAAGCTTTTATTCCAAAGTTTATGTTAGAGTTTCAGAGTTATTATATCTTATTTCGAAGTTTTACATCTTTGTGTGATTGGCTTACCTAGTCATAGAGACTAGGTTCCATCATGACCCTTTCGATGGATTTGGGGCGTGACAATATCATTGCATTATCATGGTCCTAAGGATTTGCCTAAGTATCGCTAGCAAGTTTCCCATTTGTCTTTCCGAATTTTGAATAGCAGTAGCTTGATCATGATTATCAGAGATTATCTTCTTAAGCATCTCTTCAATATTTCTTATCAAGTTTGTTGAGTTTGTGGCTAATCAGCCTGTGGTGGCCAAAATTGATGTTGTTGAGTCTATGGTCTATACGAATTCTGAGTACCTTAAAGTTTTGGGTGATTCCTCCAATTAGAATTGTTGGTATTCTCGAATATATTCGTCTGGCCTCTATTTGCAATACCCATAAAATAAACCATAAAACATACTAACTCTGGATTTGCTAGGAATAGATCGCTAGGGTGGCCCTCTCCATAGACTTCGCAAAATGATTGCACTTGTTGTGTTGGTCGGACATGCTGTTTATTCATAACCATAGGCATTTTATTGAATTGATTCGCCAATGACTTTACTTATGAATACAGTGCAAAAAAAAACATCTAACTCAAGAACCCCATCGGCCTTGTGGACTATGTGTCAACATTCTTCTCTCTACCAATGAAGATTATTCTTAGAGAATTTATTCAAGAGTGCATAGATCTCATCAAAACTCATCTCTAACACTTGACCACCTGTTGCAGCATCTACCACTATCTTGGTTATGGATGGAGTCCCTCTATAAATGTGTGAGCTAACACCTCATTAGTGTGATTATAGTGAGCAATCTCGAAGCAAACGTTTGATCCTCTCCCAAACATAATATAGTGACTCACCCTCTTTCTGTTTAAAGGCGGCTATCTCACTTCAGTTTTTTGCTGTCTTACCAGAAGGAAAAAATCATGCTAAGAACTTGCAAGCTAGATCATCCCTTGACATAATAGAGGTTGGTGTTCTGCCTTAAAAGATCTCTTGGGCTCGCCCAACAGAGAGAAAGGAAACAATGTGAGCCGCATACAGCCCGGTGTGACTCCATTTGGGGTGTAGGTTATCACGAATCTCCTAGAAGTTCAAGATGTGTTGTTGAGGATCTTCATGTGGTAATCCCATAAATTGACCATTCGTATGTAGCAGCTGGATCATGCTCTATTTAGCTCAAAGTGCCTAGTGATCTTGGGTTTCACGATACTTGAGGTGACATTAGCAATGTTGGGCATAGTCACCTCTTACACTACTAATGGTTGTGCTTCTGCCATTTCAATAGGTAGTTGAATGAGTTCTTGAAGGTTATTTTCATTCGTCACTTCTCTCAACCTTCCTCAAAATTTTCTATCTAGTTACGAGTCAAAGTCTTGAATTCTATCTTGACTCCTAACTCGTCATGTTCAAGTAAAGTTCATGAGATCAAAGCACCCAAAAAAAGAAAAATTAGACTTGACTATATATATAATAAGAGCTAAATATGGCAAAACAGTTAATGTCTAAGTCCTTTGCAACGACACCAAAAACTTGTTGCTTCCAAATGCACATGAAAGTACATGGCCAATAATTAATAAAGTGATGAATAGAGTGTTGAATCCGCAGATACATATTGTTAACTACCTACTAACTCGACTAAAATCATTATTTAACCAAATGAACTAAAGTTTAACTTTTTGTTGCTAAAAGAAGATGAGCAAGTAAAACATGAAATTGAACTACACAATAGAGAATTGTTGTTTAGAATTAATTCAGTAGAGATAAACATTCCAGGGTTATGGCTGATTCATAATTCTTATTGCATTTTAGTTAATTCCCATTCAATTCTAATTCTTATGGTTGCTAATTAACCGGATTATATTTACCCGCAGTACTCTTTTAGATTACTACTCGCTTGCTCAGGGTAGATTAATTCCTATATGTAATGACCTGGCCGGCCGTTATGCGTGTTATAGCCTCGTTCCCCCACTTATTGATTATTCTATGTTCATTTGTGGTTATGTGACTTGCCCAGGTTGTTGGTTTGGTTCCGAGGATGTTTTGAAATGAATTGGACATCAGTCCTAAGGTTGAAAGCTTAAGTTGAAATAGTTGACCGGATTTTGACTTAGGAGTATGTCTGGATATTGATTTGGAGGTCCGTAGGTCGTTTTGGCTTGAATTGGCGAAAGTTGAAAAGTTGAAGGTTTGGAAGGTTGAGAAGTTTGCCAAGAGTTGACTTCATTGATACCGAGCTCGAATTTTAGTTTGGTTCTGAAAGTTTGAATAGGTCTGTTGTGTCATTTATGACTTGTGAAAATTTTTTGAGGTCAATCGGAATTTGTATGATAGGTTTGGACATTTGTTTTAAAAGTTGGAAATCCTTTAGTTTCAATAGGCTTGAATTGATTCGTGTTTTTGATATTGTTTGATGTGATTTGAGTATTCAACTAAGTTCGTATCATGTTTTAGGACGTGTTAGTATGTTTGGATGGGGTCTCGGGGGCCTCGGATGTGATTCGGATTGGAATCAGATTGAGTTTTGGACTTGAGGATTTTTTGTTGGCTTCAGTTGTGGCGCAACAGTTGTGGTGCAACTGCACCTACGTGGAATTGGCCGTAGGTGCGGAGCCACAGATGCGGCCATGAAGGTGCAGATGCTGAGTTTTGGCTATGCTAGGCAGTGGTCGTAGGTGAGATGTTGTTTTGGCATCTGCGTGCCCGCAAATACGATGAAGTTGCTATAGATGCAGATTGGTCAGGAGAAGCTAGGGTCGCAGAAGAGGAGGTGATTCGCAGGTGCGATCCCGCATGAGCGGACCTTGGACCACAGAAGCGGTATTTGGCCGCATATGTAGCTGGTTGGGAAGGTTAATGAAATTTCATAGAAGCGGCGTGTTTTAAGCAAAAGCGGAGCCACAGGTGCGGCTAATGAGCCCGCATAAGCGGGAATGCTGGGTAGAAGAATTTAAACGAGGGTTTTGAGTTTTCTCTCATTTTTGGAAATTAGAAGCTCAGCTTGTGGCGATTTTTGAGTGGGATTTCACAACAATTCAAGAGGTAAGTGACTTTTGATCACTTGTGTCCATCAATATTTGAACACCCATTGATCTTTACACCTAGATTATCTGTATTTGAGGTGAAATTTAGGGGATTTATGGTCTACGTATTGGAGAGTAGGATTTGGAGATTTGAGATTCGATTTGTGGTCGAAATTGAATGATATTTGTATAGTTGTACTCCTTATTGAATGGTTGTTCGGAATTTGTGAATTTTGTCGCGTTCTAAGGCATGGACCCAGGGTTGATTTTTTAGGTTCAGCTTTTTGAATTTGTTGAAGAACTTAGCTTTATCGTATGGAATTGATTCCTATAGCTTGTATTGATTTTATTTAGCTGTTTGTGACTAAATTCGAGTCGCTCGGAGGTTGATTCCCTAGGCAAGGGTTTGTTGGAGCATTGAGTTATGCACTTTTAGGTAACTAACACTTTTAAACTTGGAACTGAGGGTAAAATTCACAGGAAAACGTGTTATACGGTTTGTATTGATGTGACGTATATGCTTGGTGACGGGCATGTGGGCATGAACCGTAGTATTCATGATTCGGTTGATTCTTTTGGACTGTGTTGTTAGCAAGTCATTTCCTATCTGTGAAATCCTTAATTGTTAGAGTAATTGAACTGTAATTCATGTTAGAAAAACATGTTTAGGCTATTTAGCTTATTTTGTTGAGGCCTTGTGAGGTTATTTCTACTGTCTTGTGTTATCTGCTTAAATTGTAATTATGTGCTTAGTCACGATCCATCATTTGCATATCATATCTTTGTCTCTGTTATCCTTCATTGTTATATCACATATTATTATTATTTTGTCTAGTAGTACTATTATTATTGTTATTGTGGATCTAGTTGCATGCTACAACATGACTTATTAGCTTATTTATTATTGTGGATTGGGTTGTACGCTGTAGAACCCTTATAGGCGTTATATTAGTGCTTGGGCGGGATTCGCCCCTCTGGAGTCTGACATACTAGCAGTGAGCGTAGGCACAATGATTCATAAAACATGTGCTTTGGTGAGGGGCATTGGAGCCAGGCAACCGTACAGTGCTGAATGATTGTGTGTCATGAGTGAGAATTTGAGATAGACATATTGAGTATTCAGAGAGTGTGAGTACCTGAGATTATCATTATGATGCGTTACATTTGACATGCATATTTGACGTGCAGGCATAAAAACGTAACATTCCTCATGCTAGCTGTACTTGGCATATTTTATCATTGTTGGGCTTAAATTGTTGAACTTGAAAGCATGCCTAAATTTATGTACCGTGAATAAGCTGAATATGTAAGTTTCTCTAAGTTATTACTATCATTCCCTTTAGTATATCTATGTTGTCATTATTTTGGTTTTGATTGTATCTTTCTGAGCTCGTCGCTGCTTTCAGCCCAAGGTTAGTCATGTTACTTATTGAGTACATTGTGTTGGCTGTACTCTTACTACACTATGCAATTACTGTGCAGATCCAGGTACATCTGGATGTTGTGATTGCTAGATCAGGTGCTAGTACATGCTCGGAGACTTGAGGTAGGTGCTATGACGCCGACAAACATTAACTCTCCTTCCTTTAATTTTATTCAATATTGTTCTATTTTCTCAAATAGTTGTACTAGAGTTTCAAACTATGTTGACACTTAGCAGCTCATACACTCGGTGACACCAGAATTTTGGGATGTTTCTAGTAGAGTTACAGTTGTTTTTTCAGATATTTATGAGACTTTCCACTATTGAGCTTATTAAATCATGTTTCAATTAAAATGTGTAGTCGTTATGTGATTTTTGTCTTGCCTAGTAATGGGTTAGGCGCCGTCACGACGGGTTGGGATTTTTGGTTGTGACACTATATTTGTATGAAATTAATACCAAGAACGCTTCAAGATCTTACTTTTTAATTAAACATGGTTACTAGGTATAAATCTATCCTAACCACAACTCCGCCCCCAAACCGTAGAGATAAGATTATACTTTCTTTAATTCTTCCCTAATCTAAACCCCACTTTTTCAAGCGTAATATAGATAAATTATAGAACTTAACTGTAGGCCAGACAAACAAGCAATTAAATACAAAGTCAAATAAATAATCATAGAACATCAATTCGTATTAAAGGAGAAAATAGCTGTCAAATATCAATATTTATGGCTAACCACAACCCAAACTAAGGGAACTTAGGCACATGTAACCATCGTAACAAATTCAAAAGTGTTTTGGATTATTAAACTACTAAGAAAAGATGACGGTAGGAAAACTCCTTAATCAAATGTGCTTCCAACATGTAGTTGCCCTCCAAAGTAGTGTGTTACCCCTAAAAATAGGTTAAGAATGCCTTT
This sequence comes from Nicotiana obtusifolia, assembly GCA_002018475.1. Taxonomy (NCBI): domain Eukaryota; kingdom Viridiplantae; phylum Streptophyta; class Magnoliopsida; order Solanales; family Solanaceae; genus Nicotiana; species Nicotiana obtusifolia. The sequence goes on along the minus strand of MCJB01003658.1, from coordinate 228,779 downwards.
TGTACGAGTTGGGGACGTGTAGGACGGAAAAAATTATGTCCTGGGCGAAATAGGAGAATTCCTAGATGTACTGTCGTGGCCAGCACGTCAGGTTGGGCTGGGCGCTGGCCTGTTTTCGTCTCCTCTGAGCTTCTTCATCCAGCGCCACAGGCAACGCCTAGAGCTAGCGTGGGTGCTGGAACTCACTCCTTGCATTTTGTTCTTCTTCTTTTACTCGAATTCATGCACTTCCATTCGAATTCACTCCCAATTGGTTCCGACACATAATAACGCCAAAATTAACTCAAGTTATCTCAACATAAATGAAAATACAGGAGATTCAAGCAAAATATAAAGCAACGCATATACAAATACATATACTTTTAGCCGGATATCTTTACCACTGAAGACTGTGAACTAGAAAAATTATTGTGCTAGAATAAAGTGTCATGTAAACTTCTTTTAAGCTAGATAGCAGGAACTCTTGTGCATTCCCTAATATTTTATTCTATGTACCATTGCATTTTTTTTGAAGCTTTACATATTTCTCGAGTAACCATTAATATGTTTCTGACTACCAAATATTTATGTCAAAACATGTTTTTACTTTGTGCAGGTGAATATGCAACAAAGTGAAAGAGGTTGCTTCAACCGAACTTGACATTCATTTTTTCCAGCTATATGCGAGTTCCCCTTGTTCACTGTTCGTGCTCACTCTCCTTTGCCTCTGTTTTAATTTTTTGTTAAGCACAGATCCAAATAGCAACTGTATTTATTTTTAAGGAAGATCATGTGTCTCTTTTTGGCCAGTGCATCTCATGTGTATAACTATAGCTCCATCTCAATTGTATTGTATGGGGTCGAACCCGATCGCTTGCATAGAAAGTACCGATTTTGGGATTTGACGACCAGCGTCGATTGAAGTCGCCATCCGATAGGTCGAGACCGGAATGTCAAGAAGAGAAGTCCAAGACCGGGACATCGAGTAGAGAAGCCTGAGACCAGATGTCATCAGAACGAAGCTCGAAGCCAAGGTGCTCGAGATGAGATCATCGAGGCCGATCAGGGTAAAACATCCCGTGGTAAATTTATCAGATTTGCGTAACTAAAGGACCGGAAATCTTGTGATATGTAAACATCTCGGCGGGAATCGCGGCTCAAATCAATAAAGACGTTGAATCCATTAATTCTAGGGATATCTTACCTTGTAAATGAGATTTTTACCTTACATAGAATTCTTCACCCTTCCTATATAAACGAACAGCCCCATTTGTAAAGGACACATGAGATACAATCAGCATACAAAAGCTATAGTCTATTTTGATCGCTTGTCTGCTTCATATTTTATTTCCAACGGCTTCTAACGCAGAAAGATTACTGAATATTGGCGGTTTGCTTTTTCCTTATTCATTAAATTTAATCTCTATTTTTGGTTATTATTTAATAGTATTAAATCAGGTCACATATCCATAAAATCACATATAAATTTAATTGTTACTCGTTATCTAGGGTAAACAGTTTGGCGCCTACCGTGGGGCTAAGGATAATAGTGATCGTTTGATACCATTTTCTGTCACACAGACTATTTTACACTTGTTCTTTGCAGAATACCTTTTTTCAGGTTACAATACAATCATGTCACATTCTCAATCTGTGCCTCAATATGTCGGTGGCGAGTTTAACCACCAGGGCGAAAACAACAACTTGGCGCCCGGTAATGAAGTTCCAGTCGATGCTAACTCCCATTCGCGAAGGCCAAATGCCACTACCCCAAAATCTCTTCTTTGCGTTCGCAACCAGAAGGACGTGTTCGCGAAGCCTTACGTCCTCATTGCTCCGCATTCGGAGGGTAAACCTCGCGTTCGCGTAGGCTAAATGGCTCCAGGCCTAGCTCCCCTTTCTTTCTACGCGTTGGCGACCTCCCTATCGCGTTGCCGTAGGTTGCTTCAGTTTTCCCTCCGCGTTCGCAACCACTGTGTTGCGTTCGCATAGAACAAAATCCATCGGCTCAAAATCCTTCTTTGCGAACTCGGGACTCCCTTCACGTTCGTGAAGGACAAAACCAGAACCAGCAACCAGCAGCATCAAAACACCCAAACTTAGTCCGAAACCACCCCGAATCACATCCAAGGCCCCCGGTACCCCGTCCAATCACACCAGTCAGTCCCAATACATGACACGAGCCTGTATGAGGCCTCAAATCACATCAAATAATATAACAACTATGAATCGCACCTCAATTCAAGCTTTATGAACTTTAGAACTTCAAACTTCTACATTCGACGCCTAAACCTATCAAATCAAGTCCCATTGATCTCAAATTTTGCACACAAGTCCTAATTGACATTGTGGACCTACTCCCACTTCTGGAATCGAAATCTGACCCTGATATCAAAGGGTCCACTCCCGGTCAACTTCCCAAAAATCATCCAAATTTCTAACTTTCGCCAATTGACGCTGAAACGACTAGGGGCTTCAAATCAACGTCCAGACACGCTCCTAAGACCAAAA
>MCJB01003658.1:188397-225114 GCA_002018475.1 Nicotiana obtusifolia | reverse complement strand
GAATATGAAACATAAGGAGGAACGAACTCTGGAAAAGAATTTCCCAGCCCGCACAATGAAATAAATGGTGGAACAGATGTTATGACCAATCTTAGAAAATGAGAAACAAAATATGCAGGAATAGATATAGGGAACCATATTCAACATATCATTGTCGCGGCGTGCAACCCGATCCAAACATGATACCGTTGCTTCGTGTAACCTGATCCAAATAACGTAGCCGTGGCGGCGTGCCACCTGATCCAAACCGTGTACCCGTGGTGGCGTGCCACCTGATCCGCACATAACAATCAAAGAAAACACATATCAAGCCGTAATGCTTATACTTCCGAAATGTCTGAATATCAACCACAAGCACGCCAAGTGCATAATACAAATCCTGGGGAGACGGGTAGAGCCATACGCTACGAAACTCAAGAACAACTAAGGTGCCATCAAATCCAGGACAAACTCGTCCATAGCCCAAGGAATAGATTGCCTCTCAGGCATTAACTCTCGCATTAACGATAGTACCCAAAATCTCCGTACTTGATTTCGATCTTTAACAATTAGGTGACTAGTATGTCACACTCATACAATTTCCCTGTGGGGTACGCTCTCATAACCTTCAACCCAGGTAGCAAACCCTGCACCTCCATACCACCAACTGTACTAACCTGTAAAGCAATTCAAGAACCCGCAATTCAATACACAATGCTCTTTTCACACAACACCATTCCCAGGCTAGACTAGAATAATGTCGGCTTACTCTGAACATCTAAATTCTTTTTTTGCTCATCCGAGCTTGTGACATCCTTGAAAATACCGAACCGCAACTTTGATCCTCAGCTTTCAAATTCCCAAGCCGCTTACTGCACCTACATACCTCTATGAGAGAATACCATAATTCACCATAACTTGATTGATTTGGGAGGCATGTGATTATAAATGGCTTTGTGGTATGGATGGACTTCTGGAAGAGTGATGGCGGTTTAGATCACGACTTGAGGTTTGTATTTTCTATGGTCTCGGAATTCAGTTGCGTGTCACATGGGTTCTTCTGAATTGAGCTAAGTGAAAGGCTTCTAGCCAATGAAGTGTTTATTCTACTAGTAGTTTTTGGATCGTGACAGTACAAGGGCATATTTGGACTTTTTATTCCAAGCGCATAAACATATTTAATAAATGGTGAATAAATTCCATATATAATGGACTAAAAATTAAAATTCACAAGTTAGTGTTAACAACCATGGATATGGAGATTGGAGCTCAAAGGAAATGCGGTACAAAGGAAGCCAACACAGAGAGGATCCAATCAATCTAAATCTGTTAAGTAGAGAAAATGATGACTGTTGAGTATACAGGACTGTACATTATAGTTATATAGCAACAGTGTATAACTAACTTCCTAACTACTGTACTAAACTAACTATTTGACTAACTACATTTTACACTTTAACTTTAACCACAGTAACTCATCAGCATCAGCTTGCATCTCTAACTCTAGTCAGCACTCCCCCTCAAGCTGATGGTTGGAACAAATTTTTTACTCCCGGCTTGTTTAATAGATAGTCATGTTGAAACTTTTCCAAACTCTTTGTTAGCAGGTCTGCTAATTGATCTTTAGTATGCACATACTCCGTCTTCAACATTCTTTGGCAGATTTTTTCCTTCACAAAGTGACAGTCAATGTCAATATGTCTGTCCTTTCATGGAAAATGGAATTAACTGTTATTTGAATAGCAGCTTTACTATTATAGATTAGGCTTATAGGCTATTGTATTATGACTCAAAGTTCCTGAACAATCCCACAAGTTAAGTGACTTCTGCTACAAATGATGCCATACTTCTGAACTCAGCTTCAGCTGAGCTTATTGATACAGTATCCTATTTTTTTTTCAAGACACCACTGCATTTCCAAACTTAACCAAGTATCCTATAACAAATCTTCTGGTCTCTACACGTGCTCCCAATCAAAATCACAGTATGAAAATAGTTGATTTCTACCTTCTGCAAGCATAATTACTCCCAAGCCAGGAGCCTCTCTGATATATCTCAATACCCTAAGTGCAGCTTTCATATGCGAGATCTTGGGACAATGAATATACTTACTTAGGACCTGAGCTGCAAAGGCAATATCATGTCTTGTCATTCTGAGGTATAGTAATCTTCCTATCATTCTCTGATAATTGTTAGGATTTTTCAGTACTTGATCACCTTCTGCTCTTCCATTCCCAATGCACTTGTCATACTCCACATAAATGAAATTTTGGTTCAATTCTTAGGGTGTGCCAGATGGATTTTCTCCACCTAGATATGCTTCAAATATAAGATCCAATGCATACTTACTTTGGCACATGAGAATACCCTTCTTAGACCTTGCAAACTCAATGCCCAAGAAAAACTTTAGTTCCCCCAGGTCCTTCATCTTGAATTATTTCTGCAACTTTGTTCTAAGTGGCAACGGACAAGCTAAGTCGACCAGCAAAACCATAATTCGGAACATGAAGAAAAGGTTAACCAATGCAAAGGGAAAATGGAAAGAAATACTGCCCGAGGTTCTATGGGCATACCGCAGAACCGAGAAAACCAGCATCGGGGCCACTCCTTTCTCCCTAGTATACGGTGCTAAGGCGTTAATACCAGTCGAGGTAGGCGAACCGAGTATCAGGTTCCGATATGCAACCGAAGAACCAAATCGAGAAGCTATGAACATCAATTTAGAATTATTGGACGAAAGAAGGGAAGCAGCCCTTGCTCGAATGGCGGCCTAAAAACAAAAGATTGAAAGGTATTACAACCGGAGAGCCCATCTTCGACACTTCAACAATGGAGACCTGGTCCTCAGAAGAATCACACCCAATACTCGAGATCCGAATGAAGGAAAGTTAGGACCGAACTAGGAAGGGCCCTACACCATTTTGAAGGTCACCGGAAAGGGATTATACAAGCTCGGAACTATGGAGGGCAAACAGCTGCCAAACAATTGGAACATAAGCCACCTAAAGCGATACAATTGTTGAGGTAAGAAATTTCATTTTTTCGTTTGTTTGTTTAACTAACGTCTGCAGGTATTGAACGAGGTAATCTCGAACCAGGAAGCACAGGACATTAGGGTTGAAAGCACGCGTTGCACTCTTTTTCCCTTCGACCGGTTTTGTCCCAAATTGGGCTTTACGGCAAGGTTTTTAATGAGGCAACCAGTAATCGTGCTAACTTAGACCGGTCTCTCATCGAAGACAATAATATTTGGTGCACAACTTCGGTCGACCATGAATATTAGAAGATTGCTTATCTACTTCGATTCATTGTTTGGCCACTTCAATTCGGGGGAACTTCTCGTAGATCGTTAGGAATCAATGTAAGGGTCAAACAGTCGAAAGTACCGTGCCCGACTAGATTGATCTACCCCCTAAGCAAATTGTACAGGTACCTGAATGCTAGTAAAAGCTTTTCGGCACCAATATCTTCTCTCCGAGCCCAAGGGCCCCTTCAATTTTTATTACACGATCAAAAATTAACAGTGCTCAGAACTTCACGCCAAAATCGAAGTGGAGTAAGACCTATTAAGGCAAACCCCAACTTATAAAAGGCTAAGGCCGAATCAAGTAAAACTCGAAGGGGGGTAAGACCTGTTAAGGAAAACCCCAATTTCTTGAAAGGCGAAGGCCGAATCAAGTTAGACTCAAGGAGAACTGAAATCTATTAAGGCAGAACTCTTATTTCTAAATAGGCCAAGGCCACGTCAAGTTAATAAAATTCGAAAAGGAATAAGACCTATTAAGGCAAACCTCGGCCCCCTTTTCGAGGCTTAGGCCTTACCCAATCAGCCGTGAAAGGGGAAAATTTGCTAAGAAATAAGCTAAGTCTTAACTAAGCCTGAAGGGCAGAAAATTCTACAAATTGAATTATCAGAGAGTCAGAATAGACCAAACAAGAAAGGGAGACAAAAGAAAATCTTTCATATATGTGAAGCAAAGTATGTCACAAAAGTGAGAATCCTAAAAAGACATATTATACAACAGATGACATCAATTAGAATTCTCGGAGTCATCTTCTTCTTCTGGGAAGGCCCGCTTTCTAGCATCGGCTTCGATCCTTGCTGCATCATCAACCTCGGTAGATAGATTGATGCCTCGAGCTTGTAACTCTTCGAGAACAAAAAGGCGGGTTTGGCATTTGGTATACTCGACCGGAATCTTTGATTGCTCCTGGGAAGCCTCAGCATCGGCCCTGTATTGAGCTATTAGATCATCGGCAGCAGCTTTGGACGTGGCAATCTCTAATTTTGCCGATTGCAGCTTGTTGACCAAAATATCACGATCCGAGGTAAGCGTCTCGACCTGAGATCGAGGCATATCAGTGCTCTGAGTTAGAGTCCCGATTTTCTCTTGTGCCTCCGAGACTTGTTCTTCCAAAGAAACCACTCGAGCTTGGAAGGTCTCCTTTTCTGAGGTCAGCAGATCGGTCTTAGCTCTCCATTCATTGGTCTCTGCTTTGGCCTCGCTCAATGTGGATCGGAATTGATTTATTCGGCCAAGTCGCTGCCCCATCTGGTCGAGTGTATTAGAATTCTCCCTACGCATAAAGTCTAGGTCAACCCGAAGGGTTAACACCTCCCCTTCGAGTCGCACACGACGTGCCTTTTCTTACCTTAGTCGAAGAAAAGCCTCATGATGAAGCACCGAGGCCTACGAATATGAAAGAAAATAAAACAGTCAGTTCAGATTGAAAAGTAAAACAACAAATGCCAAACAAAGCCTGTAAGAAGTTTTACCTTATTTGATACCTGTTGAGCTTCATTGAACAAACAGGCCTTATCCACCTCGTCCATTGCAACCTGATCTTCCTCGGTTACCAGACACCGAAGATAACTAGCCACCCCCACAGGCGCAGAAAGGGCCCTAGCATCTTCGGGAATGGCAAACATTATTATCCTTTTTCTATCGGGGTTGGAACTCGGAGCAGGAAATCTATCCACCAGCTTGGGACCGAAAGATGCCCTGCTCATCTCGGCAGAGGGACTCTTCCTCGGCACTTCAAGCCTAAAGGTATCAGCCAATGGCACACCGTCGAAGAAGTCTTCAAAAGGCCCTTCCGGTACATGGTCTTTGCTCGGTGAATGCGCTCTTGCAGCTCGGGCTTCATGGAAGGTTGCCTCAGAGAAAGAAGGGGAGTCCATTGCTTCTGGGGGACCCGAGGTTCCCTGCGCTGCCTCCCAACATCGGTGGAAGCCCTGGTTCTCGCCCCTGCATCGAGGTCCTCTACTCGATGAATAAGAGCTTCAGCGATCCTCGGCTCGGGGACTACCCGAGAAGGCTCGTTGCTTAAAGTCTCGAGGCCCCTATCTTCCTCGGAATCATCACTCAACCGGATGGCAAAGTCAGCAATTTTGGTCTTACGAGCTATGCTTTTCTTCTCGGGCCCAGAAGAACCAGGGGCTTCTTTTCTCTTTTTCTCTCCTTCCTGCTCCGAGACAGAGGGAGGGTAGGGAACCTCTCTACCGGGGGTCGTTGGCCTCAATTCAGAGTCCTTCAACAGACCTGCAAAGGAAGGAGGAAGTAAATTAGTGGCATCATCGATCACATAAAACGTGGAACACAAACGATATCGGTCTCACTATGATTTTTGGCCTCCCATAGGCCCTTCGATATCTCATGCCAGGCTCGCTCTAAGTACGTCCTTTAAGCTACTACCTTCCGGACCCACTCTTCCAAATGCTGAATCGCAGCCGGCATTTGAGAAACAGCTACATTTTGTAAAAATACATTAGTGAGATAACAAAGGAAAGTCAACAGACGAATTAGGATACAAAAATGATTCTTACGGCTCATGTTCCACTTTTCAGGGAACGACATATCTTCTGCAGGGATCAGGTCCAACGTCCTTATTCGAACAAATCGGCTCATCCAGCCTCGATCCCTATCCTCATCAATACTCGAAAACGGGGCTTTGCTTGCCCTGCGTGTGAGTTTTATTAGCCCCCCTCGAAAGACTTGGGGACTATATAATCGTAGCAGATGATCGAGGGTGAAAGGATGCCCATCGACCTTACTCACGAAGAAATGGAAAAGATGAATTATTCGCCAAAAGAGGGATGGATCTGACCCAGAGTTACATTGTACCTTTTGCAAAAGGCGACAATGATGAGGTCCAAAGGGCCCAACGTGAAGGGGTAAGTGTAAACACTCAAATAGCCCTCCACGTGGGTGGTAATTGCCTCGTCCGGTGAGGGAACTACCACATCTTTGCCAACCTAGTTACATTCTACCTTCACCCTCTCGATGGTTTTGCTCATGATCGAACTTATATATCTGACGACCGGTTCACCATGGCCCGGTACAGGAGAGGCCTTCTCTACCTTAAAGTCGGAGCCGATTAAGCATCCGACCGGTACAAACGCTTTTAGAGGAGGCTCTATCGAAGTTTCCTCAGCAACGACAGGCTCGGCCTCTTCAGTAGGTTGAGAGGAAGAGAGTTGTTGCTTCTCTGGAACAGAGTTAGATATCTTTTCCATTGGAATTAAAGAGATGGAAAGCAAGTAGATGCAAGCATAAAAAGAGAAATCACTTGAAGAACAGAGTTTAGAGAACTTGGATAATATGGTGCTCAAACGACGCAAACTTGATAACTGAAGAATGAGAGGGCTATTTATACTTTTTCAAAAGCGGCGGTTTGAAACCCAAAATGAAAAAGCATTAATTGGTGCTCGCAGGAAATGCAGAGTTTGTCGTCAGTTGGTACATGAAAAGACATTTTTTATACTGGCCACGTGCGTCATCATGCTACCGTCATTTATCAACAATACGTTTTATGTTATCTGACTTGATGTTTCGAATGTCGTGTCGCTCACCATAAGTATGTTTCCATTTAGCCTAATCTTAAAAGCGGCGGCTCATATCATTTCTTGTCGTTACTCTCCAAAAAACGAGGGGACTATCTGTATGGGGTCGAACCCGATCGCTTGCATAGGAAGTACCGGTTTTGGGATTTTACGACTAGCGTCGATTGAAGTCGCCATCTAATAGGTCGAGACTGGAATATCGAGAAGAGAAGTCCGAGACCGAGACACCGAGTAGAGAAGCCCGAGACCAGATGTCATCAGAATGAAGCTTGAAGCCAAGGCGCTCGAGATGAGATCGTCGAGGCCGATCAGGGTAAAACATCCCATGGTAAAGTTATCAAATTTGTGTAACTAAAGGACCGGAAATCTTGTGATATGTAAACATCTCGGCGGGAATCGCGGCTCAAATTAATAAAGACGTTGAATCCATTAATTCTAGGGATATCTTACCTTGTAAATGAGATTTTTACCTTATATAAAATTCTTCACCCTTCCTATATAAACGGACAGCCCCATTTGTAAAGGACACATGAGATACAATCATCATACAAAAGCTATAGTCTATATTTCTCATTTGTCTGCTTCATATTTTATTTCCAACGGCTTCTAACGCAGAAAGATTACTGAATATTGGCGGTTTGCTTTTTTCTTGTTCATTAAATTTAATCTCTATTTTCGGTTATTCTTTAATTGTATTAAATCAGGTCACATATCCTTAAAACCACATATAAATTTAATTGTTACTCGTGATCTAGGGTAAACATATATCTTGAATTTGATGTAGTTTGATACAAAAATGAGAAATGAAATTGAAAATAGAATTAACGATAAAAATAAATTCAAACCACACAAGCCGGGTGGCGTTAGCCTTGTATGTTGACCGCAATCGGTCAGGAAATGTTGCGATCGAGGTTGGGAATAGAATAATGAGACAATAATAACTAAAGAGATCAGTCTATTGCTATCTTTCGTAATAATATTCCAAGTGACCTTACAAATAATTAGACCCCCCTGTATATAGTAGGGGAATCCTGCTTTAGGTACAACTCTATAGAAGGTAAAAAATCGCCTGATTTGCTAATTAAATGGCCCTACTGATTTATGCCGAGATTCCCGCCGGGATGCTCATCCCATTATGGATATTCTGGCTTTTTGTTATTTAGGTTCGGTGATCTCCCCTCAAGCATGCTCGGGGTCGGTCGATCCCGAATCACGGGCTCAAGTATTCTCGACGACGGACATTCTGACCTCGTGTTCTGGTTCGATGAAAGTCGGGGTCGATCTTCAACCTTTCGCGTTCCGAGCCCGATCTATCATGCAGTTAGTCGAGCCCCATTACGATCGTATACAATCGAGCCCGATTTCGACCGTACACAGATAGTTCCCTCATTTTTCGTAGAGTAATGACGAGAAACTATATGAGCCTCATATTCTCATGACACGAGCTTCTGATTCTCATTCTGATAAGTGACGATAGACTCATGAAGTAAGTGATAGGAATTTGATTCAGCGACTGATGGTCAAAATCCACAGGTCCAGCAAAAACCCGATTGGGTCCATCAGCAAAATTTCAATGCTTTGTTGTTTTTCAGCCATCTCCGAGCCGTGTTTTTGTGGTCATAGCCTCTATAGTTCAGGCAATGCCAAATAGGCTTTTTGCCGTCGGGTTTTGTTAACCCGGAATGGCCTTAGCTTCTTTGCCAAATAAGCTCTATGCCCTCGGGTTTCGTTAACCCAGAATGATCTTTGCCTTTTAATTCGGGCATTGCCAAATAAGCTTTGTGCCCTCGAGCGCTGTTGACTCGGAATGGCCTTAGCCTTTAAATTTCGAGGGTTGCCTAATGTGTCGTATGTCCCATCGAGTGCTGTTAACTCGAAACGGCCTTAGCCTTTAATGTTCTGGGCTTGCCTAATAGGTCTTATGTCCCCTCGAATGCTGTTAACTCAAAAAAGCCTTAGCCTTTAAAATTCGGGGGTTACATAAGTCTTATGTCCCCTCGAGTACTGCTAACTCAAAATGACCTTAATCTTTAAAGTTCGGGGGTTGCCTAATAGGTCTTATGTCCCATCGAGTGTTGTTAACTCGAAATAGCCTTAGCCTTTAATGTTCGGGGGTTGCCTAATAGGTCTTATGTCCCATCGGGTGCTGTTAACTCGAAACGGCCTTAGCCTTTGAAGTTCGGGGGTTTCCTAATAGGTCTTACGTCCCCGAGACTAATAACTTGGACAGTCTGAGTTTGTTTTTCGAAAGGTAGCCCCCGAGTGAGAGAGTGATTATTCCAACTCAGGTTAAGGCGGCCCTCGAGCTCGTTTTTTGGACGGCAGTCCCTGAGTGAGAGAGTGATTATTCGAACTCAGGTTAAGGCAGCCCCCGGGCTCATTATTCGGACGGTAGTCCCCGAGTGAGAGAGCGATTATTCAAACTCAGGATAAGGCGACCCTCGGGCTCATTTCCTTTAGGAGATCGAAAGCATGAAATTCCTTGAGAAATGTAAAGGAGAAGCTATAAAAGACAAGATGTTTGCAAAGAAGAGATTTCACTTTATTCTCCATGTATATGTATCAGTTTTGCGTTAGGGTTCAATCAGTCTTCGTGAACACGGTTCATTTGACCATTTGGCCATTTCATTGAATCCTATTGATCGAAACCCTTCAATCCTGATGTCTCTTTCCATGTTATAATCGATATCGCAAAGAAAGTAAGCTTCACGCTATTGTCGTGATCATCACCACCGGGTCGTTACCAGCCTTCGATTCTAAGTTAGCACGATTTACTTGTTGCCTCGTTAAAAACCTTGCCGTAAAACCCATTTGGGAAAAAATCGGTCCAAGGGAAAAAGAGTGCAACACGTGCTTTCAGACCTAACATCTTGTATCTTCCCTTGTTTGCTACCAGCAAGCGTTAGTTTAAAGTGTAAATAAAATAAAGAAAAGGGTCGCCTTGGCATTAATATTGCTTCAATTGAGTTATATTCTACTTATTCACTATTCATCGTTCCGAGCTTGTAAGATCCCCCTCTAGTGATTTCGATGATAAGGTCCTTCCCAGTTCGGTCCTAGCTTTTCCTAGTTTGGATCCCCTGTGTTCGGTGTGACCTTTCTTAGTACTATGTCCCCGATGTTGAAGTATTGAAGGTTGGTCCTTATGTTATAATACCTCTTGATTCGTTGCTTTTAGGCATCCAACTGAACAAGGGCGGCTTCACGCCTTTCATCTAACAGCTCCAGGTTCGTATTCATGGCCTCGGTGCTTTTTAAGGCCCGATGAACCTATTGAAGCTATTTTTGTTCATGAGTCCTCGGTTGTTCTAGCCTCGGTCATTCCTCCTTTCATTTCTAATGGAGTTCTGCCCGGACCACTGCTTCTTCTATCTCCCTTATATGGCTGATACCGATCCCTGTTTGGTCTTGGTTCGCGATTGATATCTCTTTTGACTCTGTCGAGAGTCCTATTGGGATAGACATACCACGAAGGGGCCCCGAGCTGATAATCTCCGACTCTAATTTTCGATTGATACCGGTTATGTGTGTCAGCCCATGTAACAACCAGGTATTCTATTGAGTTCTGCTTCAGTTGTTGTGAAACCGAGCTCCAAATATTAAGTCCCTGAGTGAAAGCTTGAACAGCCCAATCATCAGCAACCGGCGGCAGATCCATCCGCTCCGTTTGAATCCGGGACACGAATTCTCTGAGCATCTCGCTATCCTTTTGTTTGACTTTGAAAAGGTCGGATTTCCTAGTGTCGACCTTGATGGCACCTGCGTGCGCCTTTTTGAAAGAATCTGCAAGCATAGCAAATGAGTCAATAGAATTAGGAGGTAAATTGTGATACCATATCGTAGCTCCCTTTGATAGGGCCTCCCCAAATGTTTTCAACAGAACAAACTAGATCTCATTATCCTCCAGGTCGTTCCTTTTGATAGCACATGTATATGAGGTTACATGTTCGTTTGGATTGGTCGTTCCGCTATACTTGGGTATTTCAGGCGTACGAAATTTCTTGGGGATCAGCTTCGGAGCCGCGCATGGCGAAAAAGGTTTTTGCACGAACTTCTTGGAATCCAGGCCCTCCAATACCGGAGGTGCTCCTAAGATTTGGACTACCATAGAATTATAGGTTTCCACCTTTTTGTCGTTGGCCTAGATCTTTTCTCCCCTAATTCTAACCGTTTTGTCAGCTCCCCGAGCATCTTTTTAATCTTGGGGTTAGTCCCCGATTCATGTTCATTCTACTTTTCTACGATCGATTCGTCCTTACGGGCAATTTCCCAAGATGGATCAAGCTCATCCCTGTTCGGTGCTCAGCTTTAGTTTTGTAACTGAGCTATCATCGCCTGTTGAGCCTGCAACATTTCGAAGATCACTTGTAGACTGATCTCGTCGTCTTCATTGTTTTGGGTGTTTTGAGTTGCCGATTGGACTCCTTTACGAACGCTATTTTCAGGGTCGGTAGGCAGGTTCGTATCAACAGCCACATGCAAATTAGCGTCAATCTGATCTGCGATCGGGATCTCTTTACCGGGCGCTACATTGTTATTTTCACCTTGGAGACCGGATTCAAAGTCAACATGCAGAGATGCCGATTGAAAGTTTGACATTTTTGTATTATAGCCTGGAATCAAAGACACTATAAAGAGCAAGTGTGAAGCAGTGTGTGTTATGGAGATTTGTATCAAATAACCACTATTATCCTCAGCCCACGGTGGGCGCCAAACTGTTTACCCTTAAAATTTGATAACAATTGAATTTATACGCGATTTTAAGGATACGTGATCTAGTTTGATTCAAAAATGAGAAATCAAATTGAAAATAGAATTAACGATACAAATAAATTCAAACCACACAAGCCGGGTGGAGTTAAGCTTGTATGTTGACCGCCCTCGTTCAAGAAATGTTGCGATCGAGGTTGTGAATAGAATAATGAGACAATAATAACTAAAGAGATCAGTCTATTTCTATCTTTCGTGATGATATTCCAAGTGTCCTTACAAATAATTATACCCTCCTTTAGATAGTAGGGGAATCCTGCTTTAGGTACAACTCTATATAAGGTAAAAAATCTCCTGATTTGCTAATTAAATGGCCCTGCTAATTTTTGTCGAGATTCCCGCCGCGATGCTCATCCCATTACGGATATTCTGGCTTTCTGTTATTTAGGTTCGGCGATCTCCCCTCGAGCATGTCAAGGGTCAGGATCGGGCTCGAAACACGGGCTTGGTATTCTCGAGGATGGATTTTCTGACTTCGTGTTCTACTTCAATGAAACTCAGAGTCGATCTTCAACCCTTCACGTTTCGAGCCCGATCTGCCGTGCAATAGTCGAGCCCGATTATGACCGTATACAGTCGATCCCGATTTCGACTATATAAAACTATCCAATTGAACCTAAAGATCTCTACTTTTCCTCCTTCCTGTGATCCATGTGTCCGTAACAATGTTCCTTAATCCAGTTGGTTCATAATAAGTAAAAAACTCACAAACAGATGGTCTTACAACACACAGTGCAAAACCATGCGCAATAATATCATCGAGGGTTGTCCGCAATTTTGCATTATACATGAACATGCTTGTTTCATTGACATTTGTGCGTGTGATCCTTGCATGAATCCATGAAAACTAGCATACAAAGCATCCCCAAGAATCTATATAGCATTGGTGATTGGTAATTCTTCCCAAATGATCATAAACTGGTCGCAAGATCCTCCATAAAACCATGCCCCAAAATGGCAATTCTGGGCAGTGTTTTGTTTATTCGGGAAAAGTCACTCCTTGACAGCTGGCTCCTGTGATTTTTTACAGTTTTAGGCAATATGAATAAGTCATTTATGCATAGGACATACCACATTGAGGTCCAAATTTTGTTGCCATATGGCCTGCCTAGAGATTTGACAAAACTGGGCAGTGTTGCTTGACATTGGTCAGTAGCTGGTTCCTTATATTGAGCTTTGGCATTCTTGTTAAATCTCCACATCCTCAGGTGCATACTAGGGTTGTAAATGGCATTCAACACATAATGGATCATGCAAGTCCAATTAACAATTCCAAACCTTAGTGTAATAGCTTGTATTATTTCGTCTATACTTGTGCCTACCCTTGCTTCCCCTCCACTGGAATGAGTACCAAGTACTAATACCACTAGTTGGAGAGTCTTTAAAAAGTAGGGCATGACTACAATAATTGCTCGTGCAAAAATGAAAACCATGTTAGTTATAAAACTGACCATCATACTTCCTATATACAGATTTGAGTATGATAGCAAGAAATTCCTCCTCTTTTGGTAGTACTCCTCCATACAGTGATTAGCTCCATCCCAATTAACTCCTGGCAACCCTCACCCTAAGATATGGACATTGCATTTTATCACTATTCACTAGTTTTCTACCTTGTACCTCCAACTGGACAAAACTTGAGCTTTAAATTATCCATGATCAAGAGCATAATTAGCTAGATAGTCTCCCAGCTTATTACCCTCTATCATAATGTGTGATATCGAGCCATTGCATCTTCCCATTACTTCTTTGATTTCCTCAATATAAGCAGCTACTGAGCAAGGTGCACTCCATGTATCTTCTATGACATTCTTCATCAACATAGAATCTGTTTGCACTAAGATGTTTGTGTAACGATTATGTACACAATACCTCAATGCCTTGAGTATAGCAATTTCTTCTGCCTCGGTATTAGTAACCTCCTGTGTTTCCTTTCCCCTTGCGTATCTCACATCCCCTTCTCCATCCCTTAATACAAATCCAATCGAGCTCCTCCTAGATGTCCCCTAGATGCCCCATCTGTGTTGACCTTCACCCAGCCTTGCTCAGGATGATCCCATAGTACTTTTGTCACCTTTAATCTTGGAGCATAGTGCTCTAAAATATGCATAATATTTGACCATTTGTGAGGTACATGCTATAAGCTTGGTTTCCTAATCTTTAGCAAAGCTTGAAGTGTAGAAGAAACCTGGTAAATCACTCTACTAATAGTAACATCATCCCCATGTTTGTAACAATTTCCCCTTTTCCACAGCTCACATAATATAATGGATGGTCAAACTTGGAGAATAGGCTTTAGTCTAGGTATAACCTGAATGGTCCAGCATTTAACCACTGCCCTGCTGTAATGATAGACCTTCCGTAGCTATTCCTGCATTATAAAGGAAATAGTAAGACACTGAATGAGCTGCATGGGACCTGAAAAAACACATGTGACATTATTTCCTCCTCCGGATTGATGCAACACTGTCACACCTCATTTTGTACACCACCAAGGAGTATATAAGGAAGTTTTTCTAATTAAAGTGACATTATTCGAAATGGGATTATTTATAATTTTTTCAGAGTCGCCACTTGAAATATTTTGATTGGTGTCCCAAGTTACCCGTTTATTTTTAGTCCCAAATCGAGGAAAATTTCAACTTTCCTTGTGAAGTCTGCGAACCAGAAATTATGAGTAAGAAATTCTGTTAACCCGAGGGAAGGTGTTAGGCACCCTCGGATTCCGTGGTTCTAGCACGGTTTCTCAACTATTATAATCGGCTTATTATTTGATTTAATACATGTTTTTAGCCTATGGTATATTTTATCTTTAAAAAAAAGATTAAAAAAATCGCTTTTGTTTAATTATTAGGAAAAATTCCAACGTCATTTAAAATATGTCATGAACCGCGTCACATAAATGCACTCGTAATCTATAACACATTTTATTTAACGTTGAGATTTGGATTTGGGTCGCATAAATGCGCACCCGAGTTTAGGAAAGTGAATTATTAAAACAACGGGCCTAAAGCAACTACGCGTTTTTAACTTTTCGAGGGCCATGGAAATTAGCTGAATAGAACGCCTTGATTTTTTATGGTTTTTAATATTGATTAAATGATGGCCATGCAGTTTGAGATTTTATCCGGCACGACGCACCTCGAATTATTTTAAAAGCTTCTATTATTCGAAGTTGTTAAAATCGGGTTACATGAAAGGCACCCCCGAAATTGGCATTGTACTACGTCACGGCAACCGTACCCATAGTCACAATGGTTTATTATTCGCGCCTAAAAGCAAACTACGAAAGTTTAAGGAATTTAAGAATTAGTTACTTCTAAATTTTTATTTAACTATTAAGAGGGTCATGGGTGATCGTTGTTATTTGTATGGTTCACCTCTATTAATCAAAAGAATTTCTTGAACCTAAAGTTGTTAGAACCATATTTATATGACTACTGAGAATGTTTGTGGTTTTTATGCATTGGGCCAGCCCAAACGAAATTCAGCAGCCGTAGTTTGAGTGGGACATTAAGTTCAGACAGCAGGCCCAAAAGACCAAACGATACCTGCTCCCATTCAGGCTCAATTGTGAACCCAAACTTCAGGGCGTCAAACATCCAAAGCACTAGACTTAGGTTCGATTCCCAGGAGTACCACGAAGGAAATCAGAGACAAACAAAGGCATTGGCCTGTAAGCTGACATGCTCTCAACATTTACATGAATAATCAGCCCTCAAGATTTCATCCAATTTTCACTAGTTTCAACAGACAATGTTGGAATTCAAACTTCAATTAGACACTCTTTAACCTACCCAATACAGTTTGGATTCATAAACTTATATACGAACTTTCTGCAATTAAGCATTAACAACATGCATCTTCTGAGCTATTAGACTTTCTGAATGAACACAAACATCATTTGACCCATATTTCGCTAGAACACTTAATAGTATTTGCCTAAGGAGTGTGAAACTAACATGAAATCAGACTAAGTAAACTAATCATTTGATCAAAACAAGTGTTGTATATGTTATAACAGTCCAGGTGACATACAGTCCAATACAATCCATACTGCGCTATTCACTCAACCAAACAAGTTACTCTCTAAGTTTCAAAACAATCCTGAATCATATACAATAGCAGTTCACCTATTCGATACAACATTCAACTAAACAAATAGAATACAATAGATTACCCAAAGAAAAACACTGTCAGACAAGTATAAGACAGAATCACCAAACCAATTCATGCTAAGCTTTAAACTTTCCTCTTCCATTTCATTCTTCAAATCGACTTCACAAACAATGAGACTCGAGATGTGTACCTGAATATTGAAAGGGGAAGGAAGTAAAGGAGCAGCAATCAGCACTATAGCAGCAGAAATCGAACAGTAACAGTATAACCAAAACCAGTTTAAACACAGCTAATGCACACTTTGGAAGTTTTCAGAGATTTTTGATTGACAATGAACCCAGTGAATCAGACAACCAGAAATCAAATCCAGTTCCTAATTATCTTTAGCTTTCCGGAATTTTTCGAAGAGGATTTTTAATTGAAAATTCTGAACTTTCTGTATCTTCCTCACCCTAAAATTCACTCGAAAATCTGCTAGATATATTTTGCACTCTCAAAATCTCTCTATTAAAATTTGTGTGTTCCAGTCCCCTTTTAATGCTAAAATGCACATGCCTTTATAGGCAGTCTGTTAGTTAGTTACTGACATTCAACTTTTTTACATTTTAATCCTTTTCAAATTTTCAGTTTAGCTTAGCTACCCTTCCATTTGATAACAGATTTTTATTTAGTCCTTGGAGGCAGCTTCTCAGAAGCTTCATAGTCAGTTACTGACAGATTCTCTACTGAATATTACCTAAATTACCCCTTTACGACACTGATTTTACTCTTGAAACCTAATGGGTTGAGTCGACCCAACTCCAAACACTACTGAATCCAATTCAACCCCTTTTCTTTTAGGGCTTTTGATTTTTAAAACCCAATTCAGACACATTTTTACCCGTTCCCTTTTACAGAGTCTTGACGACTCGATTAATTTAGGCCCAACAGGAAGTAAAACAACAAAACACTAGAGAAAAACAGACGATAAAACCTAAAGCTTAACATGCAAACACAGACTCTTTGATAAAATTGAAAATTAAAATTAGAAAACTAAAAGAAAGGGGTAGAAGATGAGAACAATGAAAACAAAATGAAACAAAAAATGAAAGAGAAAAAGTGAGGAAATACCTTGGACCGAATGGATTAACAGTTGGCTTGAAAATCTTCAAAAACCTTGATTTTTTAGCCACGCTTGACCTTAATCGTGTGTTCTCGTTGAGAACGCACGAATAAAGTCGACCTTGACTTCAATCAACTAGAAAAACTTTGATTCATAACTTTTTGAAAGTTTTAGGGTTTATTTTTCGATTTGGAATTTGAAGGGTTCTAGGGAGTTTTGACGAAAACGAAGTGGGGATTTGTGGTGAGGGGACGATGGTGGTCCTAGGGTGTAATTTTAAGTTGATTTGGGGACGGATTGGGTGGTGTGCCGCCATGTTCGTCGATGGAGTTTGGGGCGGCTCGATTAGGGTTCTTAGTTAGGTCGTTAGAGACGATGAAACGGGGGTAGGGGGTGTGTTCGGACAGATATATAGGCATGGGGGAATCAATTGCGAGTCGTTCGATCACCTAGGATACGGTTCAGATCAAAGCTTGACCAAACGGTATCGTTTGGGTGTAAGAGGGAATTGGACCAGGTTTGGGGAATTAAATCTGGGCTGGTCCGGTCAATTACTAAAAGAAAAATGTTTTGGGCTCGTCTAATTTATAATTAAAAGCCCAATCCGAGTTTCTCTTCTCTTTTGTTTTTATCTTCAATTTCTTTTTGTTTTTAATTTTTTTTATTTTTAAATTAAAAATCCTAAATTACCTAAATGTGAAAGCTAATCAACTAATTATAAAAATTATAAACAACACTTAATTCTAAGAGAAAAATAAACTAATAATTAAAGATTAAAGATAAAAAATGTAAAAATGAACTATTTTTTTGATTTTCAAATTTTATAAAACAAATAATTTCTAATTTAATTCTAAAAATTTAAAAACAAATCCTAAATGCAATGCATGATGTTTTTTAGTATTTTCATGATTTAATTAAAAATTAAACAAGCAAGAAAATGTAAACAATTAAAAAATCTACTAAAATTCCTAAAATATCGAATAATAATTAAAAAATCTATTTTTATTTTTATTTTTATATGAGTATTCTGGGTGTGGCAAAAATCACGTGCTCACCACTGCCCCTCTTTGCTCGGAGACACGAAGGGTTTCGGCCAAAGATAAACTGAGCAATTCAACGTGATTTTTGCCTATTCGAGGCACCATGCGAAGCATTTTTTGAAAAGAGTCTGATCAAATCTTGCTTCAAAGGTTGCCTACATATCCTTGGCTACAAAGGAATCAGGTCAGTGTAGTTCTAGAAGTTTTGGTAGCTGGGACGAAGCTGTGATTTTCACTGTTGCTGCTACTGTTACTGCTTGTTGCACTCCTTATTAGACCAAAATGGAAGATAAAAAAGCTAAGCTAGCTACGTCTATCAACTATGAGTTACAAGATTCCTATCTATAAATCTCTTGAAGCTTGATCTTGAGTCTTAGTTGGTTCTTGAGGCAGACTCCAATCTGAATCTTGATGCTCGTCAGCTGTAGGTGCTGGTTCTTTCTTTAGATTATGGATCATGGCGGGACATGTGAAGCTTATGACTTCAATCAAATTTTTTAGCAGACCGCATCCTTGTCCATTGCAGCATTTGAATTTACTTCTTTTTTGTTCTTTTCTTCTTTTCTTTATTCTGGATTGAGACTCATTCTTTTGGTCATCTCGAACCCTGTGCCTCGAGGGAAAACCTGCTCAGACACCAAAACCAACAAACAAACAAAATTTTCCTTCCCCAGTTTCACTAGGAAAATTTCGTGAGTTATTTGTAACTAAAAGCTAAACTATTTCTCTATTAAAAACAATAAAATAAAGGAAGAATTGCCAGGTTATGTTGGAAAAGGAAGGGTTCTCGGGTTATGCCCAAGACGTTATCGGGTGATTCTACTGGGGAAAAGAAAAGGGTCTCTGGGTTATGCCGGGGTAAAAGAAAAACAAAGGATCCTTGGGTTATACTAGGGAGTCCACGGGTTATGTCGGGGAGAAAAGAAAAACCAAAGGTCTTTGGGTTATTCCAAAGAGGGTCCACGGGTTATGTCGGGGATAAAAGGAAAACAAAAGGTCCTTGGGTTATGCCAGGGAGGTGCACGGGTTATGCCGGGGATAAAAAAATAAAGGTCTTTGGGTTATGCCAAAGAGGTCACAAAGGGGTCCCCGGGTTAGGCGGGATAAAAGAAAAACAAAGGGTCTTTGGGTTATGCCAAAGAGGTCACAAAGGGGTCCCCGGGTTAGGCGGGATAAAAGAAAAACAAAGGGTCTTTGGGTTATGCCAAAGAGGTCCGCGGGTTATGCTGGGGATAAAGGAAAAACAAAGGTCTTTGGGTTATGCCAAAGTGGTCCGCGGGTTATGCCGTGGATAAAAGAAAAACAAAGGTCTTTGGCATGTCCTCTGGTTATGCCGCGGATAAAAGAAAAACAAAAGGTCTTTGGGTTATGCCAAAGAGGTTGGACGCTCTATGCTACCATGGTTTTTCTTTTTCTTCTTTTTCTTTTTTTTTAAGTGAAAAATATTGCAGGAAAGAGTTTGGAGGAGACTTCCCTCTGATTATTGCTGCAAAGCTGTTTTTTAGCCTTTGTGCAGTTTCTTTCTGGTTGCACCTGCTTCTTGCAAGGTTGCTTTGGATTGCACCAATTTCCTATTTTCAAACAAAGAGCAATTATTAGTTTGGAACGGTGATTAGTTTTGTGGCCTTGATGATTCTGATCACTCGATCCCGGGCTAACTTTTGGTGAAAACCTCCGCTTCTTGCTTGGTTTTCTGAAGGTTGATCTCTTTCTTGAACCGAGGGACTCAGCTTTCCGTAAATTTATTGTGACTGTTTGCCCGTACGGGGCTTTGGTCTTTTCACTTTTTCTTGCCTCTAGGGGATTTTGCCTTTGGATTTCTTTTCATTTTCCACAACTTTGGGTTTCAGAGCATCAGCCATCATGGCCAGTCGGGGTCGACTTGATGCACTCACTGAGGCTGGTACTTTCCTTGGATCTGGCTTTCATTAAGTGGGACCCTGTAAAACCAATCTTGACACCTTTTCTTTGTATTAGTTTGGGAAACAGAGTTAGACCTAAAGGGATTCAAAGAAAAGTAAACAAAGGGCAAGAGAATGAGTTTAGAGAAGTGTCCCTTTCGAGGAAGAAAGAAGGACTTATCTGGGGTGCATGCAGACTTCACACAGACATGACATGCTTCTTGGACTGGATACCGGATCTGCGCAACTATCCAACTTCTCATAAACCCATCACGATCTGTGTTCTAAAATCGAGAAACCTTGCTAGGACTCTTTCAGTACCAATAGTGGTGAGGATTCCTGCTTTTCGATCAACGGCGCCCTTTGCGGGTTTTAGCCAATTGACCTCTCTCATTTCTCTTCTCACCGTCGCCTTGCAGTGCCCTTTGCGAGTTTTCACTAACAAGACTATCTTATTTTCAGTTTCTCTGCTTACATCGCCTTACGGTGCCCGTGTGGGTTTTCACCAATAAGACTCTCATTTTGAATGCATTCTTTGATTTTGGAAACCTTTCACCGATTGATCAAAAGGACTTGAACAGGGTTTGGTAAAGAGAGTTTTGATTGAATTACAACTTTGGAACATTTCAGGCGAAACACCGCTGAACCATTATAACATCTGCCCCAGTTTCACTTTTGGGGAACTTGGATCTTTATTTTGGTGTGACTGAACCTCAGGGAGAGGCTGCTTACGTATCCTTTAGGAATCAAGTCAGACGTAGTTCAGACTACATTTGTTTTTGGATTTTTGTTTGTTTTTGTTTTGTTTTCTTTTTCTTTTCTTTTTCTTTTTCTTTTTCTTTTTCTCTTTTCCTTTTGTCCTTTTTTTTTACTTTTTTTTTTATCTTTCTTTCCTTTTCTTTCGACTAAACTTTCCAGTGATGCTTTCGAGTTCCAAATAGGGTAATCAAAGAAGAATAACCGGCTCAAAGGGTTAGCAAAGGATTGGAGTGTTTGGGGTAGCGAGAATGAAAGCCTTCGTCATCCCAATCAGATAATGTTGCCATTACAGAAAGATTACACATATTACCTTTTGACTGCATCTGTATTCACTGCTGCTTCGGGATCATTTCCTTCAATATTTCCCAGGTACAATGCTCCTCTTGGCAGTATCTTTCTGATGATATATGGGCCTTTCCAATTAGGAGCGAATTTTCCTTTTGCTTCCTGATGATGGGGAAGAATACGCCTTAAAATGAGTTGCCCCACTTCAAAATTTTTGGGTCGTACTTTCTTGTTGTAGGCACGGGCCATCCTTTGTTGGTACAACAGCCCGTGGCAAACTACGGCCATTCGGTTTTCATCAATCAGGGTTAACTGTTCCAGGCGGGTTTTCACCCACTCATTGTCTTCAATTTCAGCTTCAACAATGATCCGGAGGGAAGGAATTTCAAATTCTGCAAGTATTACGGCTTCAGTGCCATAAACTAAAAGATATGGGGTTGCTCTGACCGATGTGCGCACAGTAGTGCGGTACCCTAACAATGCAAACGGCAACTTTTCATGCCACTGCCTGGATCTTTGAATCATTTTCCTCAAAATCTTTTTGACGTTCTTGTTTGCTGCTTTCACGGCACCATTGGCTTTTGGCCGATATGGAGTAGAGTTCCTATGCGTTTTCTTGAATTGTTCACATATTTCTCTCATCAAATGACTATTCAGGTTTACAGCATTATCTGTGATAAGGTCGCAGGGATACCAAAACGGCAGATAAGATTGGAATGCACAAAATCTACCACAGCTTTCTTGGTAACAGATTTGAGAGTAATTGCTTCAACCCATTTCGTGAAGTAGTCGATGGCGAACAATATGAATCTGTGCCCGTTTGAGGCTTTTGGATCGATCGGCCCAATGACGTCCATGCCCCAGGCAACAAATGGCCAAGGTGATGACATGGGATGTAGTTTTGTGGGAGTTGCATGAATCAAATCCCTATGCACCTGACACTGATGACATTTCTAAACAAAACTAAAGCAATCTTTCTCCATGGTCATCCAGTAGTAGCCTGCTCGGAGGATTTTCTTTGCCAAGACATACCTGTTCATGTGGGGTCCGCACACTCCTGCGTGCACTTCATGCATGATTCTTCCAGCCTCTTCGACATCAACACATCTTAACAAGTTGAGATCCGGAGTCCTTTTGTATAGGATATCATCGCTAAAAAAGAAACCACTTGCATGCCGTCTAATGATTCTCTTTTGGTCTTCGCTGGCTTGTTCCGGGTATTCTTTAGTTTTCAGAAACCTCTTGATGTCATGATACCATGGTTGAACACTTGGTTCTGCTTCAACCGTATTACAATAGGCATGTCTTTCACGGATTTGGATCTCTAAAGGATCAACGTAGGCATTGCCTGGGTATGGCAGCATCGAGGCCAAAGTAGCAAGTGCATCAGCTAATTCGTATTGACAACGTGGGATGTACCTGAACTCTATTGACTTGAATCGTCTGCTCAGATCTTCCACATGTTGCCTATAAGGAATAAGCTTGACATCTCGCGTCTCCCATTCTCCTTGAGCTTGTCGGATAATCAGGTCCGAGTCTCCCATGATTAATAATTTTTCGACATCTTGGGCGATTGCCATGTCCATACCCATAATGCAGGCTTCATACTCGGCAGTGTTGTTTGTGCAGAAAAACCGAAGCCTAGTTGTGGCCGGATACTTCTGTCCATCAGGTGAGATCAAGATTGCCACAATTCCAACACCTTTTGCGTTTACCGCTCCATCGAAGAACATTTTCCAAGCATTGGTGTCTTCGGAAATTGCCTCAATTGAATTTACCTCCTCGTCTGGGAAGTAAGTGTTCAAAGGTTGGTATTCATCATCGACCGGATTTTCAGCCAGATGATCTGCTAATGCCTGTGCTTTCATTGCCGTGCGAGTGACATAGACTATGTCAAATTCTGTGAGCAGGATCTACCACTTTGCTAACATGCCGGTGGGCATTGGCTTCTGGAATATGTACTTTAAAGGATCCAACCTGGTTATGAGGTAGGTGGTGTATGATTGCAAATAATGCCTCAGCTTCTGGGAGACCCAAGTTAAAGCGTAGCAAGTTCTTTCCAACAAAGTGTACTTGGCTTTATAACTGGTGAAATTCTTGCTCAGATAGTAAATGGCCTGTTCTCTCTTTCCGGTCACATCATGTTGCTCGAGGACA
Source organism: Nicotiana obtusifolia (assembly GCA_002018475.1). Lineage (NCBI taxonomy): Eukaryota > Viridiplantae > Streptophyta > Magnoliopsida > Solanales > Solanaceae > Nicotiana > Nicotiana obtusifolia. The sequence continues at coordinate 202,158 of MCJB01003658.1, read as the reverse complement.
CAGCTGAAAGAATTTTCCAAGACTGTCAGATACAAGAACATAGGTCTCCCTGGCTCAGGTGGGACCAACACTGGCAGATTCGACAGATACTTTTTGATTTTATCAAAAGCCTCTTGGCACTCATCCGCCCATTTGATTGCCGCATCTTTCTTTAATAACTTGAATATGGGTTCACATGTGGAAGTCAACTGAGCGATGAACCGGCTGATGTAGTTCAATCTTCCCAACAAACTCATAACATCTTTCTTGGTTCTTGGAGGGAGTAGATACCGAATAGACTTTATCTTTGTTGGATCTAGCTCAATGCCTCTTCGACTGACTATGAATCCCAAGAGCTTGCCGGATGCGACTCCAAATGCACATTTGGCTGGGTTTAACTTCAAATCATATTTGTGCAGCCGCTCAAAGAATTTCCTCAGATCTCGAACATGATCCTCCTTAGTCTTAGATTTGATCATCACATCTTCCACATACACCTCTATCTCTTGATGCATCATGTCATGAAAAATGGTACTCATGGGCCTCATGTAGGTTGCCCCGGTGTTCTTCAATCCGAATGGCATGATCCTGTAACAGTAAGTGCCCCAAGGTGTGGTAAAGGCTGTCTTTTCGGCATCTTCTTCATCCATCAGCACCTGGTGATATCCCGCGTAACAATCCACAAAGGACTGTATCTCATCTTTTGCACAATTATCAACAAGGCTATGGATGTTTGGCAAAGGGAAATTATCCTTGGGACTTGCTTTGTTTAGATCTCTGTAATCCACACACACTCGGGTTTTTCCATCTTTCTTCGGTACTGGGACTACATTGGCTAACCATGTGGTGTATCGAACTACTCGGATCACTCCTGCTTCAACTGTTTTGTGACCTCTTCTTTGATCTTGTCACTGATATCAGTTTTAAACTTTCTTTGCTTTTGCTGGACTGAGGGATAATCAGGGTATGTTGGCAACTTATGAACCACCATATCAACACTGAGTCCTATTATGTCATCATACGACCAAGCAAACACATCTTTGAACTCAAACAAGAGTTGGATTAACGCATCTTGGGTTTTCTCATCTGTGTGAATGCTTATCTTGGTTTCCCTGACTTCTTCAGAACTACCCAAATTAACCGGCTTAGTTTCATTTAAGTTCGGCTTAGGTTTATTCTCAAATTGTTCCAATTCTCAGTTTATTTCCTTAAAAGCCTCTTCTTCATCATATTTTGATTCTTGGTTCATTACTTCACAGTTAGACAGCGTGTTTGGATCTGGGCATGAAGTCCGCAAGCATGTCATGTTATTTAAAGCCGCATTATTAGAACTGAAAAGAAGAAAGAAAAATAAAATAACAAAATCAGAAGGGATAGAGAGATGAACGATGAAATATTGATTTCATTTCATTGAATTTTGAATATAAAAGGGTTTACACTGGGAATTAAAAGACAAGAAACTAAGGACAAGAAACTAAAGAAAAACATCCGAGTTACACCCTGGAATAACTCGTGATGCAGAGAAAGTGGCAAGACAGGTCTATCGGGACTGCCTGATTGGGAATGGCGTAGCCTTCCAATTTTGCAGCTTGGCATTGGGTCCCATGTATAGCACCTCAACAGTGCTTGAGCCTTCCCCTGGCTGTACCATGTGGGTTTCATACAGCATCTGCCTCATAGCCCCACAAATTTCTTCAATTTCTTCGGCCGTAGAGGCTTCATCTTCATCCTCTTCACTGTACTTAGGCTTGACAAACACTTCATACAGCTGCGAAACCGGCTGGGGTAAGACCCAACCATCATTCTTTCTTTTCTTTGCCCATTTTACATCAGCTGGCATGGGTCGGAAGCCTACCCCAAAGAACTCCTCGCTGGTAGTCAAGGTGATTGGTTCAGCTGTTCTTTGCAATGATTTCCCGAGCCCTTTCCTAGGTTGGTAACCATGTCTGATCATTTCTTTGGCTACCATGGTTGATGCGTTTGAAAGGAAGGGTTGAGGGCAAGGGTTTCCTTCTTCGGATTGGTCCGCGACCACAATTTCAAAGGCATGATAGACTATGTGTTCACTTCCCTCCCTTGCTTCAATACATAGGATTGACGGATCCTGATAAATTGATTGCTCATCTTCTCCGTAACCACGATCTCCTGATTTTCATGCTCAAATTTCACCATCTAGTGGAGAGTAGAAGGCACGGCCCCTGCCGCGTGAATCCACGGCTTTCCTAAGAGAAAATTATAGGAAGTATCCATGTCCAGAACCTGGAAGGTCACTTCGAAGTCGACTGGACCAATAGTCAGGACCAGGTGAATTTCTCCGATTGTATCCCTCTTTATGCTGTCGAAAGCACACACATATACATTGTTGGGTCTGAATCTCTTAGTGCCGATTTCCATACGTTGCAAGGTTGAGAGTGGGCAGATATCTACCCGAGAACCACTGTCCATCATGACTTTTTTCACGTAATACCCTTCGCATTTGACTGTCAGGTGAAGGGCTTTATTGTGTCGGCCCCTTCGGGGGGCAAATCATTCTTGCTGAAGGAAATTTGATTGATTGCAAAAAATCTTTCTGCCATTCTCTCCAATTGTTCCACAGTAGTTTTGATGGGCACATATGCTTTATTAAGAGTTTTGATTAACACTTTTTGATGCTCAGTTGAGCTCATCAACAGAGATAAAAGAGAGACCTGGGCGGGAGACTTTTGAAGTTGATCAATTACTTCATAGTCTGCCATTTTCATTTTCTTAAAGAATGCCTCCGCTTCTTCGGGGCCTACTGGTTTCTTAGATGGGAAGCGCTTCTTTGTGGCATTATTTACTTCCTCCAGATTGAGATACCTCCCAGCCGGGTTATCTTCCTCAACTTCCTCTGAGATCTCTTTGCCTCTATACATTAGCACCGACTTGTTGTAGTTCCATGGCACAGCAGAGGGGTCTGTCATGGGCTTTTGTGGCACGCGACCAATAACCAGGGGCTCATTCAGCCTTGGTGGAAATACCGGTCCCCGCACCACATAGGTCCCTTTTGGCACATACATTTGAGCTTGCTGGTTTAATTCAAACCTCTTAGGAGGACTCAATGGCATTTGTTCTTTCTTGTGACCGCGAGGGACATAAAGAACATCATCTTTGGAGGGCGCTGCCCCGGTTTCAAATTTCACTTTCTCTCCCGTCTTCTGAGGGACGGTTTTGCTCTTTTTCTCTACTTTGTCCTGTTTTGGGACATCTTTTGGCTTCTTTTCTATGTCAGCTATGGCAATGATGGCCTTCAGGGCTAGGTCAAACTCCCTATCTTCACAAATCATTTCGATGACCGGCCCATTGTTGTGAGCCGGTAGTGGATTGTTAGTTACATTGGGAATATCTTCGTCCCTCAGCACTATTCTTTTCTGTTCTATCAAATCTTCCAAAGCTCTTTTCAAAGTCCGGCAATTCTCTGTATCATGCCCCTCCGCCCCTAAGTGATATGCACACCGGGTGCCCCGTTGGTAAGAGGGTGACTCGAGGTTTTGCCTATTAGGGGGTACAGGTTGTAGCAAACCTGTTTGAACTAATTTTGGAAACAAACTAGAATATGACTCGCCAATAGGTGTGAAGTTTGTTTTCCTTGGCGGTTTCCGGGCACAAAACTTTTTCTTTGGAGGTCGTGGATTGTAGTAGGCTTGGTAAGGAGGTTGATTTCTGGGAGGTGGAGCTCTGTTTTGGTTGAATTGTTGTTGTGGACTGACATATGGCTGGGCATTCATCACTGCATACGGCTGAGGAGCGTAGGCTATATCTTGGTGAGGATAGTAGTGTTGTGGGGTTCTCTCAGAGAAAAGAGGTCTGGGTGGACGGGGTTTTCTTGCACTTGAAGTTGCCATCGATGATTCTTCTTTTTTCTTTCGATTTGCTAATCCTCCAGATCCGCCTTGGATGGCTTGGGAGATAGCTCTTATGGCAGATTGACTCAAGATCCACCCTGTTTTCAAACCATTCTCAACCATTTCACCAATTTTGATGGCCTCGGCAAATGGCCTCCCCATTGTAGACAGCATGTTTTGGTAATAATCAGCTACTTGAGCTTGGAGGAAGAGTGTGACCATTTCAATCTCATCCATTGGAGGTTTCACCCTTGATGCTTGCTCTCTCCAGTTGACGGCGTACTCCCGGAAGCTTTCAGAGGATTTCTTCTTTAAATTTGCCAATGAATTTCTGTCTGGAGCAATGTCAATGTTATACTGAAATTGCCTGAAAAAATCCCTTGCCAAGTCGTCCCAGATATGCCAGCGAGATATATCTTGGTCCATGTACCACTCAGAAGCGATGCCGACCAAACTCTCACCAAAGTAGGCCATGAGGAGTACTTCCTTTCCACCCGCTCCCCGCAGTTGGTTGCAATATCTTTTGAGATGGGCAATGGGATCCCCGTGTCCGTCATATTTCTCGAACTTTAGGGTTTTAAAACCCAATGGTAGATGTACGTGAGGGAACATACACAAGTCGGCGTATGAAACACTTTTCTGTCCGCTCAAACCCTGTATGTTTTTTAGACTCTGTTCCAGGCTTCTCATCTTTCTTGTGATCTCTTCTTACTTAGGGGTTTTTGCATTTTTCTCTTGCCCTGAGGTAAACTCGTACCAAGGCAGCTGAGGATAAGCACTAGCAGTGAACTGGGATGATTCCATCGGGAAAGGAGGTGCTTGATAGGTGAAAGAGGAGGGATTGAAGGTAGGCCTAGGCAAAGTAGGTTGTGCCGTAGCTGAGCAAGGTGGCGCGGTATATATGTTTGAAGCTACACATGAAACTGACACCTAGGGCGATCCTCAGAAAGTGTTCCCACAAAGTTAGCAGCAATGGTAGGGTATCCCGGTGGGGTGTTTGGATAGCTTATGGGGATGTTGGAAGTCCCACTTGCCCTGGGAAAAAAGCTTGAAAAATCCAGGGATTGCATCTGGCGGTTCTTTTCCATTTGTCCAGGCGTCCCACATTTCCATCATGCGGAGACGCAACAATCTATTTTCTTCGACAGCTGCAGATTCTGAAGCTAGGATGCCCGAGATCGGACTCTCCTCCGCCATAGGAATTGTCGGCAGAGTTATTTCAGAAGACATTTCGACGCTTCCTTTTGACCTCGTGAAATACAGATGCGAAGCCAGATTACCACAAAACCAACCACCTTACTTGTAAAACCTGAGCTTAACAATAGACAGCAAATCGGTTAGTTTGGAGCAAATAACACATAGGTAATCGCACGTCGGGGTGTGATGCACCTAAGCAGTTAAATGTGTTTCTACATGTTTCGCAACGGTTGCATGTTTCATCCCCTCTTTGACTATTTTCCTCAAAAATTCTTTTCTTTCCACTTTCCAAGTTTCCACTCTTTTCTTTCCATCCCTTTTCTGACTCTCTTTTCATTTTTCTGTTGATTCTTTTATTGTCTCTTTTTCTTTCTTTTTGGGTTTTTCTTTTGGGTTTTTTCCTTTCACGTCCCTCTCTTGTTGGAGTTATTTAAAAAATCATGATCGAATCCGATGGGGATTGCCTAAGTATCACGACGCCACGTGAATCAGATCATAACGTAGTTCCAGAAAATAAATGCGAAAAATAAAGAAACAATTTTTTGGGAATTTTTGATTTTCATTAATAAAAATCTTCTATTACAAAACGCTTTAACAAACTCATTTCTTAAAGAAAAACTGCAAACAGACTCGAAACAACTCTTGAATTAAAAACTAAAATACAGACTCGATAAATGTAAAATCATGAATACATTAATGCTTTAACTCTTGGGGCCGTGGGACATCGTTTGGTCTCGCCACGGGCGTGCGTGCAAGATCCCCTTGGAGCCACTCCAAGTCACTCATTATTTGGTGGACAAATGTCATCACTGTAGCAAAGAAGGTGGTTTGAGTCATGTCCTCACACGCTTGGCATTTCGTTGCAATGTAGTCGGCGATGGCTCTAACCCTTTCTCGGACAACACCCTTTTCTTGAAGCAAGCGCCCGATTTGTTGATTCTGGGCTTTTAACACCTGAGTGTCATGACGGCTCTGATTCTGTAACCGTTGCATATCATGCCCCATTTGGGCCATCAAAGCTTAACAGTGCTCCCTATCAGCTTTAAAGTTTCTGGCCTGTTTGTCTGCCTCATTTTCAAGAGTAGTTATCTTTCTCTTCAGATCAGTAATTGTCCCTTCGTATTTTCTTTTCATTTGCTGAACAAATTGTGCCCGCCCTTCTACGTTTTTTGCCAATTGTGCTCGGATTTTAGCTTGATTTGCCTCATACTTTTCTAGATCATCTTGACAGTCAAGTTCTTTCTTTCTCAGACAGCTTATAAGCTTTCCATCCACTTGTCTTCTTTCCTGGATTCTAGCAGCTATTTTTATTTGCTGGATTTGAGCTTTGAGGGCTTCATTTTCTTGAGTTAGCTTTTTTTTTTCACCCTCATCCGCAGTGGCTTTCAAACCATTTTCGAATTGAAGGTCCCGGACTTGCTTTTCCAGCTTGCTTATGGTAGCCTGGTATTCATTTTCTCTGGCCAACTAATCCCACAGTGCTTGTGACGCGTCGATGAATTCTTGAAGATGGGGTCTTTTGGCCGGCCTTCTAGACTCGACTTCCTTTCTGTGCTAAGCAAGGTAGCCGGGTGAGACTTCACCTCAGGATAGATCACGCACACAGGTATTTGCTGGCAAATATTGGCATTCACACCAGATCTGGCGAACTACCTTTTCAGGAAAATGTCCATCAGCACGGATCTCAACTACATGGCGGCTAAGGTCTTCATTATTGGGCACTATTTGGCATCTCCCCAACTGTCTCAAAACCCGACATGGGGCATAAGGCTGGATACTTCCAAGACCCATCAGGAAGAAGTGAGGCCCGGTAGCTGGCATGTATATGACCTCGTCAACAGGAAACCAACCAAGCGTCCATTCTATCTGTTCTGCAGTGATGGAACGGAGATGGGATGTCCATTCTGCGACCCCTTCTGGCATGCTGAAACTGTCAACCCTTGTGTAGAACTCCTCTATGCAGCTTTTCTCTGTCGACCCGTACCTTATGTATTAAGGACGATGACATAAATGTTCAATCATCCACATCTATAGCAAAAGGTTGCACCCCTCAAAAAAGTCTCCTCCGGCTTTACAGGCTGTGAGAGCTCGGAAGATTTCAGACGCTATCATGGGCGCGAGGGTGCTTTTGGCCTGAGTGAGCAGAGTGCTGACGACCCCAGCTATCCGTATATCAATATTTCCGTCTTTCCTGGGGAACCCAAAAATACTACCATAAAAGCAAAGCACATGTGCTCTTCCCATTTTAATTGTTTTCCTTTACTGCAGATCTTGCTTTCTGGATTGTTGAAACACCCTATATGCCCATACCGCTGATATATGAACTGTGGAGTAGAGAAGCCATCTGCCAAATCTAGGTATTGGACCCCCTGCTTATTTTTAGCATATCCAGAAATTTGTGTGGAGTGACGACTCTTGGAGCGACCAGATACCTGTGCCTCAGTCCTCAGAGGAGTTTCATTTTTCCCAACATACCCAGCTATTTCTTCCAAAGTGGGTGTGAGCTCAAAGTCCGAGGAATAAAACACATTGTGAGCTGGATCCCAGAATGTAACCAAGGCTTTTATGACATCACCTCTGTTAGAAAATACGCCCAACGCTAGAGGGGGGGTGAATAGCGTTGTAAGGAGCGTTTAAAAATTTTTGCAATATAAATGAAGAATTAAAAGCGTAAGTGCGAAAATAAAAGAGCGGAGGATAAAGTGTGGAAATTAAAAGAAGAACGTACACACCAATATATAGTGGTTCACTACAACTTGTAGCTAGTCCACTCCTCGAGAGACTCTCTTGAGTATTCCACTACCTACATTAAGCTTCTGGGTGCCTAACAAACCATTTACAACACGAACGCTTGAGTCATACAAGCTTCGTCAACAACCAAGGAAGAATCTCTTCCTAACTACAACAAGGGACAACCTCCCAAAGCTGTAGGACAACACACAAACCACTCAAAAAGTGTTCTCTCAGAAGAGTAGATAGAGTGAAATAGTTTACACTCAAGAACACAACTCTTTTCTTCAAGAAATAGCTCAAAATAGCTTGAATGATTATGAAAACTTGAAGCAATTAAATCTTATGATTATGAAGAAGTGTTGTGTTTAAAATGAGGCTTGAAGGGGTCTATTTATAACCCCAAAAGCCTCAGGTATCCGTTGGGAACATTGGCTAGGCTCCCATTTCAATAAACAAGAGCTAGGGGACAAAAGTTGTTCTGTCCGTTGCCAACAATCGATTGTTAACTTCAGACAATCGATTATCCTTAAAAAACTAGCCGTTGGGCTCCAATGGGAACCTGACAATCGATTGTTTGGACCTGACAATCGATTGTTAAAGTCACTGGAACTCAACAATCGATTGTCAAAGCCAGACAATCGATTGTTGGAGTTCACTGGAATTCAACAATCGATTGTCATTGCCAGACAATCGATTGTTGGCCTGGTATCCAACAATTTGATTGTTTAAAAAATGTTTTAATGCTTATTTTAACATTATGAAATCGTTTTTAGACTTTGAGCCAAGTTCTTAAAAATGAGAGTCGGTTCGAGATCACATTAAGACTCAAGACAATATCTTCGGTCTTCAATCTTTTGATCTTCCAACTTCAATCTTTTTGCTCCAACGACTTGTTCCATTTATCTACTTGTATCCAACGTCTTGAAATCTTGTCTCGTAGTCCCAACGAAGTCCATAGCAATCTTGGCGGTTTGTCGATAATGGCTTGTTGATTATCAAAACCTACAATAAAAACGCAAATTCATTAGTGCTTCGGTTTCGTGAATGCGTTTTCCAATAATTTTCCCCTTTTTGATAATGACAAACCAAGGCGGGATAGGCATTCAATTAGCAAAAAGATTTTGTATTTCAAAAATATTTTCAAAGTGTTTTCAAATACTTTTCGATTTTATTTTTGAAAAATATTCCCCCTAAATTTGTGCTTCCCCCTTAGTTTGTGCATATCTCCATAATCTTCCCCATAATAATATCTCCCCCTTTTGGCATTAGCAAAAAGATATTGTCATTCAAAGAGAAAATTAGATTGATGGAGGGAAAAATGGAAATACAATGCATAATGAAAAAAATATTAAAAATAATTAAGAGGCATAATTAAAAGATAGAAGGAAATATAAAGCTAAAAGAGCTTAAGGGGTGTTGTCCCCAGTTTCTTCTTCTTCTTCTTCTTCGCTCCCACTCTCTTCTTCCTCGGAAAAGGTTTCTTCTCCACTTGAGCTTTCCTTGGCTTGCTGCGCTCGACTTGTTTGACAAACGACCGGATTATAGTTCGTTGGTTTTGCACTAAAAGTGGCATGCCTAAGGAATGCTCGAAGACCGGCATCAAAATCATCGACTTTCCTTTCAATCCGGTTGAGATGAGAGCTAAATCCCGCAATTTGCGTGGAGAGTGCCTCAAGAGTCACGGAAGAAGTAGTAGCTTGAGAAGGATATTGAGGAGGCTCTTGAGGAGGATCTTGAATCCGACATGGGTGACGTTCCGTACCCTTCTTGAAAGAAGAGTCCGTCACCGACCAATGCTTCGTGCCTTTGGTCAAGGGGCCAACGTTAACAGTGACTTCATGGAACGTGAGAATGTCCATGATAAGGAAAGCACAGGAACGTGTGGATCATAATGAACTTTGTCCAATTTATTTCCGCCTCATTTATGATGGCATGCATAATCTTCACATCTTCGGCCGAGAGAGTGGTGTGAGAGAACTTTCTCGACTTAAGAATTCTTGTGATGATGTAGAAGAGTAGCCGAAACTCTTCATGCATGTTCATGATGGTTGGATGGCGGTTGGTTGTTTGGAGGACTTGTCCACCAATTTCGATTTCCTCCAAAAATGTTGCCTCATTGAAGGTCGCGCCTTCTCTCCCTATGTAGTTGCGGATGTCATTACATTGGTTGGAAGACACGCAATTTCCGAGAAGATTTTCTCGGAGAGGAAAATCTCCGTTCCATTGACTGAGGAGATGAGGTCCCCATCTACTCTTCGAAGATTCGAGTAAAAAGCTCGAATGAGATCCTCTTGAATGAACTCTTGGCGATTGTAGACAACGTCTAAGAGTTCACGTGTGTTCAAGGCGTGAAGCAAACGAAGGTATCCTTTTAACTCGAAATATGTGGTCCTCACGTATCGAGGAGGGAGGATCTCCCGCCTCTCGAAGTGGTCGCGGAATCGTTGCAACTCGGTTCGAGATGAGAACCATAAGTATGATCCGTCCTTGTATTTGACGGCATTCTTTGGTGGTTGGTTGCTTGGGGCTGCCATGAAGAAAATGTGAAGTGAGGAAGATGAATGAACTTAAAATTTGAGAGTATAGGTGTTCAAGAGTGTAGGAAATGAAGTGAAATGAGTTAGAGACTCCCTTTTATAGAGGATGAGAGCCAAAGAGCCGTTGGTGGGGTAGTTTGGATAATTTGTGCACTTCCAACAGACAAAAACGGCTATATTTTTGAAAAACCCCGTCAAACAATCGATTGTGTAACCTTGACAATCGATTGTTGGGTCTTCCAACGGTCAGAATTTTTTAAAATTCTGGCTTGACAATCGATTGTTTGGAGGGAACAATCGATTGTTCACTTGAACAATCGATTGTCTGTTCATGACAACCGATTATTTTGGAGTCTGGAACTTCCAACATTTCAGTTGAATTGGACAATCGATTGTGTTGAGTTGACAATCGATTGTGGTGAGCTGAAAATCAATTGTGTTGATTTGACAATCGATTGTTTACTTGATAATCGATTGTGTTGAGGCAATAATCGATTATTTAGCTCCTGGGCCTCCCAACTGACTCTAACAATCGATTGTTTTGAAGATGACAATCGATTGGTGAATCTTCTAACGCGAAAAACTATTTGTTGAAGTCCAAATCTTCCTCGATTTTGTTCCCCCTTGCTTAAAAACTCATCCAGATGATGGGGAAACCTGCAAAAAAAAAAAAATGTAAACGTCTCTGACGCTCAAGTTAGTAATGTCCAATAAAAATGCACACATTTAGATCATGGTGGAGTCAAGGATTCCGAGTTCGCTTCGAATGCGGAAGAACGACTCTTTCTCTAAAGGTTTCGTGAAAATGTCAGCTAATTGGTTATGCGTTTCCACAAACTCAATCTCGACATCACCTTTGAGAACATGATCTCTAATGAAATGAAGCCTAATGTCAGTGTGCTTTGTTCTCGAATGAAGAACGGGGTTCTTCGTGAGACTAATGGCACTAGTATTGTCACACCTAATTGGGATGTGATCAAGACGTAGGCCATAATCCACGAGTTGTTGTTTCATCCAAAGGACTTGAGCACAACAACTTCTGGCGGCTATATATTCCGCTTCGGTGGTGGATAAAGCAACACTAACTTGTTTCTTACTGAACCATGAAACTAACGAAGTGACAAGTGCCGCTCGTGCTCTTCCTATCCAATTTGCATCCCGCAAAGTCGGAATGGAAATAGCCAACGAGGTGGCAAGATGAACGTTTGGGATACCAAAGTCCCACGTCCATCGTACCAACAAGGCATTTCATTATCCGTTTCACCGCGGTTAAGTGTGATTCCTTCGGACAAGATTGATATCGGGAACAAAGACAAACACTAAACATAATATCAGGATGACTTGCGGTAAGATAAAGAAGGGATCCGATCATACCTCTATATTTCTTGACTTCTACCTCTTTACTTTTCTCGTCTTTGTCAAGAGTTCCCGAAGTGCCCATAGGAGTTGGCATTGCTTTGGCGTCAATCATTTCAAAGCGCTTGAGCAACTCCTTGAAATACTTTGGTTGGCAAATGAAAGTGCCCTCTTTCATTTGCTTCACTTGTAAGCCCAAGAAGAAGTTAAGCTCACCCATCAACGACATCTCAAACTCCTTTGTCATGAGCTTGGAAAACTCCTTGCACAAAGACTCATTAGTAGCACCGAAAATAATGTCATCTACGTAAACTTGGACCAAGAAGATGTTATTGTTTTTATTCTTGATAAAAAGTGTGGTGTCAACCTTCCCCCTTTTGAACCCATTGTCCAAAAGAAACTTACTCAAACGCTCGTACCAAGCTCGGGGAGCTTGTTTAAGACCGTAGAGTGCTTTCTTGAGTTTGAAGACGTGATCGGGAAACTCAATGTCTTCAAAACCCGGGGGTTGGTCAACATACACTTCCTCTTGAATAAAACAATTGAGGAAGGCACTCTTAACATCCATTTTGGAAAATTTTAAAGTCCATAGATGAGGCAAAAGCAAGAAGCAAACGAATAGCTTCTAAACGTGCTACCGGTGCATATGTTTCTTCGAAATCAATGCCTTCTTCTTGATTGTAACGTTTAGCTACGAGCCTAGCTTTGTTTCTAGTTATTACTCCATTTTCATCTAACTTATTTTGAAAAACCCATTTCATACCAATTATCATATGATCATCGGGTCTTGGCACCAATTCCTAAACGTCATTCCGTTTGAATTGGTTAAGCTCCTCTTGCATTGCCAATGTCCAATGTTCATCGTTAATTGCTTCGGAAATGGTTCTTGGTTCAATTTGAGAAACAAAAGCCATGTGAGTGATTGTGTTCCTAAGAGAGTTGCAAGTGCTTACCCTTCGGTTGATGTCACCAATTACCTTGTCTAGTGGATGATCTCTAGACGTTCCACCACTCTATTTTGTTGTGGTGTACGAGGGGATGAGAAGTTATGATCAATGCCAAGTTTATCACAAAAGGCATCGAAATCGTCTCTGTCGAACTCTCCCCCATGGTCACTTCTAATGGCTACTATGTTACAATTCTTTTCATTTTGAACCTTTTTAGTGAATTTTCTAAAAACATCAAATGCCTCACATTTGTGAGTAAGAAACAATGTCCATGTAAACCTAGAATAGTCATCAACAATGACAAAGACAAAGTAATTGCCGCCAAAACTCTTCGTCCTAGAAGGTCCGATGAGATCCATGTGCAAAAGTTGTAAAGGCCTAGTCGTAGAAACCACATTCTTAGACTTGAACGATGCCTTTACTTGTTTTCCCTTTTGACACGCATCACAAACGGAGTCTTTTTCAAACTTAAGGTTTGGAATGCCAATTACTAACTCTTTGGAGATCAATTTGCTTAAGTGACCCATGTTGATATGAGCTATTCTACGATGCCATAGCCATGTGTCTTCCTCTTTACTCATAAGGCACTTAGCAACATTTGATGAAGTACCTTCTAAGTCAACCATATAAATGTTATCAATTCTATCGCCTCGTAGAATTACCTCATTGTCACTAAGGCGTTCTACGGTGCAAGTCTTAGAATTGAAAGTAACACGATTCCCCTTGTCACACAATTGACTTATGCTCAAGAGGTTGCGTTTAAGACCTTTAACCAACAAAACATCATCAATAGAGGAGGAAGGATTTTTACCGACCGAACCAATGCCGATAATTTTTCCTTTGTTGTTGTCACCAAAGATGACATGTCCTCCCTCTCTTGGTTTGATACTCAAAAACTTGGATGCATCACCGGTTATGTGCTTGGAGCATCCGCTATCAAGGTACCAAAGCACACTTGATGCCTTCAAGCACACCTGCAATCAATTTAATGATGGGGTTTAGGTACCCAAGTGTTTTTGGGTCCTCTAGGGTTAGTGGCATAATAGTGTGTGTCACTTTGAGTGAAGTGCCTATGTCTAGAGTAGCAAACCGGTGCTATGTGGCCTACCCTATCACAATAGTGGCAAACTACGTTTGGGTTCCACATGT
>MCJB01003658.1:177603-187943 GCA_002018475.1 Nicotiana obtusifolia | reverse complement strand
AGAGTCATTAGGAAGTTTGGTACTAACCTCTTCGTCTTCTTGAGGAGTATCCTCAATGGCCATGAGACAAAGATTAGCGACTTCCTCTCCATCGCTTGACTCGTTGCTGGAGTCATCTTCTTCCCAAGACATGAAAGCCCTTTGCTTCTTGTTGGGCTTTTTCTTTTCGGCTTTGGAATTTGGGCAATAAGGTTTGATATGCCCAACTTCTCCGCAACCGTAGCACTTTGGAGGTGCTTGCTTCTTGGTCTTCTTTTCTTGTTCCCTTCTCATGAATTTGTGGAATTTTTTGATGACCATGCTATATTCTTCATCATCACTACTAGAGTCCTTGGCTTCCTTGACCTCCTCCCTTGAGGTTGATGACTTGAGTGCCAAGCTCTTCTTCTTCTTGTCATCATCAAAGACCATGGGCTTGTTGAGGTGAGTAGTTTCATAAGTGATGAGGTTTCCTCTAAACCCATCATAAGTGACCTTGGTGGAGGTGGCGGCTTCTTGGATTGCGTCCACCTAGATTGCCACTCCGGTCTGAGACTTCGGAGTATCTTCAACAAGCTCTTCTTCGGAGTAGATTTTCCCAAGAGCATCAAGATCATTGATGATGTTTGAAAATCGTTCAAAGGTTTTCTCAATCTTTTCATCATCCTTCATCCTAAAATGTTCATTGTCACGACCCAATTTAGGATTGTGACCGGCGCTTAGGAGCAAGTGCTCCCAAGTAAGCCGTATCGGAAATTTTACAGAAAATCGGACAGAGTTTCCCCTGTTTTTGGACCATCCAAAAATTTTCCTGTCTCAAATCAACAACCAAACATCCTAATATCAAACCAAACAATTGACAACTTGTCAATTAACCAATACAAGTCTCCAGTATAACTAAGCCACCAACTAACCAATAGAAATACTAATTTATCTCCAACTTTGATAAACTAAAATGATACTCAACATAAGACCATAATTACGAAAGGATACGCATAACTCTAAAATAATAGCTATGGAGCGACTCTAAGAGTTCAATGAAAAGATCATAACAATCAGAATATCTATGCCCACGCGAACAAGTGTGAGGCTCACCGAGAAAATGTCAACCTGTACGCTCTAATTGACGAGATCCTCGCCTGCGTCAACTACTGTCTCTGTAAAGTAAATTAGCGGGGAATGAGTCGCTAGCTCAGTGACTAATAACACTTAACCACAACCGTTTTTATTTGGGGACAAGTCAGAAAACATGCTAGTATCTCAAAGAGAAAATAACATTAAAAAAAATGCCATTTCAGAAAGAATAAACAATAATCAATCTCATCATATGTTTCCTGTAATAAAAATTAATTTAATAATTTGGAAATAAACTTGATAAGTACTTTGCCATATCCAATCTTTATGTTTGGGAGGTTTCCAAGACAGGATCATGTAATCGGTATAACTGTGGACTTCTTTACCATAAGTCATATATAACGGTAGTCCCTACTCGAGGGAAATCGGTAATGGTATGCTAGTTCTACCTTCCCACTAGCGAGGGCTATAATGGTAATCAGTAATTACAAGGTGCACCAGGTCTAACAAACTCGCCGTTAGCTACGGGATCCTTCAATGTCTACTCCCATTTATACTTGTCTCTGAAATCCGTATATACTCGTAGAAACCATTTTAAAATAATATAGGGCATTTGAATTCTTATCAAATCATATAATTTCCTTTCGATAACAGTAATTTCAAGTAACGGTAAAACAAATCTAGTGACAGCAAAAATATTTAAAATCACGGTACTCATCTCAAATAACTATTTCGGTTTCATATCGAGTAAAAGATTTGTCCCACATGCAATTTAAAATAATCAGTAACATATTCATTTTAAAAATCATGTGTAAATCATGCAAGTTATGAAAACACAAATTGCGGTAAGATTACTACTCACAGTACTCGTGCCGAATTACCAAATGCTTCACCTCGAGCAATTAGTACAACTTCCTCCAATCAATCTATAATTACATAATATCGATCTCATGTTAATTTCTTTGTTTAGGCTAATTCATAGCTAATTTAGAATACCCAACCCTCGAGGATTCATATTTGACTCTTAATTCGCCAAATTACTATTATTATTTTACCCTAAGCTATGAGTAATTCAACTAGTTCATAATTTATCATACTTTATTTTCTAATCTCAAACTTTTTTTTTTTTGAAAAAAAAACTTCTTTGGAATAGAAATTAATAGTTTACATCATATATCATCTTGATGGTTTTACAGAAGTACAACAGATTAAGTAAGGATTTCGACAATATACTTAAATTATTGAAAATGTAAAATCTGATATGGCTCGCCTTGCTTGTTACTTAGCCTATTCAGAATAAAGATTCCAATTATTCATGGGTATTCTCATATCTAAATAAGTTGAATCAAACCACTTTTGAGTTGCTAGTATTACTATTTAACTCGACCCATGAAAATTTATATCTACTCATGCTACAATTAACTCAAACCAGTTCATTATATTCAGAAAAAAGGGCATTCGTATTGTCCGTTCATTGTACCCTTCAATCTCATTAACCATGTGAATTAGAAGGACCTTGTATAATATAGTTGCCTACAATACTTCTTGTAGGTATTAAATTTTCTGTACCCAATATAATCTCATAAACACGTGATCAAAATTACAAGAAATCACCAGAAACTCAAGCAGAATCAAAGGAAGGGGAAAATTTGACCTTTAAGTCGAAAAGTACTTTCACGGGTAGAAATTATGAGCTGATATTTCCCTTCTTCAGTTTCTTTGCCTTGCAAACCTTATTGACCAAGCTCTATTCTTTTCTTCCTTTTGAAACTTTGATGATTGCTTCTGTTATAGTTGCAGCAAGGGCTGCGTTTCCTTTTCCCCTTTCCCTTTTCGTTTTTCTTTTCCGTTTTTTTTTTTGGTTTGTGAATGGGCTTTGTCCCTTCTTTTTTTTTTCTTTTTTGTTTTATATATATTTTTTCTTTTAAATCCTACTAGGTGAAGGACTCAAATCCCCTTTTAGTTTTAGTTTGACTAGGTTTTCTTCCTCTCTTTTTTTGTTTTGTTTTATTAGTTTAATTTGTTCCTTTATTTTTTTTTTCTTTTTATTTCTGGACTTAAATTATTTTTTAAATGTCCAATATATCCTCACTTAAAATATTGGGGTATTACATCCTCCCCACATTATTAAATTCGGCCCCCGAATTTAACTCAAGTACGTACCTGTAAACTGAAATAAATGAGGATACTTGACTCGCATAGCATCTTCTATTTCCCATGTAGCTTCTTCAACAGTATGATTTCTCCATAAAACTTTCACGAACACAATTTCTTTTGACCGTAGTTTTCTTATCTGTCTATCAACAATTGCCATCGGCTCTTCCTCGTAAGATAACTTCTCATTAAGCGGTATAGTTGGTGCTTCCAGCACCTAGGATGAGTCTGATATACATTTTTTTAGCATTGAGACATGAAACACTGGGTGAATAAAAGATAACTCAGGAGGAAGTGCCAAACGATAAGCCACCGCTCCCACTCGGCCTAGTATCTCATACGGTCCTATAAACCTGGGGCTCAACTTGCCTCTTTTCCCAAACCGCATCACTCCTTTCATGGGGGAGACTCGTAGGAACACTTTGTCCCCAATTGTGAATACTAAATCTCTTCTTCTCTTATCAGCATAAGACTTTTGTCTACTTTGAGCTGCAAGCAATCTCTGTCTGATCAACTGGACCTTGTCCATAGCTTCTTGTACTAGGTCGGGTCCCAATAAGTTAGTCTCACCAGCTTCAAACCATCCGATAGGAGAACGACATCTTCTGCCATACAATGCTTCGTACGGTGCCATTTGAATTCTGGACTGGAAGCTATTGTTGTAAGCAAATTCACCAAATGGTAGATAAGTGTCCCAACTACCTCCAAACTCAAGACTGCAAGCTCTCAACATATCCTCCAAGATCTGAATAGTACGTTCGGACTGCCCGTCTGTCTGTGGATGAAATGCAGTATTAAGATTTACTCGTGTACCCAATGCTTCTTGAAAAGATTTCCAAAAGCATGAAGTGAATTGTGATCCTCTATCAGAGATGATGGATACTGGAACTCCGTGAAGTCGGACAATATTTCGTTCATAAATATCTGTGCATACCTGACTCTACCATATGTAGTCTTCACCGGCAAAAAGTATGCTGATTTCGTCAGTCGGTCTACAATCACCCATACCGAGTCATAACTTCTAAAGGTTCGTGGTAGCCCGGTGACAAAATCCATAGTAATTCTTTCCCATTTCCATGCTGGAATCTCAATTTGTTGTAGTAGTCCTGTGGGCCTTTAATGTTCAGCCTTGACTTGCTGACATGTCAAACAACTAGAAACAAAGTTAGCAACATCTTTCTTCATACCTTCCCACCAATAAAATTGCTTCATGTCATGATACACTTTTGTGGATCCAGGATGTATAGTGTATTTAGTGTTGTGAGCTTCTTTAAGAATAGCATGTCTCAACCCATCTACGTCTGCTACACATAGCCTGTCATCCATTCGAAGAACACCATCACTTTCAACAATTATATCCTTGCTTTTACCAGCTAAGAAATCATCTCTGTATTTACATAATCATTCATCCTCATATTGGGTGGCTTTAATGCACTCAACTAATGAAGACTTAGCCTGAGCACAAGCCAACAATGTCTCTGAATTTTTGACACTAAATCTGATACTTGTATCTTCTAGTCTCTGAGTATCTTTGGCTAAAAGTCTCCTTGCAGGGGCTATATGTGCCAAACTCCCCATAGATTTTCTACTCAATGCATCAGCCACCACATTAGCTTTTCCAGGATGATACAAAATAGAACAATCATAGTCTTTGAGTAGTTCCATCCAACGACGCTGCCGAAGATTTAGATCTCTCTGCTGAAAGATATACTTTAGACTTTTATGGTCAGTATAAATCTCACAAGTTTCGCTGTATAGATAATGCCTCCAAATTTTTAGAGCAAGTACCACTGCAACCATCTCCAAATCATATGTAGGATAGTTTTGCTCGTGCTTTTTCAATTGTCTCGAAGCATAAGATATAACCCAACCATTTTGCATGAGAACGCATCTAATCCCACCCTCGAGGAGTCGCAGAATACTGTAAATCCTCCAGGACCTGATGGTAAGGCTAATATTGGTGCAGTTGTCAGACACGTTTTGAGTTTCTGAATGCTTTGCTCACATTCCTCCGTCCACTGAAACTTTGCATTTTTCTGTGTTAGCTTGGTCACTGGCGATGCTATTCTGGAGAAATCCTGCACAAAGCGCCTGTAATAGCCTGCTAAGCCTAAAAAGCTGCGAATCTCTGTAGGAAAAGTAGGTCTGGGCCATTTCTGCACAGCTTCGGTCTTCTTAGGATCTACCATAATTCCATCTTTAGATACAACATGCCCCAAAAATGCTACCGAGTCTAGCCATAATTCACACTTCGAGAACTTAGCATAAAGTTGATGTTCTCGCAATCTCTGTAACACAGTCCTGAGATGATTCTCGTGTTCTCTTTGGCTACGAGAATATATCAGTATGTCATCAATAAATACTATTACAAATCTATCCAGAAACGGCTTGAACACCCTATTCATTAAATCCATAAATTCAACTGGAGCATTAGTCAGTCCGAAAGGCATCACAAGAAACTCATAGTGCCCGTATCGAGTTCTGAAAGCAGTCTTAGAAATATCTTCATCTTTGATTCTAAGTTGATGATAACCAGAACGGAGGTCAATCTTTGAAAAGTGGGCAGCTCCTTGTAACTGATCAAACATGTCATCTATACGAGGCAAGGGATATTTATTGCATATTGCTATCTTGTTCAACTGCCTGTAGTCAATGCACATTCTCAGGGATCCGTCTTTCTTCTTTACGAATAGTACCGGTGCACCCCATGGAGATACTCTAGGTCTAATAAAACCTTTATCTAACAAATCTTGTAACTGTTGTTTTAGTTCCCTCAACTCTGCTGGTGCTATTCGATATGGGGGTATCGATATGGGCTGTGTGTCAGGTAGCAAATCAAGACCAAAGCCTATTTCTCGTACTGGAGGCAATCCTGGTAAATCCTCAGGAAATACATCAGAAAATTCTCTCACCACCGGTACATTTTCTATACTAACTATTCCTTTTTTTGTGTCATTTACAATAGCTAAGAGACCCAAGCAACCTTTCTTCAGAAGTCGTTGAGCCTTCATAAAAGATACAATTTTGCAAGTCTCTGGAACCTAACTCCCTCTTAGAATAAAACTAGGTTCTTTTGGTATCTCAAACTTAACTATCTTTGCATGACAATCGACTATAGCATAGCAAGAAGATAACCAGTCCATTCCCATCAGCATGTCAAAGTCAATCATATCAAGTACAATAAGGTCAGCTAGAGTATCTCTACCCTCAACTCGAATCTGACAAGCACGATACACATATTCAGCTAATAGAGACTCTCCAACAGGTGTAGCAACTAGAAAAGGATCATTCAATAGCTCAGGCTGTCTACTAAATCTTAAAGCAAAATACAAGGACACATAGGAGTGAGTAGATCCTGGATCATTCAACGCAAGTGCATCAAATGAACAGGCAAAAAGAATACATGTAACCACTGCATTCGAGGCCTGAGCATCCTGTCTAGTAAATGCAAAAACTCTCGCCTGACCTCTACCAGCATTACGTTGTCCTTGATTCACAGTAGCATGGTCTCCAGCACCTCGACCTCTATTTCCTGTGCCTGTAGCACCTGAAGTATTACGAGTAGTCTGAGTCGGTGCAGCTGACTGAATAGAAACCTGGTTGAAATTTCTCGGAGGTTGAGGGCAATCCCTCAAGTGATGTCCCAACTGGCCACACCGAAAGCACTCTCCAGTTAGAACACGACGTTGGCCCAAATGTGATCTACCACAAGTCGGGCAGACTAGAGTAGTGGCATATATCTGCCCAGAATTATGATGTCCAGAAGATGATGGTCCCCTATTACCTTGTCAGTAATGTGGTCTGTATGTGGACTGTGAAGACATGTGTGTCCCTGTCTGAGAATCATGTTGTTGTCCCTGATTTCCTGCTCTTCTATTTCCACTAAAACCACCACTTAATGTCCCTCCTGTTTTGGCCTTCTTACGTAAATCACTAGCTGCACGCTCCTCACGTCCCTTGTTTTCAATTTTTCTAGCGAGATCGACTACATCAGAGTAGGATAAAGTCTTCATCTGTGGGGCTACTGCAGTGTGTAAACGACCAACCAATCCATCAACAAACTCTGAACTCGAGCTTCTTCGGTAGGCACTAAGTAAGGAGCATATATAGCCAGCTTACAGAATTTAGTGTTATATGTTGACACATCCATATCTGGAGTCTGAACCAATCTCTCAAAATCTCTAGCATATTGTTGCATCAGACTGTCTGGAAGAAAATGATTCTTAAATAACTTAGTGAACTCGTGTCATGTCAGTGGTGGTGCTTCTGCTGGCCTTCCAAACAATACCGTTTCATACCATGTGTTAGCCATATCCTCTAGTTTGTATGTTGCGAGCTCCACGGCTCTCTCACTAGAACATCCAAGAGCACGTAATGCCTTAAGTGTCCCATCCAAGAAACTTTGAGGATCTGCTGAATTATCGGAACTTGTGAATTTTGGTGATTTCAATTTCAGGAACTCGTGTAGGGATACTTCTTTATTCCCGAAAGGCTGAGTCTGTGTAGGTGCTTGTGTTTGTAAAGTAGCCTGAGGAGCTGAACTTCCCCCCTGAGTAGGCACCAATGTCTCTAATACATTCAATAACCTTGCCACTGTATCTGCAGGTAAGGCAACAGTAGGTACAGCAGTTGGCACTGGTGGTGGAGCATAGTGAACTCCTTGCTCTGGCACTTGATCTGGCATATCAGCCTAGGTTTGACCCATGTTCCCAACTTGAGGTTGAGAAGCAGTTTGTCTGCTAGTTTGATGAACCCCAACTTGACCGCCACCTCGGGTAGCGCCACGTCCAGCAGATGAGGGTGTGCCTGTCCTACCCATCTGCGAAAGAAATATTCAAAGTAAATCTCAAGTTATCTCAACGCACGATCAAAGAATGAAAGAAGGGGAAACATTCCTAAATGTTTAGTAGCCTCGAGATCATAAGTATGAGCGCCTACATACCCATGAACAAGACTCTACTAAATATTGTTCCATGACTCGGGACATAAAGCCTAGACTCTGATACCAACTTTGACACGACCCAATTTAGGGTTGTGACCGGCGCTTAGGAGCAAGTGCTCCCAATTAAGCTGCATCGGAAATTTTACTTTCCCCTGTTTTTGGACCATCCAAAAATTTTCCTCTCTCAAATAAACAATCAAACATCCTAATATCAAACCAAACAATTGACAACTTGTCAATTAACCAATACAAGTCTCCAGTATAACTAAGCCACCAACTAACCAATAGAAATACTAATTTATCTCCAACTTTGATAAACTAAAATGATACTCAACATAAGACCATAATTACGAAAGGATACGCATAACTCTAAAATAATGGCTATGGAGCAACTCTAAGAGTTCAATGAAAAGATCATAACAATCAGAAAATCTATGTCCACGCGAACAAGTGTGAG
Organism: Nicotiana obtusifolia; assembly: GCA_002018475.1. NCBI lineage: Eukaryota > Viridiplantae > Streptophyta > Magnoliopsida > Solanales > Solanaceae > Nicotiana > Nicotiana obtusifolia. The sequence continues at coordinate 179,337 of MCJB01003658.1, read as the reverse complement.
GCTCACCGAGAAAATGTCAACCTGTACGCTCTAGTTGACGAGATCCTCGCCTGCGTCAACTACTGTCTCTGTAAAGTAAATTAGCGGGGAATGAGTCGCTAGTTCAGTGACTAATAACACTTAACCACAATCGTTTTTATTTGGGGACAAGTCAGAAAACATGCTAGTATCTCAAAGAGAAAATAACATAAAAAAATGCCATTTCAGAGAGAATAAACAATAATCAATCTCATCATATGTTTCCTGTAATAAAAATCAATTAAATAATTTGGCAATAAACTTGATAAGTACTTTTCCATATCCATTCTTTATGTTTGGGAGGTTTCCAAGAAAGGATCATGTAATCGGTATAACTGTGGACTTCTTTACCAGAAGTCATATATAACGGTAGTCCCTACTCGAGGGAAATCGGTAATGGTATGCTAGTTCTACCTTCACACTAGCGAGGGCTATAATGGTAATCAGTAATTACAAGGTGCACCAGGTCTAACGAACCCGCCGTTAGCTACGGGATCCTTCAATGTCTACTCCCATTTATACTTGTCTCTGAAATCCGTATATACTCGTAGAAACTATTTTAAAACAATATAGGGCATTTGAATTCTTATCAAATCATATAATTTCCTTTCGATAACAGTAATTTCAAGTAACGGTAAAACAAATCTAGTGACAGTGAAAATATTTAAAATCACGGTACTCATCTCAAATAACTATTTCGGTTTCATATCGAGTAAAAAATTTGTCCCATATGCAATTTAAAATAATCAGTAACATATTCATATTAAAAATCATGTGTAAATCATGCAAGTTATGAAAACACAAATTGCGGTAAGATTACTATTCACAGTACTCGTGCCGAATTACGAAATGCTTCACCTCGAACAATTCCGACAACTTCCTCCAATCAATCTATAATTACATAATATCGATCTCATGTTAATTTCTTTGTTTAGGCTAATTCATAGCTAATTTAGAATACCCAACCCTCGAGGATTCATATTTGACTCTTAATTCGCCAAATTACTATTATTATTTTACCCTAAGCTATGAGTAATTCAACTAGTTCATAATTTATCATAATTTTTATTTTCTAATCTCAAACTTTTTTTTTTTTAAAAAAAAACTTTTTTGGAATAGAAATTAATAGTTTACATCATATATCATCTTGATGGTTTTACAGAAGTACAACAGATTAAGTAAGGATTTCGACAACATACTTAAATTATTGAAAATATAAAATCTGATATGGCTCGCCTTGCTTGTTACTTAGCCTATTCAGAATAAAGATTTCAATTATTCATGAGTATTCTCATATCTAAATAAGTTGAATCAAACCACTTTTGAGTTGCTAGTATTACTATTTAACTCGACCCATGAAAATTTATATCTACTCATGCTACAATTAACTCAAACCAGTTCATTATCTTAAAAAAAAAGGGCATTCGTATTGTCCGTTCATTGTACCTTTCAATCTCATTGACCATGTGAATTAGAAGGACCTTGAATAATATAGTTGCCTATAATACTTTTTGTAGGTATTAAATTTTCAGTACCCAATATAATTTCATAAACACGTGATCAAAATTACAAGAAATCACCAGAAACTCAAGCAGAATCAAAGGAAGGGGAAAATTTGACCTTTAAGTCGAGAAGTGCTTTCACGGGTAGAAATTATGCACTGAAATTTTCCTTCTTCAGTTTCTTTGCCTTGCAAACCTTATTGACCAAGCTCTA
>MCJB01003658.1:111680-177465 GCA_002018475.1 Nicotiana obtusifolia | reverse complement strand
TTTTTTTTTTTTTTTTTTTGTTTTATATATATATATTTTTTTTTTAAATCCTACTAGGTGAAGGACTCAAATCCCCTTTTAGTTTTAGTTTGACTAGGTTTTCTTCCTCTCTTTTTTTGTTCTGTTTTATTAGTTTAATTTGTTCCTTTATTTTTTTTTCTTTTTATTTCTGGACTTAAATTATTTTCTAAATGTCCAATATATCCTCACTTAAAATATTGGGGTATTACATTCATACTCATGGGTTAGGAGATTAATTTTAGCTTTTTGAACTTGAGACGTACCTTCGTAGGTGATTTCAAGTTTGTCCCACATCTCCTTGGCAGTCTTGCACCTTGAGATTTTCGGGTAATCATCCGGATTCACAGCACAATAAAGCATGTTGACAGCCCCTGCATAAGCTTCAACCTTCTTGATATCTTCATCTGTGTATTCCTTTTCCGGTTTAGGAACCGTCTCCTCGCCAACCTTCTTGGTGATTGGTTCCTCACCGTTTTCGATGATTAGCCATAATTTGAAGTCGGTGGCTCGTACATATATCCTCATACGTTCCTTCCAATAGGTGTAGTTAGTCCCATCAAACAGAGGTGGTCTCGACGTGGATTGCCCTTCACCTATACCTGCGTACAAATTTCTAGCAGAAGCCATTCTATCGTTTTCTCAACCGATTAAGGCTTGAAGAGAATTAGGCTCTGATACAAATTGTTAGAAAATACGCCCAACGCTAGAGGGGGGGTGAATAGCGTTGTAAGGAATGTTTAAAAAAATTCGCAATATAAATGAAGAATTAAAAGCGTAAGTGCGAAAATAAAAGAGCGAAGGATAAAGTGCGGAAATTAAAAGAAGAACGTACGCACCGATATATAGTGGTTCACTACAACTTGTAGCTAGTCCACTACTCGAGAGACTCTCTCGAGTATTCCACTACCTTCGTTAAGCTTCCGGGTGCCTAACAAACCGTTTACAACACGAACGCTTGAGTCACACAAGCTTCGTCAACAACCAAGGAAGAATCTCTTCCTAACTACAACAAGGGACAACCTCCCAAAGCTGTAGGACAACACACAAACCACTCAAAAAGTGTTCTCTCAGAAGAGTAGATAGAGTGAAATAGTTTACACTCAAGAACACAACTCTTTTCTTCAAGAAATAGCTCAAAATAGCTTGAATGATTATGAAAACTTGAAGCAATTAAATCTTATGATTATGAAGAAGTGTTGTGTTTAAAATGAGGCTTGAAGGGGTCTATTTATAACCCAAAAGCCTCAGGTATCCGTTGGGAACATTGGCTAGGCTCCCATTTCAATAAACAAGAGCTTGGGGACAAAAGTTGCTCTGTCCGTTGCCAACAATCAATTGCTAATTTCAGACAATCGATTGTCCTTAAAAAACTAGCCGTGGGCCTCTAACGGTAACTTGACAATTGATTGTTTGGACCTGACAATCGATTGTTAAAGTCACTGGAAGTAAACAATCGATTGTCAAAGCCATACAATCGATTGTTGGAGTCCACTGGAATTCAACAATCGATTTGTCAATGCCAGACAATCGATTGTTGGCCAGTGTCTATCCCACAATCGATTGTCTTGGCAAGACAATCTATTGTTGGCCTGGTATCCAACAATTTGATTGTTTAAAAATGTTTTAATGCTTATTTTAATACTATGAAATTGTTTTTAGACTTTGAGCCAAGTTCTTAAAAACTAGAGTCGGTTCGAGATCACATTAAGACTCAAGACAACATCTTCGGTCTTCAATCTTTTGATCTTCCAACATCAATCGTTTTGCTCCAACGACTTGTTCCATTTATCGACTTGTATCCAACGTCTTGAAAGCTTGACTCGTAGTCCCAACGAAATCCATAGCAATCTTGGCGGTTTGTCGATAATGGTTTGTTGATTATCAAAACCTACAAAAAAAACGCAAAGTCATTAGTGCTTTGGTTTCGCGAATGCGTTTTCCAACATCCTCTGGGCCTGATCATTAACAAATCGGTGAGACCACCCAAGTACAATTTAACCTTATCTTGTCCTGATTCACCCAGATCTTTCCACCACATATGCAGCTCCAAAGGAATCTTAGTCAAGATCTCCATCGGTAAATTTTGACTTGCGCTCATTCTGCACATTTAAATTAAGGTGATTGATTTAAAACGAGCGAATTTTTCAAAAGGAGTCAATTTGGCAAACATTTAAATAATACGGCTACTTTTGCAAATACAGCCCTTCAGCACTTCGAAAGGGAAGATTTTAGGGCTGTGCTTGCTAGGTAGCCAAAAATTGAAATAGGTGATCATTCTTACAAAAACAGCCTTCCGGCGTCCTTTTGGAGATATTTGGGCTATTCATGCAAGGACGACACTACCTAATTAAAATAGAACAACAACTTTTCATTTTAATTTTCGAAATTTTCTAAGTAAAAATAAAAATGCAAAAAAAAAAAAAGAAAGGGTACTTCTGGATTTTTGATTTTTGTTTTATTTTTTTTAATTTTTTGAAAGAAAGACTTCTAAAATTTAATTGATTTAAACTTTGGAATTTTCAAAAGTAAAAGAAAATATTTTTGCTTGAATTTTTCATTTTTTTTAATCTTTTCCAAGGAAGAAAGAAAATATCTTTTTTTTTCTGATTTTGGATGTTGCCTTATAATTCTTGAAAGAGGGACTTTTTTAGGAAAATATTTTGAATTCCTGAGCTTTTATTTATTATCAAAAATCAAGAAAGAAAGTATTTTTTGGAGTCTTTAAAAAGCAAATATTTTAGAACTTTTATTTTATTTACAAAATCAAGAAAAAGAATATTTTGAGCTTTTTATTTATTTAGAAAAAGTAAGAAAATATCTTTGAGCTTTTATGTACAAAAGAAAGAAAATACTTTGGATCTTTTCGTTTATTTACAAAAAGCAAGAAAGAAAAATATTTTTGAGCTTTCAAAAGCAAGAAAGAAAGTATTTTAGAGTTTTTTTTTCAGCTATTTAGAAAAGCAAAATATTTTGGACTTCAATTTTTTTCAAAATTCCTTTTCGATCTTCTCTTTGTTTATCGATTTTTGTTTTCCCTTTTATCCGTTTTCTTTTTATGAATTCTCCAAAAGAATTTTTTTTTTTTAAATTGGGGGTCGGAACCAATGAGGTTTGCCTACGTATCTCACATCCGGTGAGAATCAGACTTTCGTAGCTCGGGCAGTTTCGACATAATAAAAATGGAGAAAAGACATGAAATTTTTTTTTGAAATCAATTTTTCTTTTTCTATTTTTTTTTCAAAATTTTGGCAGAGTTTCGGCTTATTTTGGACACTAGGTTTTTCGAAAAACGGGTAATCAACTCTCAATTTTCTCATACCTCAATTTCATTTTTTTTTCAACTTTATTCTAACAGCCGGTTAACACGCAAACCAAAGAAAATAAATGCACAAGTAGCACGTAAAGTATGCATAAGATGGTCTTTAATTCTGGGGTAACCTGTCCTAGACGGACCCAACCCCTGTGTTGAGTCCCCAAAGTCAAATGCATATGATGCAAATAAACGTTCCTACTAGGGATCCGGCATGAGGTTATGTTATTCTAAGCTGAAAACCTGGATATTGTTCTAGACTTGTGTACCCGAACGGACAACTAGAGCCGAGGAGGGGGCTACGTACAGGGCACCAAAAGGCCACCCGGCTTTGTAACTTGTCCGGCTTCTTTCTTATTTAATGTATGGCACTAACAGAATAGGGAGTCACAGCCAGCGTGCACATCCCCGAAGATGAGAAGAGAAGGGTTCGTAACAGTTTTATATATAGTTCAAATAATATCAAAGCGGTAAAAGGCGGCATTTAGCACAATTTGATCATGATCACTACATTGACATAGCTATTGTCATGCTTTATTTGTGGAACACCCCTCCGCTTTTATGACTATTGTTATGTCCTTGTGCACTACTGTTGAATGTTGTGAGCTTACATCTTGGTGAAACGTTGGTATCATTGTTTGTGATATTTTGGCACATGGTATCATTATTTTGTGGTATAGTGGCACTTGCGGACATGTTGAGCAGATTTATTAGAAGTGTCAGCATGAGGTTTTTGCCGTGTGATTTTTTCTATTGTTGTATGCGTGGGGAGAAATAAGAGTGGCGTTATCTCGGGCTACCCACATGGCGAATAAGGGCATTTATATTTCATTGTTATGTTTCACATGCGGCAGAATAAGGGTGGCGTTGTTGATGATGTTATGTGATATTTCAGGGTGTCCCTTTTTGCTATTGTGATTGTATTGAGACGGGGTTGATATTTTTATTACATAATTATTTCTGATTGTTTTTGTTTTACACATTTGATTTAATGGTTGTATTTGATGTGTTATCACATGCCTCACCTCAATTTGATGCTTTGTGGTCAAATACAGGTTTGACTATACTAAGTTGTCATTGCACGTTCCAAAAGGATTGTTGTTACCATTTTCAATTATATTTTAATTATCAGTTTTCTTTGATATATTTATTGCACAGCAAATTTTTCAAGTGAATAAAATGATTTGAACCTCGTAACTACTCCACCAAGTTTAGTCTTGATACCTAATGAGTACTAATTGTTGTATACTCATACTATGCTTCTGTATATTTTTGTGCAGATCCAGGTACATTGGTGTAAGGCCCCGTAAAATTTCTCCTAAAATCCGGGGTTTGATGGTGCAGAGGTAGGCACCTTGGCACCATAATATGTTTGATGGTACTACACTGCGATCGCATAATGTGTTTGATGATTTTAGAAACTCGGTACAGACTTTTTGGGTTGTACAGTGCATCGGGGAGTTGAAGAAAACTTATTGCAGAACATGGCATTTCTGCGGTCCATTATGCGATCGCAGAACTACTACGCGGACCGCAGATCCGCCGCGAAGTGAAGCAGAGAAATGGGCCAATTTCGGAGGTTATTTTGCGGTCAACTATGCGACTGCATAATCATTTCTTGGGCCGCACATCCGTTGCAGAACCAGCATAAAGATTTTCGTAGGAAGATCCTACGGTCCATTCTGCAGCTGCATAACTGATATGCGGGCAGCAGACCTGGTCGCAGACACGACCAGGCTAGCCTAGCTTTTGGGATCGTTTCTGCGATCCATTTTGAAGGCCGCTGACCTGATATGCGCTACACTCTACGACCGCAGAGTTGAGTTTGGAGGGTCCATTTTTTAATTTTACAACCCTGATCCTATTTTTATTAAACAGCCTTAGGAGTTATTTTAGAAGGTTCAAATTGCCATTTTAGAGAGAGGGGAGTGTTTTATAGAGAGAGGAGGAAGCACAAGTGCTTGGTTCATCAATCTTTGATCAAGTCTTGGTGAATTCACAAGGAAAACTTACAAGTTCTTTACCCTAGAGGTAAGATTCTACTCCCTAGCCCTCAATTCGAGTTTGGACTAAAAGTAGTTAATGAGAAGTGTGATTCTTGAGTGAGGGACTTGTCCCTTGTTCGTGCATGTACCAACCAGGGTTTTGGGGAGGTTGTTGAGATCAAATGGGTGAACATTGAGTTGTATGATGAAGGTATCCACCATACAAGAACCTTGAAATCATATTGCACACCTACTGCTTGATAAAATGCCTAAGTGGGCTGAACCCATAAAACCTCTTCCAAATAAAGGTTCAATTTTGTCATGTCTCTAATAGATTGAAGACGCTAGGATTCCTGGAACGTTGCAGCAATTTAAGGAATGCTCAGGCGTGGTATGTTGGATAAACTCCTCTTGTAAAAATCGAGTTCCATAATGTCCTCGTAAGTTGTGATTATGATTGGCTCAATTTCTTATTTCTAATGTTCCATGTCCTTCCTAATAAATTTGATTATTCTCTAATAAGTGTTGTGTTGAAAGCGTATGCACTTAAAATATGTTCCAAATGTTGCCATCATATCATGATTCCCTCCAAGAATGTAATCTAGTATGACCAATGTATTAAAGGTATTGTGATTTAAAGATCATGTCTCAATTGCAAGTTAGTATGCCTAATTATGGAAAAGAAGCTCAATGTGATTAAGGCTCTTATCGCTCATATATACACTTACAGTCTTGATTAGAAATTTTCTTATTATTGATAATCTGTGATGTTGCTTGAAAGTTATAGGGGTGAGTACGAAATATGCTGAGATCAGTATTACAATTGTGGCCACTGGTGCCAATGAAATTGAAAGATGCGTAAAAGATTGAAATGAGCTAAAATCCCTTGAATAATAAATGTTTTGCGAGTATCGTTTAGTCACCGAGGAAGGGTAGGTTGAAATAACCTATCCCCGAAACTACACGTGTCGGTGTAGGAGTGATTGAAGGGTAAAATCCCCGTGATTACATGATGAGATTATTTCTCCTTATATAGGATGAGATTTATGTGTTGAAGTATTTCCCCGTAAATGGGATGAGATGATTGCTAGCGGGATGTGATGTGATGTCGACCCACACGACATTGTGGTGAGGGGTTGAGATCGGACGCTATGCTGCGCACATGATGGTGTTGTGAGTGGATGTCTCGGGCTAAGATGGCTTAGCCGATCGGGCTGAGATTGGACTCGTTCTAATAGAACAATGGTGTGTCGGTACTAAAATCTCCCAACATAAAATAATTATTGAACTTACTTGAAATTTATCTCTCTCCTAACTTCACTTTAATATTGTTTGAGGCTCTCATTGATTCCATGTTTCCTTCTTATTTTAATGTTACTCGTTCTATTTGGAGGGTGTTTAGTTTTATATACTAGTATTATTCCACATGTACTAACATACCCTTTGCCTGGAGCACTGCATCTTTAATGGATGCAGGTGGTTCCATAGCAGGCGGCATTGATCAATGATAGCAGTACACCCTCTCCTCACCTGACTTGCTACGCCCCACTTTATTTTGGGGTCTTGTATCTCTTGTCCTCTATGTATAGCATTTTGAGGTATAGCCGGATCCTTGTCGTCAGCACCATCATGCTACTCTTTTGTATCTATTAGAGGCTCCATAGATATAGTGTAGGTTGTATCTTGTTTTGGGAAAGTTAAACTGAACGTGTTGTATTGGTATCACATGTTCCACTTCAAAATATGAAAGTGTATGCATTTTGAGACTTATAAATAAGGTAACTAGTGGTAATGAACTAGTGTTTCTCACCTGACCTCTCATTGCCTAATTAATAAAATATATCTTCTCTTTATACATGGGTGAGTTTGGGTAGAAGGCTTTGTACAGGCTTGCTTGACTGGGATATCTCAGTTGAGCGCTGATCCCGCTCCCTGAGGTCGGGCCATGACAAGCTTGGTATTAGAGCCACTCTTCTTTGATGTTCTAGATCATGCTATAGTGCCGATTATAAGACTGTTCATCCTCTAACCGTGCATTGCTATAATTTTAAGTATATGGCGCGTAGGAAGAAAGCAAGAACTAGCCAAGGAGCTGATTCCATCCCAGGAGTGGCTGTTGATTCTGTACCTGATGATGTGGGTGAACACCCGAGGGGTGAGGATATTCTTGCAGCTACTACTCCGCCTGATTCTACTACTCCTACTCCGACTACACCAATCCCTACTCCTACTGAGGGTGCACCTATTCCACCCCCGGATTGATATTCTAGTTCCACCTCCAACCACTGCTTCCGACTCTGGTGTTTCTGATAGGGACCTTAGGGGAGCCATAAAGATGTTGGCTTAGATAGTGGCATCCCAGGCTCAAAGATCGAATGTTGCACCTACTTCTTCCAGCTAGCAAGGGGATTCTGCTAGTTCTAAAGTGAATAGGTTTCTTCAGTTAGATCCTCCAGTGTTCTCGGGTACTAATCCTAAGGAGGACCCCCGGGATTTTATTGATGAGATGCACAAGACTCTCCGAGTTATGCGTTCTACTGAGACGGAGGCAGTGGAATTGGCCTCCTACCGCCTAAATGAGGTGGCATACTCTTGGTTTGAGATGTGGGAGGAGTCCCGTGAGGAGTGGAGCCCTCCGCCGAGGTGGAGTGAGTTTGTCAACGCCTTCATTGATCATATCTTTCCTGTAGAGACTAAGGCAGCCCGTGCCGCTGAGTTTGAGAGCCTGAAACAAGGTAGCGTGAGGGTGTGGGAATATCATATGTGATTTGCGTGCCTGTCCAAGTATGCCATCTATATGTTTCCCACTATGGAGGCTAGAGTGCGCCAGTTCGAGCAGGGCCTCAGACTCTTGGTTATTAATAAGTCCTCTATAGCTGCCTTGAATTCTGATATGAACTATAGGAAGATGGTGGCATTTGCTCAAGCCACAGAGACCTGCAAACTGAATAATAGAATGGAGCGAGAGGGTAGCAATAAGGCCCAGTCTGCGGGCAACTTTTATGTATTTATGGTGGTGATGGTAGGTCGACATTTAGTGGAGGGTCGTTAGGGCCATCACAATCTTTTGCTCAGTCTTCAATCAGTGCACAATCATCAAGGCCCAGCCAGCAGCATTGAAGTCATTTCAAGCCCAGTCAGGACAAAAAGGGATCCTATCAGCAGGGTCGTAGTGGTGGGATATTCCAGCAGCAGCGGCCCCAATGCCCTAGGTGTGGGAAGATGCACTTAGGGGTCTGCTACATGGACCTACCCATATGCTATAGGTGCGGATTGAGGGGCCACATTTAGAGGGATTGACGTTCGTCCCACCAGGGTGAGGGCAGGGGCATGGCACAGCCATCCAGCTTTGCAGCTACTACATCCGCAGCAACCCCTCCAGCTCGAGGCACTCCAGCACCCACTTGGCGTGGTGCAGCTAGGGGTAGTTCACAAATTTTGAGAGGATCCAGCCGTTTTTATGCTTTGAGGGGTCACCAGAGTTCAGAGGCTTCTCTAGGTGTTGTCACGGGTATATTGACTGTCCAATCTCATGATGTATATGCACTTATCGATCCCGGTTCCACTTTGTCATATGTCACTCCTTATGTTGCTATGGAATTTGGGTTAGAACTGGAACAGCTTCATGATCTCGTTCTATGTATCTACTCCGGTTGGTGAGTCTATTGTGGACGTGCGGGTTTATAGGGATTGTGTTGTCGCAATGGGTGGTTAGGATACCATGGTCGACCTCATTGAATTGGGAATGGTTGATTTTGATGTAATAATGGGGATAGACTAGCTCCATTCATGCTTTGCTAAGCTTGATTGCTAAACCGGATTCATTATGTTTGAACTTCCAAATGTGCCGGTTATTGAATAGAAGGGGTATGATGTGATGCTGAAGGGTAGGTTTATTTCTTACCTTAAAGCCTCGAAGATGATCAACAAGGGGTGTATTTACCATTTGGTCCGGGTTATGGACACCAATGGATAAGGTACCTACACTCGAGTCCGTACCAATAGTGAATGAATTTCTGGAGACTTTCCTAAAAAGCTCCCTGGATCCTACTAGACAGGGAGATTGATTTTGGGATCAATGTGATGCCAGGCACGCAGCCTATATCTATTCCACCCTATAGAATTAAACCGACACAATTAGAGGAACTAAAGAAGCAGTTGAAGGACTTTTTAGAGAAGGGTTTCATCCGCCCGAGTGTGTCGCCTTGGGGCGCACCGGTTCTCTTTGTAAGGAAGAAAGATGGGCCACTAAGGATGTGTATCGACTACCGACAGCTCAACAAGGTCACAATAAAAAATAAGTACCCACTGCCAAGGATAGATGACTTGTTTGATCAATTGCAGGGTGCTAAGTATTTCTCCAAGATTGGTTTAAGGTTCGGGTATCTCCAATTGAAGATCAGGGAGCTGGATATTTTGTAAACAGCTTTCAGAACCCGATATAGGCACTTTGAATTTCTGGTGATGTCTTTTGGGCTAGCAAATGCCCCAGCAGCTTTCATGGACCTTATGAATCAAGTCTTCAAGCCTTTCCTAGGCTCCTTTGTGATTTTGTTCATTGATGACATTCTTGTATATTCACGAAATCGAGAGGGCCATGCTAATTATCTCAGGGCAGTTCTGCAGACTCTGTATCAACACAAGTTGTATGTGAAGTTTTCAAAGTGTGAATTTGGCTTCAATCTGTCACATTCTTAGGCCATGTCGTCTCTAGAGAAGGAATTAAGGTTAATCCTCAGAAAATCGCAGCTGTGAAGAATTGGCCGAGATCTACAACTCCAACATAGATTCATAGTTTCTTGGGCTTAGCTGGGTATTACAGGAAGTTCGTGGAGGGGTTCTCTACTCTTGCCTCTCCATTGACTAAATTGACGCAGAAAGCAGTTAAGTTCCAATGGTCAGATGCTTGTGAAAAGAGCTTCCAGGAGTTGAAATCAAGATTGACTAGAGCACTGGCTTGACCCTACCAGAGGGTACATATGGGTTTGTAGTATATTGTGATGCTTCAAGGACTGGACTTGGGTGTGTATTGATTCAACATGGCAAGTTGATCGCATATGCTTCTAGGCAGCTCAAAAATCATAAGAAGAACTATCCAACACATGACATAGAACCTGCAGCGGTAGTGTTTGGGTTGAAGATTTGGCATTATTATTTGTATGGGGTCCATGTGGATATGTTCACAGACCATAATAACCTTCAATATATTTTCAAATAAAAGGAATTGAATCTGAGCAGAGAAGATGGCTTGAGTTCCTCAAGGACTACAATATCGATATTTTATATCATCGGGGGAACGTTAATGTTGTGGCGGATGCTCTTAGCCGGAAATCTATGGGTAGTTTGGCTCACTAGGAGGCATATCAAAGGCCGTTTGCCAAGGAAGTTCATCGTTAGCTAGTTTGGGAGTTCGTTTTGCGGACTCTAATGAAGGAGGGGTAATTGTGCAAAATAGGACTAAATCATTGCTTGTTGTGGAAGTCAAGGAGAAGCAATACGATGATCTATTATTGGTACAGCTGAAGGAAGGGTTTCATAAATATAAGACCATTGCTTTTTCTCTTGGCATGGGTGATGGTACACTAAGGTACCAAGGGCGACTATGTGTTCCTAATGTAGATGGTCTCCAGGAAAGAATCGTGACGAGGCTCACACTTCCAGGTATTCCATGCACCCAGGCTCTACAAAGATGTATCATGATCTTAAGGAAGTCTACTAGTGGAATGATATGAAAAGGAATGTAGGTGACTTTGTGGCAAGGTGTCCAAATTGTCAGCAAGTACAAGCCAAACATCAAAGGCCCGATGTGTTGGCACAGAACATGGAAATTCCAATATGGAAGTGGGAGATGATCAGTATGAACTTTGTGGTGGGACTACCTTGCACTCCTTGCAAATTTGACTCAATTTGGGTAATTGTGGATCGACTCACGGAATCAGCACACTTCTTACCTATTATGGCTACCGACACAGCGAAACATTATGCTAGTTGTATATCAAGGAAATAGTCAGGTTGCATGGCACTCCAGTCTCTCTTATCTCAGATCGAGGGGCATAGTTCACCGCTAACTTTTGGAAAAAATTTCAGCTAGGCTTGGGTACTCAGGTAAATCTTAGTACACCCTTTCATCCACAAACAGATGGGCAGGCAGATTCAGACGTTAGAGGGTATGTTGCGCGCTTGTGTTCTTAACTTCATGGATAGCTGTGACGATCATTAGTCACTCATAGAATTTTCCTACAACAACAGTTACGATGCTAGCATTCAGATGGCACTGTTTGAGGCTCTATATGGTAGGAAATGTAGATCTCCATTTGGTAGTTTGAGATTGAGGATGCGGAGTTGATAGGACCAGACCTTGTGCATCAAGCTATGGAGAAGGTTAGGATCATTAAGGAACGGTTAAAAACTGCTCAGAGTTGCCAGAAGTCCTATTTGGATGTGTGTCGTAGGGATTTGGATTTCAAAGAGGATGATTGGGTATTCTTGAAGGTTTCCCCATGAAGGGTATAATGCGGTTTGGGAGGAAAGGGAAATTGAGTCCGAGGTATGTCGGACTGTAAAGAATCATTCAAAGGATTGGTCGTGTGGCTTATCAGCTTGAGCTACCACAAGACATTTCATCGGTGCACCTCGTGTTTCATGTGTCTATGTTGAAGAAGGTAGTTGGAGGCCCAGGACTCATTGTCTCGGTTGAGACTATTGAGGTTAGTGAAGAATTGACTTATGAAGAAATTCTAGTTGCCATTCTTGATAGGCAAGTACGAAAAGTGAGAAATAAAGAGATTGCCTTCGTGAAAGTGATATAGTGAAACCAACAGGTCGAAGAGGCCACCTGGGAGGCCGAGGATTAAATGAAGAAGAAGTACGTTCAGTTGTTTGAATAACTATGTATTTATGAAGTTTTGTTCTATGAAAATGTGAAGAGTTTACCTTCTATGAATTATGTTTCACTTGTGTAGTTTATGTTAAGGATATTTATTTTGGTAATATAATGTATATAGCATTGTGGTCAGTATTGTTTCCATGTTATGCTACGTCGTTGTTTTATGTACACGTTGTTGGGATTGGTTTTTGGGATTTTGTGGTAGGTGGATTGGCACAGTTATAGGGAAAACTATGCCGAAATTTCTCGAAATTTAGGGAGTTAGTCAAAATTTTGAAATGCTAGTGTGTGAAGTGATAGTTGAGTCACATTGGATGCTAATAATGGATTTGACCCTCATTCGAGGACGAATGATCCTAAGCGGGGAAGGATCTAAGGCCCCGGAAAATTTCACCTAGAACTCAGGGTTTGATGGTACCTAGGTAGACTAATGTGTTTCATGATTGTAGAAACTCGGTACGGACTTCTTGGGTTGTACAGTACGCCGGGGAGTTGAAGAAAAATTATTGTAGAACATGGCATTTTTGCAGTCCATTATGCGACCGCAGAACTACTTCGTGGACCGCAGATCTGTCGCGGAGTGAAGCACAGAAATGGACCAATTTCGAAGGTTGTTTTGCGGTCAATAATGCGATCGCATAATCGTTTCCCGGACCGAACATCAGTCGCAGAACCAACTTATAGATATCCGGAGGGAGATTCTGTGGTCCATTCTACGGCCGCATAACTGATATGGGGGATACAGACCAAGCCAGCCCAAATTTTTGGACCATTTCTGCGATCCATTTTGTTGGCTACAGACATTATCTGCGGTAAACTCTGCGACCGCAAAATTTAAGTTCAGAGGGTCCATATTTTTATCTTATAACCCAATCCCATTTTTATAAAACAACCTTGAGGGTTATTTTAGAAGGTTCAAACTACCAATGTAGAGAAAGGGGGGTGTTTTAGAGAGAGAGGATGAAGCACCAAGTGCTTGGTTCATCAACCTTTGCTCAAGTCTTGGAGAATTCACAAGGCAAACTCGTAAGGTTTTCACCCAAGAGGTAAGATTCTACTCCCTAGCCCTTAATTTCGGGATTGGACTAAAAGTAGGTAATGAGAAGTTTGATTCTTGAGTGTGGGAGTTGTCCCTTGTGCATGCATGTACCAACCAGGGTTGTGAGGAGGTTGTTGAACTCAAAATGGGTGAACATTGAGTTGTAGGATGAAAGAATACACCGTAAAAGAACCTTGAAATCATATTGCGCCCATAGTGCTTGATAAAATGCCTAAGTGGGCTGAACCCATAAAACCTCTTCCTAATTATGGTTGAATTTTGGCATGTCTTTAATAGATTTATGCTGCTAAAATTCCCAGAACGTTGCAGTAATTTAAGAAATATTCAAGCGATGTATGTTGGCTAAACTCCTCTTGTAAAAATCAAATTCCATGATGTCCTTGTAATTGTGATTATGACTGGCTCAATTTCGTATTTCTGATGTTCCGAATCCTTCCTAATAAATTTTATTATTCTCTAATATGTGTTGTGTTGAAAGACGTATGTACTCCAAATATATTCCAAATGCTCCTATCATGTCATGATACCCTCCGAGAATGTAATCTAGTATGACCAATTTATTAAAGGTGTTGTGATTTAAAAATCATGTCTCAATTGTAAGTTAGTATGCCTAATTGTGGAAGAGATACTCAATGTGATTAAGGCTTTCATTGCTCATATATACACTTAATGTCTAGATTAGAAATTTCCTTATTGTTGATAATCTGTGATGGTACTTGAAAATTATAGGGGTGAGTATGATATATGATATACGGCCGACATGTTGGGATCAATATTACAATTTTAGCCACTAGTGCCAATGAAATGGAAAGATGTGTAAAAGATTATGAAATGAGCTGCAATACCTTGAATAATAAATGTTTTGGGAGTATCATTTAGTCACGGAAGAAGGGTATATTTAAATAACATAACCCCGAAATTGCACGAGTCAGTGTAGGAGTGATTGAGGGGTAAAATCCCCGTGTTGATGTTATGAGACTGTTTCTTCTTATATAGGATGAGATTGATGTGTTGAGGTATTTCCTCTTAAGTGGGATGAGATGATTGCTAGAGGGATGTGATGTGATGTCGACCCACACGACATTATGATGAGACGGCTTAGCCAATCGGGCTGAGATCGGACGCCATGTCGTGCACATGGTGGTATTGTGAGTGGATGTCTCGAGGTGAGATGGCTTAACCGATCGGGTTGAGACCAGACTCCGTGCTAAAAGTATGGTGGTGTGTCGGTACTAAAGATCTCCCAACTTAAAAAAATATTGAACTCACTTGAAATTTATCTCTCCTAACTTGACACTTTATTATTGTTTGAGGCTCTCATTATTCCATGTTTCCTTCTTATTTTACTGTTACTCGTTATATTGGGAGGATGTTTAGTTTTTCATGCTAGTACTATTCCATATGTACTAACGTGCCCTTTGCCGGGGGCGCTGCATCTTTAATGGATACAAGTGGTCCACAACAGGTGGTATTGATCAGTGATAGCAATACACCCTCTCTTTAGCTGACTTGGTGAGCCCCACTTTATTTTGGGGTCTTGTATCTCTTGTCCTCTATGTATAGCGTTTTGAGGTATAGCCAGAGCCTTGTTTCCGGCACCATCATGCTACTCTTTTGTATCTATTAGATGCTCCGTAGATATAGTATGGGTTGTATCTTATTTTGGGAAAGTTAACTAAAGGTGTTGTATTGGTATCACATGTTCCATTTCAAACTATGAAAGCATATGCATTTTGAGACTTAAAAACGACGTAACTAGTGGTAATGAACTGGTGTTGCTCACATGACCTCTCATTGTCTAATTAATGAAATATATCTTCTCTTTATTTATGGGTGAGTTTGTTTGACTAGGTATCTCGGTTGGATTGGGCTGATCATCTGTGAGGCATTCTGCATATCGGAGAGTTAAAGGTTTGTTTCATTTCTACTGTTTACGTATTTCAGACAACACTGTATTTTTGAGTTGTTCTCATTTATTCAACTAGAGCATAGGATGCTGTACAATCTAGTGTTGAGGAGTTATGTTGAGTATTGCCATTTTGGGATAGTTACTTATACTTCTGCATTTGTGATTAAACTCTGTTGTGTTATATCGTGCTTTTGATTAGTTAAATAATTTTAAGTGATCATCTTACCTAGTTTTAAAAGCTAGGTGCCATCACGACCCATGTGGAGGGATTTGGGTCATGACAGCAGGTTTAATCATATTATTTAACATGAGTCAATTAAGTGATAAAAGCACCGGATAACGGAGAAAATAAGATGAGTATACGACCACAAATTAATAATAAATACGTCATAAATTTAAGCATGCTCCTAAATCATAATTATGAATTATTATGTAGTCATAGAATCAACTGAAACATGGATAATAACTGCACATAATCCAAACAAGGCATAACTCAAGTCAACACTACCGGATATGATTTTAACCTAGCTATGCCATATATGCTCGTCATCTCACATATACGTGGCTCCTAAATGGAGCGTCAAATAGAAAATAGATTACCTATGGGGAGAATTCCCTCTTACGAAGATAGACAAGAGACTTACCTCTACCCAGTAAGCTTTACCTTCCAAAAATAGCTTTAGCTCTAAAATCCACCTTCAAACGACTCATATTTATCCAAATACAACATAATAACATCAAACGAAGCCATAAGAATCAATTCCAAACAATAAATCTTCAATCTTTAATCAAACCCCCAAAAGCCAAAAAAGAGTCAACCCGGACACATATAGGCAAAACTCGCGTCAAGGGATAGATCCTGAATAATCATAAACTCACGAGTCCAAATAAGTGATTAGTCTCCAAAATCGAGCCTAAACCAACCCTCATTGGGGAATCACGATATATAACAAAATCTAAGTGAAAAAGTCACGTCCCGATCTTGGGGAGCGGGACTAACGCTCGACCGAGTTACTCCAATCAAACAAGCCTACATACTACCTACTAATCAACCTTACCCATGAACAATTCAAGAAGAAATAACAAGAGATAGACACGAGAGGATATAATGTACAACACCAACTTACAGTACTTTTAGGATCTTCATCTACAATTATCCAAAATATTACAAGTTCATAGTTTAATAGTGACATATGAAACAACTATAGGATCATATGCAAGTGAGCCACATGAGCTATGGTATGGGATACAACTAGTATAATATAAATATATACTATGTACCAACCAAAGACAATGAAAATGGCACCTATTGCTCGCGCTGGCTAGGTGTCTCACCAGTCTGTCCATAGCCCTCTCTTACTATGCATCTATCTGTTTCATAGACCGTCCATAGGGTCACCTAATCCTGTGCTGACTATATGCCCCGCAAATCCGTCCATTGCCAACCTTTACTAGACACCTATACGTTTCATAGACTGTCCATAAGAACCTATGTGTTTTGCAGACCATCCATAAGGCCCATCTATACTATGCACCTATGCATTTCAAAAACCGTCCATAGGGCTCATAACACATTATTATGCACATGACTATATGTAAGCTCAAAGCGACATGAGTAACACTACATTTAAGGTCGTAAGTTCCAGAATCTTTGGAATACTTCATATTCATTTTCATCATGTGGAAACACAGCTTATTACATTAGCACATGTATGGAGAATCAATTAGTAGATTATAATGGCACATGGACCCAATTCCTTTTCTTTAAGGTTCATCATCATTTAGCATAGGACATCTCTCTTTCATCTCATTATGTACTCGTTTGTCATCTTAAGGTCATTAGCTAAGTTCATGATTCTTGGGGCTTTAAAATCAAAGCCATTCGTGTTTATTATTTTAGAAGCATATATATTATGATTGAAACCATTGGAATGCTTTAATTTAAGTTTCATGCTTATTTGTAAACTTAAATCTCCAAAACATTGCCATGGGTTATCACCAAACCTTAAAGGTATTTAAAACATTAGGGATCATTTCTACAACCACACGAGTAATAAGAACTCAAGACAGTTAGAATTTATCAAAAAAAAGGGGGGGAGCATAGATATTGTACTTGAAGCATGAATTAGACTCATAAGCATTCGAGAAGTCAATCGTACTTGAATTACTTTCTAGTGATGAGTATAGAGATGACAATCGAATCATGGCCTGATTATTATGTAAATCATCCTTTTGGGGCAATTAACATACTGAGAATAGGAACATAAACAAACCATGCTTGGGGGTTCACGATGGATTCATGGAATCCAATTCTGCGAAAAGAGTTTAGCCAACATACTTTGCTCGAGCTTCCCTTAGAATACCACAATGTCCCAATACTTCTAGCAATTCCAATCAACTAGAGATATGACAAAATGAAACTATAATTCGGAAAGGATTCATGTGGTCAGTTCATTTAGGCATTTTATCAAGCACTAGGTGTGCAATTCAACTACAAGGTTTCTATGGTGGAATCCCTTCATCCCGCAACCAATCGTTCACCCATTTTTGTTAAACAACCGCCCTACCACCCATATGGGTACATGCATGCACAAAGAACAACTCCGAAACCTTCGAATCATACTTCTCATTACCTACTTTCAGTCAAATCCCGAAATTGAGGACTAGGGAGTAGAACCTTACCTCTCAGATGAAGACCTTGTGAGTCCCTCCCTTGAATTCCCAAGGCTTGAGCAAGAATTGGAGAGTATAATTTGATAGAGCTTCTCCCTCTCTCTCTCTAAATTTATATCCTAACTCTAAAACATCAAGTCATATCATATAACATGATCCCTTAAGGCCTTATATCAATATAGAGTCGGATAAGAAAATTTCCAAAACTAACCCTCCCGATGTCAATTAGGTGGTGCAATTCCATGGTAGCAGAATAGATATGTGGCCAATAGAATGGACACAAAATCATATGTCAATTTCGCGATGCAATTCCACAGTAGTAGAATCGATCTGCAATGAGCAAAATGGTCATAAATGGTCTTCAAATTCTGGGTTGGGTAAGTCGGATCCGCGATGCAATTTTGCGTTAGCAGAAAATCTGAGGCCAGCAGAATGGCCACAAAATGGTCTTCAAATATGAGTTGATTTTGATTCATTAGCATAATGGACCATAGAATAGTCATTTTCTGCAAATTATTCTACCAACTACATGATGCATTGCACAATCCAAAATTCCATGTTGTGGCACATTAGCTTACCTTTGCTCAATAAAAACTTAAATTCTTGGTGAACTTTTACAAGGTCTTATAGAAAATTCCTTATTTCCAATATAGGAGTGAAATTACTCAGCAAAATCTCCTCCTCTTGAAGTCTAGTGTTCTAAATATGAGAGAATAGGTGAAATCCCGAAAGATAACACTTAAGTGGTTTGTCCAACACTACCCTTCATGATTGTTGTAAAGCTTCATGATCGCGAAGCAGAAAAATGATGCTGCTCAAAAACACCATATGCAATCGCGTCTGAGACCTCGCGATCGCAAAAACCAACAATTCCACCCTCCACGAATGTGAAGACAAACCTCATGCTTGATGCTACACCATCGGGAATGAGACTGCATGCATGCGAATGAGATTGCATGCATGCGAACATGATGCTCTTGCCCATGACCCTTCTTGAATGCGACTCCATGTACGCAAAGAGCACAAGCTCACCTGCCAACCCCTTTCTCCATGATTGCGAGGCTAAGCTCCACGATCCTGAAGAATCAAACAGTATCATAAAACCTACAGCTGCAAGACGTAAGAAAATAGTCTGAAACCACTCTGAAATGCACTTGATCCCCCCGGGGACGCCGTCCAATGACACCAACAATTCCATACACCAAATTAAAACTTATCCAAGGCTTCGAAACACTACAAATAACATCCAAACCTAGAATCAAAGATCAAAATCCTTCTCTTAACTTTCAAACATTCCAAGTAAAATGAACGCGTTCGAATCCCACTTAGATATTCCGGATCACAACCAAAATTTGCGCACAAGTTCCAAGCAATTAAATAAACCTATCCAAAGTCTTGGAACACCAAGTGGAACCCGGTAACATCAAATTCAACTCCCCAATGACCCTATGAAATCTCCAAACCTTCTAATTGCCAACATTCGGCAAGTATAGCAAAAGCCTTTTAGGAACCTCCAAATCCAAATCCAAACATACGCCTAAGTCCAAGGCCATATGTACAAAAGCCAAACCATGGACAACTCTTTCAATTTAAGCTTCCAAAATGAGAATGTGTCTCAAATTACTCTCAAACCTTCCTGAAGACAAACTAACCATTCCCGCAAGTCACAAAAGAATAAACAAACATATGGGAAGCATAAAATAGGGGAACATGACTCAAATACAGTAAATGATTGGCTATGTCATTACATTCTCCCCCTCTTAAATGAACGTTCATCCTTGAACAGGTTTAAAATCATACCTAGAATGCCAAGACTATGAGGGTATTTTCTTTGCATATCCTAAGCGATCTCCCAAGTCGCTTCCTCAACCGGTTGACCTCTCATTGAACCTTCACTTATGCAATCTCTTTCGACCTCAACTTTCAAACCTTCCTACCCAAAATTTCATTGGGTCTTCTTCATAAGCTATATATATCCAACTGCACGGAACTAAACTCCAATACATGTGACTGATGTTCATGATACTTCCAAAGCAAGGAAACATGAAATACTAGATGAAATCCCGACAAGCTGGGTGGAAAAGCAAGCTTGTAAGCCACCTCATCAATTCGTTCTAAAACACCAAATGGATCAACATACCGAGGGCTCAAATTGCCATTCTTCCCAAATCTCATTACAACCTTCGTAGGCGAAACTCTAAAAAGAACCTTCTCACCCTTCATGGAAGCCACGTCACGAATCTTCCTATAAGTATAACTCTTCTTCCTGGACTATGTTGTACGAAGTCGCTCCTGAATCAACTTCATCTTCTCCAAAATATCACGAACCAAATCTGTGCTCAATAATATAGCCTCATCAGGCTCAAACCAACTACTAAAGAATGACATCGCCTTCAATAAAAGGCCTTACATAGAGCTATCTAAATACTAGACTGGTAGCTGCTGTTATAAGAAAACTCCGCTAATTGTAGAAACTGATCCTAATGGCCTCCGAAATCAATAATAGAGGCTCACAATATATCCTCAAGCATCTGAATGGTCTGCTCGGATTGCCCATCCATCTGAGGTTGAAATGCAGAGCTCAGCTCCACCTGCGTTCCAAACTCTCCAAACGTGTGATGTAAACTGAATAACCTGATCCAATATGATAGAAACTGGCACACCATGCAAATGAACAATCTCTCTAACCTCTTTAAAGTGTAAGAAGTCATGACTAGAATAAACTGCATAGATTAGTCAGCCTGTCCACAATGACCCAAATGACACCAAATCTCTTCAAAATTGTTACACGCCATGTTTTCGTACGTAAAAGTACGTCATAAGTCAATTGATGTAAGCTTAGAAATGAGATCATCCTTGAAAGTATATAAAGTAAGTTAATCACGTTACCTTGGAGGTTAAAAATATTTAAGATCATGAATAGCAAGTACCAAGAAGCTTGGAAGGCTTAGAAGTTAAACAAATTGAAGAAAATAAGTTTCGTCGAAAGCTAATAAGTTGGGAATTTTATAACATGTACTTTTGGGGTGATACTAGGGTGCTTAACATGATAAGGATGTTATGTTATGAGTTATTTTAGTTTTATGATAGTCGTGTGTTATGTTTTGAAGTCAAACAAATTCTGGAACAAAAGTTCGTAAAGATCAATTCAAGTTACATTCATAAATATGTTGAAAATTAGGTAAAATGTAGCTGAGTTTTTCTCTCAATATCATAAAGCATTATAGTGTGATCCACCTATAAAATTGATTTTCTAAGAGTCTAGTTTCCAACATATTAAACCATTTTTCAATAGGACATTGGAACAGAGTGATATTTGTGTTTTCGCAAGACTGCGCATGTCTATGGGACCCACTTAGGCGGTGGATGATTCTCCGACCTTTAAAGAATGAGGCAAGGCTAATTTGGGTTCATTTTTCGACCCAGCCAAAGCATATACTCTCCCGAAGCACTCTCAAAGGAGTATCCATGATTCTAGAGTGAAAACAAAAGATCAAAACATGAATCCAATGCTAGAAATCATGTGGTACTTGCTAGATCGTAGTTCCTTATCTTGTGGCTATTTTGGAGGATTCCTCAAAAAGTAACCTCAGATTTCATATTGTTCTTGTTGATTAAGGTAATAATCAGTCCCTCCTTCATATATATTAGAGTTTCAAGGCGAAATACAAGTGTTTACACACCTACTTGAACACCAAAAGTTGATTCAAGAAGAGAATACAAGTCCTATAGTGTTTTGGTGTGATTGCGGGTTGTTGTGAGCTACACCAGCTGGGGATTTCAAAGTTGTATCTGCCTAAGGTAATTATATCATGTTCTTGGTTGTTCTTAAGGTTAATCATGTGTTGGTTGAGTTCTTTGAGTGAATCTTGACAAGATAGTAATTGACATGGCATAAGGAATCATTATCTTTTTTTTTTGTGGGCTATGTTGAGGCTCTACATATATGGTTTGTTATGGATGGAATTGTTAGAAATAGTTTAATTATGTTATGAATTTTTTTGATAAGCTTATTTATGTTCTAATTATGTTTATTGAAGAATAAAACATGAAAACCAAGAGGTTGACGATAAAGGTTAAGGTGCTAGGAGTGTGGACTATTTTTGAAGATTTTCTTAAGATGTTTTTGGCTGAAAATGATATGTTATGCATAAGTATGATTTCCCTCATGTTTTATTCTAGTTATCTCATGATGACCCTTCTGGCCCACTTATAAATGTTAGTATGGTTATTGATGTACGTTGTGGCGATGCCCGACAAGTAACACCCGGGTGACCGTTGCAGCCCTCTGGTTTGGGTCGTGACAAACTTGGTATCAAAGAAATTCTATCCTAGGGTGTCTACAAGCCGTGTCTAGTAGAGCCTTATTTATAGATGTGTTGTGCACAACATTATATAAATAGGAAGCTACAAGGCATTTAGGAGTTTTTTACCCTTATTTCAAATCCAAATCGTGCTATAAAGCTGAGTCATAAGAGTTTGAGTTAGGACTTATGTTTGCTAATGATACTGAGATATATGCTATTAGAAAGATTACAGCTAGCCAGAGGGCTAATACAGCAACATATAAGGGCACTAATAGAGAGAGAGTTCTTGATGACGTGGCCCTGTTTGAGGCCCTATCAGATCATGCATACCAGATATGCAAATTTCTAGCTTAAGACCCTAAGATCGAAATATCAAACACACCCCATGAATAGCAGTCCATGGGAGTATTAGAAGGTAAAAGTATAAGCTTCAACAGGTAACAGAAACAAGGTGAAGGAGGGTACGAGGTACCCGGTTGAAGATTACCAGTATTTACAATTCAGGTAGAGAAATAAAAGCATTCCAAGTTACATTCAACAGTAAGAAAGGTATGTACAATTGGCCTCAGTTATGCCTTGTGGGAGCTAACAAATATAGTTTAAGAGAAGCATGGTATATCAGGATCCAGCTGGGGTTAGAGTAACCCAAAATGGTGGATGGACTGTTAGCATTAGCTGAAATTTCTGAAGGATATTGCAAACGTGGTAATAATCCTCCTTGTGAGACACCTAAATGGTGCACTCTAGAATAGTACAACTAGATATCAATACAAGAATGTTCAGAAAATTTGGAAGACAGGCACTAGATCCGAGAAGGGATAAGTATTTACCTTAGTATGGCTCCCGTACCTAGTAAAGAGAGAATGTACGGGGAGTTAAAAGCGAAAGAATGTTTGTTGAAGTTTTTAGGATAAGATAATAGACCGAAATATTAGCAGGAGAATAAGAAGAGAGTAAATGAAGCATTATGAGGAAGATGTGATAAGTGGGTGATAACGGTAAATCAAAAAATGACAAGATGACAGAGTCTACAGTCAAGTGAAAGAACAAACAAGAGGTAACAAACCTTGAGATAATAAAAGAGTATAAGCCATAAAGTCATATCATCATTTTGATAATTGACTTGGTGACTCTAAAGTGATTACCAGAAGGAAAGGTTAGACCCCCGGAGTAACAGAAATCAACATGGGCTAATGAAAGATAATCTGAACATGAATTAGGGATCAGAATATTTGATAATAGATGACAACGTGAGAATTTCAGAGATCGCATTACGGCAATAATAGAATGGACAATAGTAGAATAACCTTTAAATGTAATTCAGGAAGACGCTTCCCTAAAGCAAGAACTGTGAACAGAGTTAAGCTTAAGGACTAAGTGTGCCAGTTACACTAGGTATCACCCTTGCGCATAAGAAATTCAGTTATCCTTGGTACAAAAGGGTTACTGCAAGGCGAGTAAGAGTCAGTGAATATGTGAAAAGGCGCCAAAGATGAGGAGATAAAACATTTATTGGTAAATCATTATAGCATTAAAGATTAGTACTCCACTAAAGGGGGGAAGATAGTGTGACATGGTATTAAGTCAAAATTATGTGGTTCAAGTAACTATAGAATAGTAAAGGAAGAAAGTAGTAAAAAGGCGAAAGAAATGAGATTGCATTTATTCAAATCCAACAGATATGTTACTACTCTTGAACATTATGCAACCACGACACCAGGGAGAGGCAGTAAGGGTTCTCGCCCAAGATGTTATTGATAAATCTATGCAAATGAAAACTTGATACATAAGAAGCCAGTGCGAGAGGTAAGTTAAGACAATGGAAATAACCCAAGAGAGATTACGCTAAATATAGACATGAGAATGGACCAAGGAGCAGTTAGTAGTTCATTCAAGAAGAGTATAGTTATGGCTAGACAAGAGGATACAGATAAATCAACGGAGCGTGCAAGATAAACGTAGTGAACCCCAACATAGGGAATTCTCTTTTGCATATATGACATCGTAATCCTTGAGAAATATTCAAATAGGAGTTGGGTTAGTTAAAGGTGCCGTATAACTGTAACAAAAATAAAAGAGAGTGCCACTGGGGAGACAATCAAAATTTTAGTTAAGAAGCAATCGTATGAGCACAAGGGCGCGAAGCTAAGTATCTAAGGATAATTATAAGCAAGCAAGAACGGGTATACGATGTAAAAAACTCGTAACTTTACAAGAGTCAGAGGGTCTCCCCTAAGTACTACAACGAAAGACTAGGTGATGAAATAAGGAAGAAGCCTTCAACCTAAGCATAGTGACCTAAAGAAAAAAAGATCTTATAACAACAGTCTCACTACAACATTGTATGCACTCCATGAGAAAGTGGCACCAATCGTGACTAATGATCGGGAAGTAAAATCAAAAGTAATATTCGAGATCATATGGGTTGCATGAAATTCCAATACATGTGGTTACTAAGATAAGCCAAGTATTTATACAATAAGTGGCAGAACGACCAGGAAAATTATTTGCTTAAATTTAAAGACAACTGAGAAGACACGGAAGGAAATCTATGGTGCTAGCAAGTTAAAAGAAGGTTGGAGTAGTATAAATAGATATTTGTAGGTTGCAAGCTAAAGTATGGTAGAGCGCCAAGGTTTTAGGTAGATAGGAGCAAGAATAAGAAAGATGAGTGAGAAGGTGACAAGAATAGGTAAGACCTTGGGATTAAGCTCATCAACACAAGAGAGAGTATGGTTTCCGTAAGTTATAGAAAGCTTAATATAGCTTGAATGAACTCGGAGGAATTTATGGCTGGGAGCATTTAGAAGGGATGGAATGTTGCCCTGGTAGTAGAATAAGGGTGTAATTGTGATAGATATGAGGATGACGTTTAAGCCTTTGATTGAGTAATGATTTAAAGAAAAGGGATTTCATGAATTACATGGGATTAAAATACCCCCCATAAGATGAATCACTATGGAATGCTATGAAATACGGTTATTGAAGTATAGTATTGTCCCTAGGTGGATTAGGCAAATCACTTCAGATGTTCCCCAATGAGACGTGAGCCCTTGTGGCAATGTATTACCTAAGAGGTTTCAGCTTATCAGTGGTAGATTATAGATCAACATTAAGGTGAATCAACAATAGATGGATAAAAGTTACAAAGTATGAGATGAGATTAGGTTGTCATTCTTAAGATGAATAGTAATGAGGAAGCATTAAAGGACTAAGATTTATACATATAGGATAAGCAGCGAGAGAGTAACCTAGAGTTGGGTAGCAAATCTCGGTAATAATAAACCGAAGTAAGTGCTATGGTATAGTATGATCTACCTAGATGCAGTAAAGTCATAAGGATAGACAACTGAGGCTATGAAGCAAAATATATCAATAGTCATAAGTTTGACAAAGTACCGAGTGAAGAACTTTAGTACACCTATAGATGCCCTGAGGGACAACTAGTCATAGTTCTGTATATGTTTACAAAGTGAGGCCTAGAAATTGGTTAAAAGCTGCAGGAAAAAGGAGAAAAGAGTTGCATAGGCACACATACAAGGACAGAGTCGTATAAGCTGACAGAAGGTAGCAACAATTATGAGATTGGGAGAATTCCGACCACAAGTCGTGGTGTGAGAAAGAGGCCTAAAGGGGGTAATGCCCTAGCCGTTGGATTTATTCACATAACAGTTGCCTAGATGGAAAGGGAAGCACTAAAGTATTCGTAAGAGCTCTAGGTTATGAGACTAATAAGTTACTCACTCAACATTCGAGGACGAATGTTCCAACTGGAGGAATGATGTTACACCCCATGTTTTTGTATGTAAAAGTACGTTGTAATTCAATTTATGTAAGCTCATAAATGAGATCATCTTTAAAAGTATATAAATTAAGTTAATCATATTAGCTTGGAGGTAAATATTTAAGATCATGAATAAAAAGTATCAAGAGTGTGTCTCCGCTTGTTGGGAAAGCTTTGCACTGAGAAAATATTTCCGCTTGTTGGGAGAGCTTGATTTATAGAGTGCGTCTCCACTTGTTGGGAGAGCTTTGCACTAAAATGTAAAGTTATCTCTTCTTGGGAGCGATTGACATAAATCATAATCGTGTCTGAGTAGCATGAGCAAAACGTCAAAATAGCAAAGGAAAAGAAAACCATGCCCAAGAGATACTCTTGATTGCGAAGCTAAGTTGCAGCTATCGATTGGCAGAATGTTGGTGACGAGGTTTGCAACTGTCTATTCTGGCCTACGTTGCGACAGGTCGCGGTCCGGATTGTTCCGTTGGCGATATGATCAGCTTGCTATATACAAGGCTTCGATTGGCAAAGTCGATGCTTGATTTGTATAGGCCCCTCTGATCGATTGAGCTGATGATTTGTTATATACAAGACTTCAATTGGTGAAGACGACATCTCATTTTGTACAAGGTGCTCCAATTGATTAAGCAGACAGTTAACTATATATAGGACTTCAATTGGTGAAGCCGACAACTCACTTTGTACAAGGTGCTCTGAATGTTTGAGCAGGCGTTTTGCTATATACAGGGTGCCTTTTCTGTATCAGTGGTCTGACTCCGAGGTAACTGCAAAGGATTCAAGGGTTAGCTTTAGTTGTACCAGAAAAATTTAAGTAAAAGAGAGAAGGTGATAATCCTGGGAAAGTAGCAGATCCGTCCTTTGCCCCAGTGTGGTCCCAACATTTCCTTGCTACCTGTTGACCCTGACATTGAGAAAAATTCTCAATGTGCAACAAACCCAGATCATTCCGAGTTGTTAACGCTCTCCCTTCTCTCTAGAATGGGAGACTGCTATGAATAGTACCTCAAAATTTTTCTGGCAATTTTTCAAAGCAGTTTCAGCAGGTTAGTAACTCAACGTGTTGTTTAATATCAGCAGTGGTTGTAATCTGCACCAGCGTCAACTTCGTGGATCAAGATCAACATTTTTTTTCTGGATCGCGCAATTTTCTGGACTGCTGCACAAACAGTTCTGGAGATTTACAGATCGCAGAACTTCAGATTTCTGATTTTTGTTTGACTGTTTTAAGCATCAAACAGATTTACAGTTTATTTACAAAGCAATTGTTGGAAAAATTTTTGTTCACTGGATCGCAGATTTTCAGATCGCTGCTCTTTGAATTTGCGAAGCAGTTGATTTGTAATATATTCCAGTCTATTGTGAATTGTGTGTCATATTATTTCTTGATCGTTCAAGATAAAACAGGATCGCAGTAGTTCAATTTTGCAAATCGTGAAGCAAACAACCTGTTTCTTAATCATCAAGAGTCGATGCTCTGTTTTGAGCAATTGTTTCTAGTGTGATGCAATTTTGAACATTCATGGATCCAGTGAACTCTCCCCAGCTTTTAGCTGTGGGAGAGAAATATCAGAAAGTCGATGATTTAAATCAAACAAATCCCAAGATTTCATATGCGTCACAACTTCATCCAAAACAATCCGCCGCAACTCCGAAAATGGATCTCTGCCCAGTTAGTGTGGAACATGGTGAACCTACCATAGAATTCACCATGGATGAAGTGAATGGCTTTACGAGGGAAGAAGGATTACATCAAGATGTAATCATGAAGTTTTCCTACGGAAGGCCAGACCTCCAAGTGATTAGAAGGATTTTCCAGTCACATTTTGATATTCAAAGTGGATGTAATATTGGCCAACTGGATTATCGACACTTGTTGATAAGATTCGATCTTTATGAGGATTTTATTAAATTCTTGTCGCATTCAACTGGAGTGCTGAAAGCCAATAGCAATGATTTCTTCTATAGAACTTTTCCATGGACATTGAGTTTTAATCCGAAGGAGGAAACATCCATGGCGGTAGTTTGGATATCAATGCCAGGTCTGCCCCCAAATTTCTTTGCAAAAAAATCAGTCATGTCGATTGCATCAGCAGTGGGTAGACCTCTGGCGGTCGACAAGGCGACACATGACAGGACAAGACCTAGCACGACTAGGGTCAAGGTATTGATTAATTTGTTAGATGATCATCCAACAAAAGTTAGATTGCGTGTCGTCGAAAAAAACACAGGGAAATCCACTGTTTTTTACCAGGATATTGTCTATGACAACTTACCAAGGTATTGCACCTTGTGTAATCATCAAGGTCATGAAGAGTCAGTTTGTCGTCTTTCAAAAGACAAAGCTGAACATGATGTAGAAGCAGCAGTAAAACAAAAAAAGGTGGGTACTCAAGAGAGGAAAGTTTATCGCAGGGTGTCAGCAAACAAAACAGAGCAATTTAAAGGTGATGCGAGGGACTTCTTGAATGACAAAAAGAATGCGGATCAAGTGGAAAAATCTGGAAAAAATATGGAGATTGCTGTACAAAAATCCACAAAGGATGCAGGGCAACCAAGAGTGGCAGAAAATGTGGTGCACACACTGACCATGGTTAATAACAATACATTGAGTCAGAAAGCTAATAAAGAAATAGGCGAATCATCAGTGTCACATACTGTCCAAGAAGCTGTGGAAAACAGCAATAGATTTGCTATACTGGAATTGGAAGAAAGTGATGATCTTGAAAATAATCATTGTGTGATGACAGAAGAAAATGAGGCTAGAAACATCATGCAGCCTAATGGTTCAATGGAGAAAGAAAAAGAAGCTACCGCTCAGTGGGTACAAAGAAGTTTCAAACCAATATTGGTAGAAACTAACACGTCGTGTCAAGAAATACCTTCGCAAGACACTTGCGTAGAGCGACAGCTTGTGAACAATGAGTTTCAAGGTGAAAGTGGCAGCAAAATCACAAGTGGAGATAAACAGATAGTAGTCCAAAAAGGAGCAAATTTGACAGATCAGTTACAAGGTGACTGTGAGGAAGACCAACTCCCTGAAGAGGTGTCAAGTGATAAGGTACATTGTGATGAGACAGTAACAGAGGGCAAAACGAACACACGGAATAATAGAGACCATCTCGATCAGCAACAATTAGCAGCCCAGAAAACAGCAATTGCACCAAAATTAACAGCATTGATAGCTACAGTTGATGGAGTTCCAGTTTATCTTCCAGATTCAATGGAGCCATGTACCATGGATAATCACAATGGCACAAGTGCGAATGCATCAGCAACACGAAAAGAAATTGCGACTGTTCAGTCGACACAGTCACAACTGGAAAAAATTGAGGACATACAGCAAGGACTGATAGCACAGCAATCTGAATTTGCAACAAATTCGACAGCAGTTGTGGCTGCTCAGTCGAAACAGTTGCAGCTAGATGGGGAATCGAGCAGTGAAAAAGCTATACAACTGCAAGTGAATGTGCCAATGAAGAATCTGTTGCAAACACTCCATGACATTGTTACCCATAATATTGAACCAACTGCTAACAATTGCCTACAAAGTCTGCAGATGGAGGAAGAAGAAGAAGATGAATCAACTGCCGCAAACTTTAAGCAAATAGCAAGGGAGGCTGATATATCCCCTGCATCGAGCCTTAAGGCAGGGAAGAAGAAAAAGAAACCAAAGAACAAAGAACAACCAACAAGAACTCTGCCCAAGAGGGCAAACTCGCATAATAAATGATGATGAAGGTCCTTATATGGAACATTAGGTCTGTCAACACAGAGCAGACCTTTCCAAGACTTATCAAAATGCATCAGGAACATAATTATGCTGTCGTCGCACTGATGGAACCATTTCAAAAATCTGGTCATATACAAAGGTATAAGAATAGGTTGCATATGGAAGATGCTTATTCAAACATCAACGGCAAAATATGGTTGTTCTTTAACTCAAATCTGGAATGGGAACTGGTAATGGATACGGAGCAGCAGGTTACAATTAAGTTAGTGCAACATGATTGTGATAAGCAAATTGTTATGACTTTCGTCTATGCAAAATGCGATGCTCTGGAAAGACTTGAACTGTGGGATAATCTATATTACATGGCTAGTGATATGGACAGTCCTTGGATGGTCGGCGGTGATTTTAATGTAATTATAAACGAAGAAGAGAAGATAGGAGGGCTGCCCGTATTACCACCGGAATATGAAGACTTTGCATTCTGCGTTAATTCTTGCGGCTTGTTTAACCACGGATATAAAGGCAGCCCATTTACTTGGTGGAATGGGCGATCGAATGCAGAGTGCATATTCAAAAGATTGGATAGAATCCTAGTTAACCTTCCATTTCAGAATTTGTTCCCAACAATCGAGATAGAGCACCTAATAAGAACTGGGTCTGATCATGCACCTCTATTCATGACGTGTGGACAGCAAGCTTCAGAATTTGCAAAGCCTTTCAAATTCTTAAATTTCTGGACAAAGAATGACACATTCATGGAGGTGGTCAAACAGAATTGGACGGCAGACTTTATTGGTGATCCATTTCTCATGTTCAAGCACAAACTTAAGAAGGTGAAAGCAGCACTTTCTAAGTGGAGTAGACAAACATTCGGCGATATTTTTAAACAGCTTGCAATCCTGGAAGATATCGTCAGAGTGAAGGAAATACTATTTGAGGAGGAACCAACAATCCAGAATAGAATTGTTCTTCAAAAGGCACAGGCAGAACTGAAAAGATATTTATGTATCGAGGAGCAATTTTGGAAGCAGAAAGCTGGAATGGTATGGTTCGACGAAGGTGATAGGAATACTAGATTCTTTCACAACCATGTTAACGGGAAGAGACAAAAGCTAAAGTTGAAAAGAATTCAAAATGGAGATGGATCGTGGGTAGAAAATCAGGAAGATATAGCTGATGCAGCAGTGAAGTTTTATAAAAATCAGTTCACAACTGAGGGAGACACAGATGATTTCTCCATGCTCGAAATTCTGCCATCAGTTGTTAACACGCAACAAAATGTTGAACTGTGCAGATACCCAATGCTGGAGGAGGTGAAAGCAGCTGTGTTCAAACTGAATGGAGAGAATTCCAGTGGCCCAGATGGATTTAGGGGGTTATTCTACCAAGTGTGCTGGGATGTGATTGGTACTGACATTCACAATATTGTTTTAAATTTTTTTGGAGGAGCACCGTTGCCTAAATCCATCACTCATACTAACTTAGTACTACTACCCAAGAAGTTGAATCCTCNAGATCGAGAAAAGGAACATTCAGCAGAATGTGAAAGCCCAGAAGACAATTTGCAGTCAGCCTCGACCAATATTAAATCTGCTAATCTATGCTCAGTTGAAGAAATTTCGAAGTCATCAGGTGTTGATTTCAATGTAACAATTACAGGGGAATTGGTCGCAACAGTGGATGGTGTTCCAGTGTATCAAGATGAGCTTGCGAACATCGATGTTCATAGACAAAACAGCAATGACCACAGTACACTGCCAACAAACACCACAGATCCTCTGAAGGGAACAAATACTCACGATTGTGAATCTACAGAGATGCAAAATGATGGTGATCCAAAATTGATGATAGTTCCCAATACAAATATTGACCAGCAGATCCAAATACAGGTCAATGTTCCATTGAAAAGCCCTCTGCAAATCTTGAATGACTTAGTGACGCATAATGTGGAACAGGCTGCAAATAATATTGTTGAACATCAATTGATCGAGGATGAAGATGATAATGAGTCAACAGCTGCAAATTTCAAAAAAATTGTTAGAGAAGCAGATATATCACCTCCTACGAGTCCAAAGAAAAAAATAAGAAACAGCAAAAGCTCCAGAGCAGAGAACAAGTTCAACCAACAAGAATTTTGCCTCGGCGGGCACCGCCGCACAGTAAATGATGATGAAGACACTAATATGGAATATTAGGTCTGTCAACACAGAACAGACCTTCCCAAGACTTATCAAAATGCATCAGGAACATAATTATGCTGTCGTCGCATTGATGGAACCATTTCAAAAATCTGGTCATATACAAAGGTATAAGAACAGATTGCATATGGAAGATGCTTATTCTAACATTAACGGCAAAATTTGGTTGTTCTTCAACTCACATCTGGAATGGGAACTGGTAATGGATACGGAGCAGCAGGTTACAATTAAGTTAGTTCAACATGATTGTGATAGGCAAATTGTTATGACTTTTGTCTATGCAAAATGCGATGCTCTGGAAAGACTTGAATTGTGGGATAATCTATATTACCTGGCTAGTGATATGGATATTCCTTGGATGGTCGGGGGTGATTTTAATGTGATTATAAACGAAGAAGAGAAGATAGGAGGGCTGCCCGTATTACCACCGGAATATGAAGACTTTGCATTCTGCGTTAATTCTTGCGGCTTGTTTGACCCCGGATATAAAGGCAGTCCATTTACTTGGTGGAATGGGCGATCGAATGCAGAGTGCATTTTCAAAAGATTGGATAGAATCCTAGTCAACCTACCATTTCAGAATTTGTTCCCAACAATCGAGGTAGAGCACCTAATAAGAACTGGGTCTGATCATGCACCTCTATTCATGACGTGTGGACAGCAAGCTTCAGAATTTGCAAAGCCTTTCAAATTCTTAAATTTCTGGACAAAGAATGACTCATTCATGGAGGTGGTCAAACAGAATTGGACGGCAGACTTTATTGGTGATCCATTTCTCATGTTCAAGCACAAACTTAAGAAGGTGAAAGCAGCACTTTCTAAGTGGAGTAGACAAACATTCGGCGATATTTTTAAACAGCTTGCAATCCTGGAAGATATCGTCAGAGTGAAGGAAATACTATTTGAGGAGGAACCAACAATCCAGAATAGAATTGTTCTTCAAAAGGCACAGGCAGAACTGAAAAGATATTTATGTATCGAGGAGCAATTTTGGAAGCAGAAAGCTGGAATGGTATGGTTCGACGAAGGTGATAGGAATACTAGATTCTTTCACAACCATGTTAACGGGAAGAGACAAAAGCTAAAGTTGAAAAGAATTCAAAATGGAGATGGATCGTGGGTAGAAAATCAGGAAGATATAGCTGATGCAGCAGTGAAGTTTTATAAAAATCAGTTCACAACTGAGGGAGACACAGATGATTTCTCCATGCTCGAAATTCTGCCATCAGTTGTTAACACGCAACAAAATGTTGAACTGTGCAGATACCCAATGCTGGAGGAGGTGAAAGCAGCTGTGTTCAAACTGAATGGAGAGAATTCCAGTGGCCCAGATGGATTTAGGGGGTTATTCTACCAAGTGTGCTGGGATGTGATTGGTACTGACATTCACAATATTGTTTTAAATTTTTTTGGAGGAGCACCGTTGCCTAAATCCATCACTCATACTAACTTAGTACTACTACCCAAGAAGTTGAATCCTCACACATTCTCAGAACTAAGACCCATCAGTTTGAGTAACTTTATCAACAAAGTTATCTCAAGAGTCATTCATGATAGATTGGAGAAGCTCCTACCTAAATACATTTTTCAGAACCAATCGGGATTTGTTAAAGGAAGAAGTATCTTTGAAAATATTCTCCTCACACAAGAAATTGTTACAGACATTAGGAAGAGAGGAAAGCCTGCTAATGTGGTTAAAACTTGATATGGCAAAGGCGTATGATAGGGTATCCTGGAAGTATTTGATGCACGTACTAAGAAGGATGGGTTTTGCTGAACATTTCATTACAATGATTTGGAATTTACTGGCAAACAATTGGTACTCAGTGCTCGTCAATGGAAAATCGGCAGGTTTCTTTAAATCTTCAAGAGGAGTGAAGCAAGGAGACCCTCTATCTCCTGCTCTGTTCATTCTGTCGTCCGAAGTACTGTCTAGATCTTTGAACAAATTGTTTGAGGACAGATCGTATGTCGGATTTGGCATGCCTAAATGGTCTGCCCCTTTGAATCATTTGTCGTACGCCGACGACACAATCATCTTTGCTTCTACGCACCCTCCATCATTGAGAAAAGTAATGTCAGTACTAGCAGGATACGAGGATGTATCTGGCCAGTTAATTAACAAATCCAAGAGCTCTTTCTTTATGCACGCAAACACAGCTCATTCTTTGTTCAGATCTGTTGAGGAGATCACAGGTTTCAACAGAGGACAATTTCCTCTAACTTACCTGGGTTGCCCTATTTTCTACACAAGAAGAAGAAAGGAATTTTACCAAGATCTTATCAAAAATGTGAAGAATAAATTACATGCTTGGAAAGGGAAATTGCTATCTTGCGGAGGAAAGGCCACATTGATTAATAGTGTACTGCAAAGTATGCCAGTTTACATGCTGTCAGTGCTTGAGCCACCAAGAAATATACTGGATCATCTTCATAAAACATTTGCGAGGTTCTTTTGGAGTACAACAGAAGAGGGGAGGAGCAGACATTGGTCGTCATGGCAGAATCTATGCCTCCCAAAAGAAGAAGGAGGGCTGGGGTTCAGATCGTTACATGATGTATCTAAAGCATTAATTGCTAAGCTTTGGTGGAGATTTAGGACAACAAAATCTCTGTGGTCAAACTTCATGTGGAACAAATATTGCAAGAAAGAAATGCCAACTGTTGTTCAATCTAGAAAGGGATCTAATGTTTGGCGACAGATGTTGAAAGCTAGAGATGAGGTAGAGCACGAAATCCTGTGGGAAATGAACAGTGGTTCAACCAACATATGGCATGAAAACTAGACAGGTTTGGGTGCATTGTATCATGTGCTGCCCTATGATTTCAACATCGATGAAGATCTTCAAGAGGTAAATGAATTGCGACAAAGCAGAGAATGGAATGATCAGCTGATTGCGCAGAAACTACCTGAAGATATAGCAGCCCATGTCAAGGAGAACATACATTTTCATGAAAATGATGAAGGGTGGGACATACCTCATTGGATGCCGAATCCATCAGGAAAATTTACTGTTAGTAGTGCTTGGAAGCTTGTTCGACATAGAGCTAACGAGAATAAAGATTTCAGTATGATGTGGACTAAGGGACTACCATTCAAGATCTCTTTTTTCATATGGAGGCTTTGGAGGCAGAAACTAGCAACCGATGATTTATGGAGGAGACAGGGATACACAGTCATGTCGAGATGCTGGTGTTGTCAACATCCTCAGGAGGAAACAATTGAACACATTTTTCTGAATAGTCCTACAGCTATGAAAGTATGGAAACATTTTATGTGTGCAGCAGGAATCCTTGAGCCCTTCGTACAATTGAAACAAGTGATTAGAAGCTGGTGGGGTGCAGTAACCTGTTCGAAATTGAGGCCTCTTTTCCAGGCAGCCCCAGCTATTATAACATGGGAACTTTGGAAAAAAAGAAACAAGGGAAAGTATGGAGGAAATGTGACAACTAATAGGGTCATTCATGAAGTGAACCAAACACTATTTTATTTAGCAAGGAACAGATATCCATGGCTATCAAATATTCCACACTTATGGCCAGACATGATCCACTTTTTTGAAGCCTATAAGCCAATCTTGATTACGAGGCGAGTAGTTTGGAAGTATCCGTTCCAAGGGTGGTACAAATGTAACACAGATGGGGCGTCAAAGGGTAATCCAGGAGAAAGCTCAATTGCATTTTGCGTTAGGAATGACACTGGGGATCTTGTATACGCAAAGGCAGTGGAAATTGGAGTAAACACTAACATTGTAGCCGAAGCAAAAGCAATTCAGCAGGGGTTACAGTTTTGTGTCGAACATGAACTGCACCCTCTCATTTTAGAAACTGATTCATTGACATTGAAGAGGGTGATCGAAGGGGAATGGGCTACACCTTGGACGATAACCACAGAAGTCAAGAAGATTAAGGAGATGATGGATCAATTTAATGTCGTGCTACAACATGTATTCAGAGAAGGCAACGCAGTAGTAGATTTTTTAGCTAACGTGGTGTTCTCTTTTGCAGGTTCATTACAGTTCTACTCTTTCAATGAATTACCAAGTGAAGGAAGGAAGCTCGTCAACTTAGACAAATCGCAAACGCCTAATCTAAGGATTAGGATTGCCAAAAGAAGAGCTCCTGATTAATAATGATTTTCCGACATGTCAAACAATGGTGTTGCTGGGTTATACACTGTACATTAATGGAAAACTGTCCGGTGGTATTAGTGCGTCATCGCGCTCACTCCGGAAGTGGGATATTAATGTATGGAAGTAATAAAACAGCAATCCACTGGGTACGATATTGTCAAGAGCCAGAACCAAGTAACTGTAGGTCTAAAAATGAGCAGAACTGGACTTTGTCGAGCACAACAACCAAACAGAAATTCATTGCTGAAAAACAGGGTGGTACGACTGTGATGATCTTTGGGGAAATACACAACAGAAATAACTTTCTAATGAGGAAGGGCAACACTGATCTATCACAAATTGATGATAATTTCTTGAAGACAACATTGGAAAACAAGCAAGGAATTCACTGGAAACAAAAAGCAACAGCTGCGATCATTTTCTTTGACTATGGAATGCTTTCTCATTGTCATTTGTACAGTGAACATATAGAGAAGTGCTCTCCCATCATGATCGAACACATTCAAGGAGACAACAAATCTAAATGTTTGACTGGAAATCAGATTTGGGAGGACATACTACAAGATCGATATCAACAATCAAAAAGTGGACAGTTTAGAAAGTCGAGGTCGAGAAGGGAAAGGCTACTGTGTTACTGTCGAGTAGCTTTTTTGAGCAGCACTCGAATACATTGAGCATAACAACAATTCTGAGCTCGATCACAATGAACAAAATCACCTTGAAAGCTGAAGGAATGGGGATGTCGACTATGCTGATCATGTGGCAGGGATCAAACAGAAGCATCGCGGAGGTTTTCACTAACATGGTGTTTTATTTTGCAGGAACCAATCAGTCATTTAATCCAAGAGTGACAAAATGGAGCATAAATCTGACTAAGCAACAAAAACCAATAGAATCGCAAAAAGAAAAACATCCTGATAAAGGCTTGAAAGAGACCTATATGCAGACAATCACACACAATATTATAACATTTCCAGTGGTATTATCATGTTCACATGATCATTCTGGAAGTGTAATAATGTTGTACGAAAACTGCACAATAGGAAATTGTGATACTACACTGGTTCAACTGTTATTAAGCTTCGATAATACAGCTGCTACTTGTCCAACTGAAGACAGTCGAATTCCACTGGAGAACAATTGTAACTGGATGAAATACCAAGAAATACAACTTCATATGGTATTAGAACACATACCAGTGGTATTAGCATGTTCACATGCTCATTCTGGAGGTGTAATAATGTTATACGAAAATTGTATTTTTGGATACTACAACACGGTTATCACAATTGTACTAAGCTTGACCAAAGAAGTGCTTATTTCAACTGAAGAAGAGTCGGAAAGGCATCTGTGCTGCAAACAAAAAGATCATCATGAAAAAGCACAACTCAGAGAATCAAATATTGTTCAATTTTTGATTACATACCACAGCAGCGACATTGAGGATCGAAAGGAAATTATTATCTTTTATGCTG
Organism: Nicotiana obtusifolia; assembly: GCA_002018475.1. Lineage (NCBI taxonomy): Eukaryota > Viridiplantae > Streptophyta > Magnoliopsida > Solanales > Solanaceae > Nicotiana > Nicotiana obtusifolia. Next base: position 139,976 of record MCJB01003658.1, on the reverse strand, counting down.
CTAATTTTCAGGTAACTGCGTCAACATCAGAAGAGCAGATAAAAGAAGGCAATTGAGAACTGATTGCAACCAAAGTACTGTCGAATTAAAGACAATAATCCACAAGTACAGTAAAGAGATTCAAACGACAAAAAGACCAACGACGCAATGTGAAGGATAATGGAAATTCTCCTTTGCCAATCCATTTGAATGCAAAACTTGGCACCTGGTGAGAGCAATAGAGGCGCTACATATATGTTTTGCAATTGGCGAGGAATATTCATGACGTTCACGGATGAAAAGTTGGTTCTACTATGATTTGTAATAATATTTTTTTCTATAGTAGTAGCACTATAAGTAGTTGCATTTTTTAATTCCGGACAATTTGTAAACTCTGTATTTTTATTTCTTATTTATATATAACCTCTAGGCAACCTTCTTAGAGGTATATTTGCATAAAAAAAAAAGGTTGGTTTTTGTCGACCACAGTATTAGTTTGCCCCAGCCTTCGGTATGGTTATGCCACGAAGTTTGGCAGGTGGAACAAATTGCTGTATATTATTTTTTTTAGAAAAATAATATTTTGAAATTTTGTTTTAAATTAAGTGTCATTGTTCCAGATTATAACATGCTATGAAAGGTTCTCCAAACACGAGAGTTGCTTCTTGAAGACTCTATCCTGTTGATGCCGATCCTCTGTGATGCTTTGACAACATAGTTGTTTGTCGTTGCTTCTGCATCCTAACTCGAACTAATGCATTATAAAGGTTTTTCCTAAGGTTATGACCGAACACTTTAAGGTTGCCTATATATCCAAAACAGAATCAGGTCTAAACGTAGTTCGTAGATGATGATAAAAATATGATGAAGATGACCGAGCCTGACTCAAGCAGCCTATGTATCCAAATGGAATCAGGATGAGACATAGTTCAATTACAATAGATGAAAAAATTATGACATTAAGAATGAAATGGCCGAGTCTTACTTAGACTGCCTACATATCCAATGGAATCAGGCCAGAACGTAATTTAATTACAAAAGATAGCTGAATCCAATGAGGATTGCCTACATATTTCTCCTTGTGGAAATCAAGTCCGCGTAGTTCTAGAACAACTTACAAAAAATCGCATTTGGATTTTCTATTACAAAAGAAAGGAGGGGGAAGAAATCGAACCCTATGTGGGTTGCCTACGTATCTCTGTGGAAAGTCAGGTTGAACATAGTTCTATTATAGCAAAAACCTAACTCTATTTGTCTTCAAACATAGTATCTCTTGATCGTGTCTGAATTGATGGGCTTCGTGTTGATTCTTCCATCCATTTCTGACAAGATTAGAGCTCCGCCTGACAACACTCGATGAACCGTGTAAGGACCTTGCCAATTTGGTGCAAACTTTGCTTTGGCTTCCTCCTGGTGGGGAAAGATTTTCTTCAGGACCAACTACCCTGGTGTGAACGGGTGAGGCTTCACTCTTTTTTAAAATGCGTTGGCCATCCTATTCTGATATAGCTAACCATGGCATACTGCATCCATTCTCTTCTCGTCGATAAGCATGAGTTGCTCCTTTCTGACCTGTATCTATTATGCATCGTCCAACTTGGCCTCTTGAATGACCCTTAAAGATGGTATCTCAACCTCTGCGAGTATCACAGCTTCTGTGTCGTATAATAATATGTACGACGTTTCCCCAGTGGATTGTAATACCCAACATTTTAAATAAGGGTGTGTTAGTCATTAGCAAAAAAAGGAACTAACTACTAAAACAAACACAAAAAGAAAAGGAAAAAAAATAAGATAAGGAATTGAAGCAAAAAGGGCCTAAGCCCATGGGAAACCTATCTGCCAAATTGAAAAGGGTTAGTAGAAGGGGCGAAGCAAAAGGCTTCAGAAACGAAACACAAAAAAAAAAAAAAACGAACAAAGAAAGGAAGAAAGAATAGAGAAGAGAAGGAGGAAGAAGTTGGTGTAGTGAGTTCGAACCATAGCTATAACTGTTGAGGAATCTTAAGCACTGATTGAGTCTTACGGATAAACTTGAGCTTCTTCTTCTTGTAGATTTTAATTTCGTTTTCAATGATCGAAAGATTCTACAGAATAATAGAAATTACACTAGTTCATTTAGGTAATTGAGAATTTTCTTCCTGAAGAATCCATAGAAATTTATAAAATTGGATTAATAAATTATATAAATAAGTTGGAGTTGATTGATTAGTAATTACTCATCCCATGGGAAATATAATTCAGCGAATTAAGAGTCAAATATGAAACCTCGAGGGTTGGGTATTCTAAATTAGCTATGAATTAGCCTAAACATGAAAGTTAACATGAGATCAATATTATGTAAGTATAGCTTGATTGGAGGAAGTTGTAAGAATTGCTCGAGGTGAAGCATTTGGTATTTCGGCACGAGTACTGTGAGTAGTAATCTTACCACAATTTATGTTTTCATAATTTGCATGATTTACGCATGATTTTTGATATGAATATGTTACCGATTATTTTGATTTGCATGTGGAACAAGTCTTTTACTCGATATGATACAGAAATAGTTATTTGAGATTATCACTGTTGTTTTAAATATTCTTGTTGTCACTAGATATGTTTTACCGTTACTTGAATTTACTGTTATCGAAATGAAATTACATGATTTTCTAAGAAACGAAATGCCCTATATTGTTTTAAAATATTTTCCTATGGGTATATACGAATTACAGAGACAAGTATAAATGGTAGTAGACTTTGAAGGATCACGTAGCTAATGGCGGGTTCGTTAGACCTCGTTACAGCCCTCGATAGTGGGAAGGTAGAACTAGCATACCGTTATGGATTTCCCTTGAGTAGGGACTACCATTATATTTGACTTCTTGCGAAGAAGTCCACAATTATACCAATTACATGATTCGTTCTTTGAAACCTCCCAAATATGAATATTGATATTATACCGTGGTTACCGAGCTTATTATTGAATTGTCAATTGTATTATACTACAAGAAAATACATGATGAGACTGAAAATTATTAATTATTTCTGAAAGGCCATTTTTACGATATTTTCTATTTAATAAACTAGAATGTTTTATGACTTGTCCCCAATAAAAGTAGTTGTGGTTAAGTGTTATTGCTCACTGACTTAGCGACTCACTCACTGCTATTTTTTTCAGAGACAGCAGTTGATGCAGGCAAGGATTTCATTAATTAGAGCGCACAGGTTGATATTTCTTGGTGAGCCTCGCACTTGTTCACGTGGGCAGAGATTTTATTTATTGTTATGGTCTTTTTTTAAACTCTCAGAGTCGCTCTATATTCATTCTTTTAGTATCATGAGTATTCTTTCGTTATTATAGACTTATGATGAGTATTGGACTTTCTTATCGAATTTGGAGATAATTTAGTATTTCTGATTGTTAGTGGATTGATTAGTAATGGTGGAAACTTGTTTTGGTTAATTGATAAGTTGTTGATTGTCCAGTTTGATATAAGTGTGGTTGGTTGTTGATTTTGAGACAAGAAATATTTTTGGATAGTCAAAAAACAGGGGAAATTCTATTCGTTTTTCTGTAAAATATCGATACGGCTTTCTTGGGAGCACTTGCTCCTAATCGCCAGTCACGATCCTAAATTGGATCGTGACAAATTTGGTATCAGAGCTTAGGCTTTATGTCCCGAGTCATGGAGCAATGTTTAGTAGAGTCTTGTTCATGGGTATGTAGGCGCCCATACATATGATCTTGAGGCTACTGAACATCTAGGAATGTTTTCCCTTCCTTCATTCTTTGATTGTGTGTTGAGAAAACTTGAGATGGACTTTGGAGCATTTCTTTCGCAAATGGCTAGGACGCGCATACCCTCGTCTGCTGGACGTGGTGCTGGACGTGGTACTACTAGAGGTGGCGGTCAAGTTGAGGTTCATCAAACTAAAAGACAGGCTGCTCCTCAACCTGAAGTTGGGAACATGGGTCAACTGCAAGCTACTATGCCAGATCAAGTGCATGAACAGGGGGTGCAGGACACTCCATCACCAATACCAACTGTTGTACCTACAGTTGCCTTACCTGCAGACGCAGTGGCAAGGTTATTGAATGTGTTAGAGGCATTGGTGCCTACTCAAGGTAGAAGTTCAGCTCCTCAGGCTACTTTACAGACACAAGCACCTGCACAGACTCAGACTTCGGGAATAAGGAGGTATCTCTACAAGAGCTCCTGAGATTGAAACCACCAAAATTCACAGGTTCTGATAATTCAGCGGATCCTCAAAGTTTCTTGGATGGAACACTCAAGGCATTACATGCTCTAGGATGTTCTAGTGAGAGAGTCATAGAGCTCGCAGCATACAAACTAGAGGATATGACCAACACATGGTATGAAACTGTATTGCTAGGAAAGCCAGCAGGAGCAGCACCACTGACAATGGACGAGTTGAGTAAGTTGTTCATGGATCATTTCATTCCAGACAGCCTGAGGCAAAAATATGTTAGAGACTTTGAGAGATTGGTTCAGATTCAAGATATGGATGTGTCAACATGTAACACCAAGTTTTGTAATCTGGCTAGATATGCTCCTTACTTAGTACCTACCCAAGAATCTCAAGTTCAGAGGTTTGTTGATGGGTTGGTTGGTCGTCTATACACTGCAATAGCCCCACAGATGAAGACTTTGTCCTACTCTAATGCAGTCGATCTAGCTAGAAAGATTGAAAACAAGAGACATGACGTGCATGCAGCCATTTATTTATGTAAGAAGGCCAAGACAGGGGGATTTTTCAGTGGCAGTTTTAGTGAAAATTGCAGAGCAGGAATTCAGGGACAGCAGCAACAGGATTCTCAGACAGGACACACTTGTCCTCACAGTCCACATACAGGCCACATTACAGATAGGGTACTATGGGACAATCATCATCTAGACATCGTAATTATAGGCAGATATATGCCACAACTCCAGTCTGTCATACCTGTGGTAGATCACATTTGGGCCAGTGTCATGTTCTAACTGGAGAGTGCTTTCACTATGGCCAGTTGGTACATCACTTGAGGGATTGCCCTTAGCCTCCGAGGAATTTCAGCCAAGCTTCTATTCAGTCAGTTGCACCTACTCAGACCACTAGTAATACTTCAGGTGCTACAGGTACAGGAAATAGAGGTCGAGGTGCTGGAGATCGTGTTATTGTAAATCAAGGACAAGGGAATGCTAGTAGAGGTCAAGCGAGAGTTTTTGCATTTACTAGACAGGATGCTCAAGCCTCGAATACTGTGATTATAGGTATTCTTTCTGTTTGTTCATTTGATGCACTTGCGTTGATTGATCCGAGATCTACTCACTCTTATGTGTCCTCATACTTTCCGTTGAGGTTTAGTAGACAACCTGAGCTATTGAGTGATCCTTTTCTAGTTGCTACTCCTGTTGGAGAGTCTCTATTAGCTGAATACGTGTATCGTGCTTGTCAAATTCAGGTTGAGGGTAGATATACTCTAGCTGACCCTATTGTACTTGATATGATTGACTTTGACATGCTAATGGGAATGGATTGGTTATCTTCTTGCTATGCTATCGTCGATTTTCATGCAAAGATAGTTAAGTTTGAGATATCAAACGAACCCAGTTTTGTTTTAAAAGGGGGTCAGGTTGCAGAGATTTGCAAAGTTGTATCTTTTATGAAGGCTCAATGGCTTTTGAAGAAAGGTTTCTTGGGTGTCTTAGGTATTGTAAATAACACAAGAAAGGAAACAATTAGTATAGAAAATGAACCAGTAGTGAGAGAATTTTCTACTGTATTTCCTCAGGATTTACCAGGATTGCCTCAGTACGAGAAATAAACTTTGGTATTGATTTGCCACCTGACACACAGCCCATATCAGTACCCCCATATCGGATTGCACCAGAAGAGTTGAGGGAGCTAAAGCAATAGTTACAAGATTTGTTTGATAAGGGTTTTATTAGACCTAGTGTATCACCGTGGGGTGCACCAGTATTCTTCTTAAAGAAGAAAGAGGGATCTTTAAGAATGTGCATTGACTATAGGAAGTTGAACAAGATAACAATACACAATAAATATCCTTTTCCTCGTATAGACGACATGTTTGATCAGTTACAAGGAGCTGCCCACTTTTCAAAGATTGACCACCGATCTGGTTATCATCAGCTTAGAATCAAAGATGAAGATATTTCTAAGACTTCTTTCAGGAATCGGTACGGGCATTATGAGTTTCTGGTGATGCCTTTCGGACTGACTAACGTTCCAGCTGCATTCATGGATTTAATGAATATGGTATTGAAACCGTTTATGGATATATTTGTAATAGTATTTATTGAGGATATCCTGATATATTCTTGTAGCCAAGGAGAACACGAGAATATCTCATGACTGTGTTGCAGACATTGCGAGAACATCGGCTTTATGCTAAGTTCTCAAAGTTTGAATTTTGGCTAGACTCAGTAGCATTTTTGGGGCATGTTGTATCCAAAGATGGAATTATGGTAGATCCTAAGAAGACAAAAGTTGTGCAGAAATGGCCCAGACCTACTTCTCCTACAAAGATTCGCAGTTTTTTAGGTTTAGCAGGCTATTACATGCATTTTGTGCAGGATTTCTCCAAAATAGCCACTGACTAAGCTAACTCAGAAAAATGCAATGTTTCGGATGGAGGAATGTGAGTAGAGCTTTCAGAAACTCAAAACATGTTTGACAACTGCACCAATATTAGCCTTACCATCAGGTTCTAGAGGATTTATAGTATTTTGTGACGCCTCGAGGGTTGGATTAGGATGCGTTCTCAAGCAAAATGGTCGCGTTATAGCTTATGCTTCGAGAAAATTGAAAAATCACGAGCAAAACTATCTTGCACATGATTTCGAGATGGCTGTAGTGGTATTTTCCCTAAAACTTTGGAGGCATTACCTATCGGCTAACTTGTGAGATTTATACTGACCAAAAAAGTCTAAAGTATATCTTTCAGTAAAGAGATCTAAATCTTCGACAGCGCCGGTGGATGGAACTACGCAATTACTATGACTGTTCTATTTTGTATCATCCTGGAAAAGACAATATGGTGGCTGATGCATTAAGCAGAAAATCTATGGGGAGTTTGGCACATATAGCTCCTGCAAAGAGACTTTTAGCCAAAGATATTCAGAGACTAGAAGATACAGGTATCAGATTTAATGTTGGAAATTCAGAGGCATTGCTGGCTTGTGCTCAGGCTAAGTCTTCGTTAGTTGAGCGCATTAAGGCCACCCAATATGAGGATGAGCGATTATGAAAATACAGAGATGAGGCCTTAGCTAGTAAAAGCAAGGATATGATTGTTGAAAGTGATGGTGTTCTTCGAATAGGTGACAGGCCATGTGTAGCAGACATAGATAGGTTGAGACAAGCTATTCTTGAAGACGCCCACAACTCTAGATACACTATACATCCTGGATCAACTAAAATGTACTATGACCTGAAGCAATTTTATTGGTGGGAAGGTATGAAGAAAGATGTTGCTAACTTTGTTTCTAGCTGTTTGACTTGCCAGCAGGCCAAGGCTGAGCATCAGCGACCCGCATGTCTACTACAACAAATTAAGATTCCAGAGTGGAAATGAAAAAGAATTACCATGGATTTTATGACTAGCTTACCCCGTACTCTTAGAGGTTATGATTCGGTGTGGGTAATTGTAGATCGACTGACAAACTAGCACATTCGTCGACAGTGAAGACTACATATGGTGGAGTGAGGAATGCACATATATTTATGAACGAAATTCTCCGACTTCACGGAGTTCCAATATCCATCATCTCTGATAGAGGATCACAATTACCTCACACTTTTGGAAATCTTTTCAAGAAGCATTGGGTACACGAGCAGATCTTAGTACTGCATTTCATCCACAGACAAACGGGCAATCATAATGTACTATACAGATCTTGGAGGATATGTTGAGAGCTTGTACTCTTGAGTTTGGATGTAGTTGGGATGCTTATCTACCTTTAGCTGAATTCGCTTACAACAATAGCTTCCAGTCCAGTATTCAAATGGCACCGTATGAGGCATTGTATGGCAGAAGATGTCGTTCTCCTATCGGATGGTTTGAAGTTGGTGAGACTAACTTATTGGGACCCGACTTAGTACTAAAAGCAATTGATAAGGTCCAATTAATCAGGCATAGATTGCTAAAAGCTCAAAGCAGACAAAAGTCTTATGCAGATAAGAGAAGAAGAGATTTAGTGTTCACAATTAGGGAAAAAGTGTTCCTACGAGTCTCTCCTATGAAAGATGTGATGCGGTTTGGGAAAAGAGGCAAGTGAGTCCTAGGTTTATAGGACCATATGAGATACTAGACCGAGAGGGAGCTGTGGCTTACCATTTGGCATTTCCTCCTGAGTTGTCCTTTATTCATCCAGTGTTTCATGTCTCAATGCTAAGAAATATATGTCAAACTCATCTCAGGTGCTTGAAGCACCGACTATATCGCTCGATGAGAAGTTGTCTTACGAGGAGGAGCCGATGGCTATTGTTGATAGGCAAGTAAGGAAGCTACGGTCAAAAGAAATTGCGTTTGTGAAAGTCTTATGGAGAAATTATACCGTAGAAAAAGCTACTTGGGAAGTAGAAAAAGATATGCAAGCAAAGTATCCCATTTATTTCATTCTACAGGTATGCACTTATTGTAAATTGGGGGACCGAATTTCATAAGATGAGGAGAATGTAATACCCTATATTTTAAATAAGGGTGTATTGGTCATTTGCAAACAAAAGGAACTAACTAATAAAACAAAACAAGAAAAGGGAAAAAAAGATAAGGCATTGAAGCAAAAAGGGTCGAAGCCCATTGAAAACCTATCTGCAAATTGAAAAGGGTTAGGGGAAGGGGAACAAAGCAAAAAGCTTCAGGAAACGAAAAACAAAAAGAAACGAGCAAAGAAAGGAAGAAAGAAAGGAGAAAAGGAGGAGGAAGAAGTTGGTGCAGTACATTGGAACAATAGCTATAACTGTTGAGGAATCTTAAGCATTGATTGAGTCTTACGGGTAATACTTGAGCTTCTTCTTCTGGTAGATTTTAATTTCATTTCCAATTATCAAAAGATTCTATAGAGTAATAAAATTACACTAGTTCATTCACATAATTGAGAATTTTCTTCCTGAAGAATCCATAGAGCTTTATGAAATTAGATTAATAAATTATATGAATAGGTTGGAGTTGATAGATTAATAATTACTCATCCTATGGGTAAATATAATTTAACGAATTAAGAGTCAAATATGAAACCTCGAGGATTGGGTATTCTAAATTATCTATGAATTAGCCTAAACCTGGAAATTAACATGAGATCGATGTTATGTAATTATAGATTGATTGGAGGAAGTATCGTGGATAGGCGAATAGTACTATGGGCACATCCTATTCATATAAATGATCTGATAAACTAGCAACCATAGACATTTCATATTAGCAGGTGTAATTATAACTCAATAGGATTGATAAATAGACCACAACCCTGAAATCTTAATCTCCATTGATTAAAACTCGATCTTAAACATCTGCATTCTTATTAGTTTAGTTAATTACTTGCTTAATACCTTCAATACTAGTTTTAGTAGAAAAATCATCACTTTTGAGTACCTTGGACAAATAATTGATTTAATTTGCTAATTAACAATTAATCTAAGTATATGTGGGTTTGATATCTGCCTTTCGAGTCACTTTATTACTTGACGACCACGTATACATGTGTATATTTGGGGATCTAACACCTTTGCGAGTCAAAGAAGGCCATTTATTTGCGGAAAGGCGCTACTCAAAATCTGTGAATAAATTAAGTTGCATTAAGATCAAGAAAAGGAAATGTTTTCTGTAAGAATACATAAAACAAGGAGAAATATATGCATTGGAACATAAAAATCTGCAATGGCTTTGGCCAGAAGAAAGAGGAAGATCTTAACGTTATAACATTGTAGGAGCTTATTACACACTTGCTGCATTTATTTTAGCACCAGGACATTTTGCATCCCTCCAAGTGAAGCAATGAAGTTGTGAAGTTGAGATAGCTGCAGGACTGGAACAGTGCTCTTCAGCCTGTTGATTGTTCTGTGACTCACATACAAATGCTGGACAGCATTGAAGCTTTTCATCAAGTAGTATGGCTTCTCCTCTGTATCTAGGGTTGTAATACCTTGGATGTTGCAAGAAAGGAACACCCTTCCACCAAAGCTTGAAAGCCTATGAATGTACATAGTGAAAAGGAAAAAGGTAATGAAAGTCATTCTGAGAAACACGATTTATCAGAGATCACTTCTGATTTGTGCATCAAGCATGCCGTGAGACAACTAAATGCTCTAAGAAACAGTTAAACTATGTGCTAAAGCAACTAAGTTTTACATGATCTTCTAATTAATTAGGAGGAGCAGAAAAACCTAACATGAAACAGAAAATTTAGATTTAGGAGTAAAAAGAAGAGACAACATGACAGCTAGATTCAACAAAGAAACACCTACCCATTGAACTAAGAGCATCAACTAGGTGCTAATTGAAACTGTCACAAGATATTCAGAGTATAATATCCTCACTAAACCTAATATCAAGTATAATTGAAAAGTGAGTCCATGTGCATTTCCTTCCAGTCAAAAGGGCTACCTGCCAATATATCCATAGTGCAACCTTGTGAGGCATTAGCCAGAAGAATAAAGCAATATCAGTATGTGTGGAGGAAGATACTCTTTTGGCCATCAATGAAGCTGAGAAATAGTCACCATGTTTCGGGTGATTTACTGAAATTGTAACAAACAGATTATTGCCAGGGGTATTTGTTTTCATGGTCCAGTTACCTAACATATCCTGCAATCAATTACGCAAAACTAGTAATGAATAAAAGCTAAAACCAGATAAATATATTATACATGATAAAGATAAAGAGTCGACATGTACGAATAACCAAACTATTAAACCAGACAATTAATGTTATCAAAACTGAGCACAAATCAGAAGAGTGACTAGATACTAGGAATAGGTAGTAGGTAAATTTCAGGATAGTAGCCAGGCCATGTACAAAAGGTTAACGGAATAACAGGTTTCTCAACCTAGGCAGATCAGTACATTTGTATTCGACACCTAGTCACATAGTGATCTGTCTCATTTTTAGTACTCCGTCCTAACTTAAATGTCAGCCTTCCCTTTTTGGGCTGTCTCAAAGCAATGTTCCTTTTCTTCAAACTTAATCTTTTCAACCTTATGATACTAATAAAAATCCCAAGACAATGTCCACTTCTCTTGAAAGGAAGGGTGAGACCCTTCATTTGGATTGGAAGGGAAATTCTTGAAAGGAAAATACAAGGAGCAGTTGGTGGTAGTTGGACAGAATACCATGAACCCTTTCCATCCCTTAACTTGGACTTTTGTTGATAAAGAAATCAGTAAAACACGAAATTGATTGTTGGTTGTGCTTCAGAGGTCATTAGGTCTCAAGAATGATTAATGACTAACATTTATCTCTGATAAACAAAAGTATGCATACGCAGGACTTGCCACCAAAAATTAAGCAAACAAACAACAACAACAAAAAATCCAATAGTTTCTCGCAAATGGGGTCTGGAGAGGGTAAGATGTATGCAACTTTACCCCCACCCCTGGAGGGGCAAAGTGGCTGTTTCCGATAGACGCTCGGCTAGAGAACGGATATCATACTAACACTAATGCTAGCGAACTGAGCAAGACAAAGAGAAACGTTCAACTACCTAGGAACCTTCTATCCTATTCTTTGACCTCCACACTCTCGTGTCTAGGGCCATGTTCTCGGTCAGCTCCACTTGCGCCATGTCCCGCCTAATAATCTATCCCCAAGACTTTTTAGGCCTACCTCTACCCCTCATACTATCCACCAAGGCTGACCTCTCGCACCATCTAACTGGAGCTTCTATACTTCTCCTCTTAACATGACCGAACCATCTCAACCTCGCCTCTCGCATCTTATCCTCCACAGGAGCCACTCCCACTTTTTCCCGAATAACTTTATTCCTAATCTTATCCAACCTGGTATGCCAACACATCCACCTTAACATCCTTATCTCAGCTACTTTTAGCTTCTGGGTATGAGAGTTCTTGACCGCCAACACACTGCTTCATACAACATAGTCGGTCTAACTACAACCTTGTAGAACTTACCTTTAAGTCTCAGCGGCACATTCTTATCACACAAGACACTGGAAGCGAGCCTCCACTTCATCCATCCTGCTCCGATACGATGTGTGACATCATCAATCTCCCCATTACCTTGTATTATAGATCCAAGGTACTTGAAACTACCTCTCTTAGGAATGACTTGTGTATCAAGCCTCACCTCCATATCCTCTTCCTGGGTACCGTTGTTGAACCTGCACTCAAGTATTCCATCTTGGTCCTGCTCAACTTGAAACCCTTAGAATCTAGGGTCTGCCTCCAAACCCCAGCCTCTCATTAACACCACCCTGCGTCTCGTCAATCAAGACTATGTTATCAGCAAATAATATACATCATGGCACCTCACGTTGAATGTGCCTCATCAATGCATCCATCGTCAAGGAAAATAGAAATGAATTTAAGAGTTGATCCCTGGTGCAACCCCATCACAATCGGAAAGCGTTCTGAGTCTCCCCCACTGTCCTAACCCGAGTCTTAGCTCCATCATACATGTTCTTAATCACCCTAATATAGGCTATTGGGACCCCTTTAGCCTGCAAGCATCACCAGAGCACCTCTCGGGACTTGTCATATGCTTTCTCTAGGAATAAAATGTCTTGGACTCAATAACAAGCAATATAGCAAACTGATGTATGCATTTCTAAACTATTTCAACATTTAGGCAACAATATGTTTGAGGTTTGTATAACTTAAAAACATAAACTTGAAGGAGAAAGCAGCATAAAACAGCAGCGCTAAAGATGGAATAGAGAAATGAGCTCTGTGAACAATATGAGTTAACAAATGAAGAGCATATTATTTGTGTTATATATCACCATTGAAGGTTAGGAAATTCAAATTAAGCAAGAAATAAGATGCCAATGCGAAATAGTGATCCCTAAAGATGGCTTACCATGAAGGGACTAACGTGAAGGGCTTTGGCAACTACATCTGAGTTTGGATTGAACAAAAATGATACTCTTTCACCCCATGGGGTATTAGTCACCTGAAAAAGAATTCAGTTAGCAAATAGACAGAATCTTGATTTATAACTAACTGTTACATCTAAGATTAAAGAAATTTTCCGTGCAGCTGCTGGACATTAGCAGTAAAGTAGAACAGATTTGGGTACAATTAATCTTCCTTTTGAGTCGCTCTGGGTAAAAAGTGTGAGGAACCTCTTATGCAGACAAACTTGGATTGCTGACAATAGCTTATGGATAGACACGGTCACTAGCTTCTTGTCCTGAACTAAGACCTAAGTAAGACCTATATCTTTGGTTATGTACCAATTAGAATGACTCACCTCAGCAATGCATTTCGCCAAACTCTGCGAGGAGCCTTCAATATCATAGCAATAGTACAAACTCAGCGGGTTTTGCACATATCCCACACTAGGTGGTATTGTCAACAAGAGACTGCCTTAACAAGACGAGTAATCAGTCCATCAAATTGAAAACACTAGAATATTATACTTGTTTACATCATCAGAAATCAGACTTGGCGTGCACAATCGATACTTTGTTTATGCTAACCCTCAATATGCCTATCTCAACAAGATACGAACAGATGAACTTCATATATATTGATTTTGAAAATAAACCCTTATACAAGAAGCAATTAACAATGAAGAACACATGGTAATTCCAAATTATGGAAGACTATGCCAAACAACTTACATAAGAGATTCCCATTAGAACTGGAAGCAAAATATATCCAGCCTCAATCTTCCTCAAAAATGGCATACTTCCCATTTTTGTCTATTCCCGAAAGAATATCATATTTCCTTGTTTATAAACAATTCAACTTCAAACTTCTCATTTTACTCCACACAAATGTCAATGACTTGGTTTTTTATTATAAGTTTTAAAAGTCCTTTCTTTAGTAAACTATGTGTCCGTCAAACAACGCACATAAATTGGACAGGGGCAGTACCAAATATTTGCACTTCAGAAATTAAACTGTACCATGAAACAAAGTATGTACTGCCGCTACTAACTCGGAGTAATTCACTATTTTTCAAAAGGAGTAAGTATTTTCTTATTAACTCAGAGTATTTGTTAGGTATAATTAAATCCTTTTTTCTTTTGTCCATCCCCAAAAAAAAAAAAAAAATGACAGTTCTAATAGTAGTAGAAATAACTATTTTGTTTCTCTTTTGTTGTTTACATGAATATGTTATTAGCCCACCAGTAGACACATAATAAATTGTTAGAAATTTGTTCATATATTTGTCATTAGTTCTCTAACTATACCAACCAAATTGTAACAGCGGCAGGACTAGGAAAAAAAAATTAAAGATGAGCAAAACTAAAAGAGCACGAAAAACAGCAACACTTACACGGGGCCGTTGGTGCCAGAAATGGAGCGAGCTTCGTGAGCTGAGAGGTGGTCAGGTGGACTATTAGGCGCATGGTCAAGGTCAATGAGTGCGTAGCGCACCGGGTACCGGAAGGAATGGTGAACGGGATGACGGCGTTCGTGCCAGACAGTACCTTCGTAGAGAGAAACAGAGTCTGCTCCAGCGTCAAAACGGATGCCAAAGTGGCGGAGGAGAAGGCGGAAAGGGAGGAGAAGGGAGAGGAAGAAAGAAGTGATGGAAGTTGAAAGTGAGAAGCAGAGAAGATAGAGTAGTTCCATATCTCTCTGTCTCTTTGCTTTGGGAATCTTGTGACGTTTAATTAGAACGGTTGGTTACGTTTGGTTTTGTGATGAAGGGACGGACTCAATTGTTCCAAGGCAATGACTGAGCAGATTATGTTTTTCTTGGATAAAAACAAAAATGTTTTCTTATGTTTGATGATTGTCTTACACATAATTACATGTAAGCCCTTTTAGTTCTCTATGTTTGTTAAAACTGAACTTTCTCGGCTCTATTATATTTAAAACTAATTACAATAATTACTTTTACGGAAGAAAGACAATTTTGTTCGCGATTGTTACGACCCAAAATGTCATCACAGTCGTCGTGATGGCAGGAGAGGTGGAGTGCAGGATGCGAGTTCGGTCGAACCCACTAACTTTTATTCAAATCATGTATTAGTCTTACTTGTTAATTTAAAACCCAATAACTAAAAACCCAATAACTAAAAAAGTGATGGAAGAAATTCATTGATTATGTACTACTTGTTATAAAACCCAATAACTAAAAAAGATTATGATTTTGATCCCATAAGATTCAAATCCTGGCTCTGCCTCTACATGATGGCACCTAGTCTCTAAAGACTAGGTGAGTTGATTACTTACAACAATTAAGTCAATTTAACAATGATAATTTAAAACAGAGTTCAATATGAATACTGAACAAAAGCGAAATAAGCCTGCAGGGCAATAATCATAACAAT
Organism: Nicotiana obtusifolia; assembly: GCA_002018475.1. Lineage (NCBI taxonomy): Eukaryota > Viridiplantae > Streptophyta > Magnoliopsida > Solanales > Solanaceae > Nicotiana > Nicotiana obtusifolia. Next base: position 124,526 of record MCJB01003658.1, on the reverse strand, counting down.
CTCCCAAGACTGAATAATACAGAGTCACGAGCTCTAGCTGAATACATGGAAAGATCTCAAAAATCGATATATAATACTGTTCAAATAACAAGCTGATAGAACAATCAAAGGAAAGGACTCTAAGGGACTGTGACGACCAAGCAACTCTACCTTGAATCCACGCGACCAAATAAACTAACTCTGCCTGAGTCCGATATCTCCAATACCTGGATCTGCACAAAAATGTGTAGAAGTGTAGCATGAGTACACCACGGTTGGTACCCAGTAAGTATCAAGACTAACCTCGATGGAGTAGTAATAAGGTACTAGTCAAGACACCTACTAGTCAAAATAACTTGTGCAATATATAAGTAGAAAGCTAATAATGGAAAATAGAAATCAGTAAATGGCAACAAGAACCAACATGTGATATAAACAACAAAGTAATAAGAACACTGTGAAAGTACCATTGAAACCAAATAATGAAAACGGATAGCAACTAATTTATCAAGCCGTTCTAACACAAATTTCACAATGAATTACTCCGAGATACCTCATCTCACAATTATAAGTCACGAGTCTCAACGACAAATCACATGCTGACAGTACCTTGTGCCCACATTTCTAATCACAACCGCACGAACAACTCACATGCCAATATCTCAATCCGCCCGACATGATCACAGGCTTACTAACACAATCCACCCCGCATGGTCACATGTTCAATATCACAATTCGCTCAGTATGGTCAAGGATAAATATCAACATGATAGTAGATAATACAACAATACATGGGCACGATCAATAAATGTTAAGTTTCAAACTTCTGAACTAGTATAAGTGGCATGTTATGGGCTATGCTTGTGCGAGTGTACTATTACAGCCCAAGTCAACAAGTAATATCAAAGATATCGAGTAGCTCAAGCAACATAACAATTCACGGAAGGTATATGACATACACAAGGAAAAACACACCACCACACGGATATCATCAACAAATAATGCCCTTAGGACATCACACATCATCCCTGACATTGCCACCCTTATCTCTCCGATAGCCACTTGTATCATTCCACCCTAACAATATCATTAGCCACCCGTATCACTCCGATAGCCACCCGTATCACTTCGCATAATAGCCACCCTTATCGTTTTGCCCGGACAATAACACAATAGCTACCCCTATCACTCCGCAAAATTAACAACAATGAGATGCCATCCTTATGCCCCGTATAACAACAACAGTGAGATGCCACCTTTATGCTCCGCATAACAACCACAAATCCACATAACAATTCATCTATGCTCCGCATAACAACCACCAATCCACACAACAATTCACATGTGCTATTATCACAACAACACGAAACATCAACTTGTACCATGAGTGCCCATAGGCTACAACCTTTCCAAAAGAACTAACAATATCAATACTTCCACAATAAATAGCCAACGGCTCAAACACTATGTGTATGAAATCTCAATAACAACAAAATGAAGGGGAAAGTAACTCAACTATGAACAACACCCCCTTTAATCACAACTTCAATTAAAATAGATTAATGACTTTCAATAACTTCCACTTCAATTAATTTCTTAAGGATAAACTCGGTAATGAAGATATTTCTATGAAATGGCAAACTTCGGATTCTAGTGTATGAAATCGGCTAACAATGAAAGAGATGACACGAACTAGCAACTACGTCTAATGCATGAGAATAAATTGGCAACAAAAGGGTATTATGTAACAATAATTTCAATTAAGAATAGCTCGACAATAAAGGAAGTCACATAATGATAAAAAAAGATAACAACTTCAAATAAAGCATAAAGAGTAATTTGATAAGTAAAGGATGTGACATACAACAATAACGTCAAATAAGGCATATGGGAAGAAACATGACAAATAAAAGACATAACATGTGCTAACACATTCAAATAAATACACGAAGGAAGCCTAAGAGTCTAAACCGGTTAATTTCCACATATAAGCCCGAGTACGCACTCGTCACCTCGCGTACCCGGCTTTTACATGACACAAATAGTACAAACGACTCAAATCCTAAGGTAGTTTCCCTACACAAAGTTAGGCAAGATACTCACCTCAAAGAAACCAAATCAGTACTCTAAAATGACCTTCTCGTGTGAAACAAACCTCTTGACGGCTCAAATCTAGCAAAAATAACTCAATATCATAAATAAAAACCGTAGGAAATAATTCTCGACAAAAAAGCTTCGATCTTTAATGAAAACTAAAAAGTCAACCTCGGGCCCTCACCTCGGAACCCAACAAAACTCACAAAATTCGAACTCCCATTCCGACACGAGTCGAACACATATAAAAATTAGACAATACCGACATCAATTCGGCCTTCAAATTTTCATTTAACATTTTAGAAAATTTTTACAAAATCCCCAATTTTCTCCAACTCAAATAACTAATCTAATGATAAAACTAAGATGGAATCATGAAATATAGTCAAATCCGGGTAAAGAACATTTACTCCAAATCCACGTCGTGAAGAACCCCTCCCAAATTGCCCAAAATCGAGGTCTCTAACACAAAAAGTAATAACAATATCAAACCCTCGATATATAACATGTTCTGCCCAGAACTTCCGCATTTGCAGAACAAGATGCGCACTTTCGATCTCGCTCCTGCGAGCAAAAATCCCGCATCTGCGACCTTTACTTATCATTCCAGGAATCTCACCTGCGAGCTAGCAGTCGCATCTGCGACCTCGCAGAAGCGTGAAAATGTCCGTAGAAGCGAATGACCACCTGGAGCCCCCGCTTCGTAGCTGCGATCCTTTTTCGCAGATACGTACCCGCACCTATGGTCCCTCATCCGCAGAAGCGGAATACCTGAACACGTACCAGCCTGCAGAAGCGACAAAAATCACGCAAAAAGCGATCCGCATTTGCTCTCCAAATGCACAGATGCGAAGCACCATAATTAGTCCTCCTCTACAACATGGAAATGACCTGAAATTAGTCCGAAGCACACTCGGGGCCCCTGGTGCTTCGTCCGAACATACCAACAAGTTTCATAACATAACGCGAACCTGCTTGAGGCCTCAAATTACATCAAACAACATCAAAATAATGAATCATACCTCAATTCAAGCCTAATGAACTTTGAACTTCTACAACTCGTGTAGAGTCATATCAAATCAACTTGGAATGATGTCAAATTTTGCATACAAGTCACAAATGACACAACAGAGTTATTCCAACTCCGGAATTGCAATCCGAATCCGATATCAACAAAGTCAACTCCCGGTCAAACCTCTCAACCTTCACCTTTCCAACTTTCGCCAAAAATGCATCAAATCAACCTACAGACCAAAAATCTAAATCCGGGTATATGTCTGAGTCCAAAATCAACCTACGGACTTCTAAAGTCGTCTACAAAAAAGTCAAACTCCGGTTAACTCTTTCCATTTAAGTTTCTAAAACAAGAATCCTTCTTCCAAATCATTCTTGAATCATCCGAAAATCAAACCCGGCCATACACGCAAGTCATGATACATAATACGAAGTTGCTCGAGACCTTAAGCCACCGAACGGAATGCTGATTCTCAAAACGACCGATCGGGTTGTTATATTTTCCCCTTCTTAAATTAACGTTCGTCCTCGAACGTGCCAAGAACAGTTCTGAAGTCATCAAACCACTGAATGAACTTGCCATACATATACTCATGGGTGATCCCACATAACCCCAATCTGCATAAGCCTGGGAACACCATCTCAATTCAAGATTTTCCTTCCACCCCCACCGATAAGCCTTAGAACCAAAATTTTCACCATCCGATCATTTCCCAAAGACCCAATTCCCACATTAACATACGGTATCAACCTCATTGAACCTGATGGCATACTATGACACTGTCATGGTTCCTTGACGCAGCTGCTTGAACTCTGTGCGCCACACATCTCAGAGGGTCTGGGGAAGAAATTCCCTCAAAAACATCTCTGAAAACTGAGCCCAAGTGAGTGGTGCATCATCAGCTGGCATACCCTCTTTATAAACCTACCACCACTAATACGCTACCCCCGATAATTGATATGTAGCAAAAGCAACTTCGTTCACCTCCACTATACCCATGGTGCGGAGAATACGGTGACATTTCTCTAGAAAACCTTATGCATCCTCAGTAGTTATGCCACTGATTGTAGGGGACCATACCTCTTGAACCTCTCAAGCCTCTTATGCTCCTCCTCTGATGCTCCTGGCCTGACCTCAGGCTGAATCGAAATAATAGGTTATACCGACACCACACCCGGAGCATGACCAATACGAGCCTACTGTTCTAGAGTATGGGCAGTGGGAGTTTGTGCTCCTCCCCCTAATCTATTTAGTAGCTGGGGCAACGGATATTAATCCCACCTGAGCCAATGTACCAAACATGCTCAGGAACTGCGCTAAAGTCTCTTGAAGTCCGGGGGTAACAACAAGAGCCTCCGAGGCCTGTCTTCCAACCGGAGCTACTAATGGCTCCTCAACTGCTGCTTTGGCAGCTGCTCTACCTGTGGAACGTGACCCTCCTCGGCCTCTACCCAGGCCCCAACCTCTCGCAGCTCTAGCAGGGGATGTAGGTATCTGCTCAGCTGATCCGGTAGTGCGTGTCCTTACCATCTGTGAGAGAATAGAGGTACAGAGGCTCAAACATCAAAATCAACAAATCCACACAACATGAGTGACAGGAGTGGAGTTTTTCTAATAGTTCTGTAGCCTCTCGAAAATAAGTACAGATATCATCCGTACCGATTCGCAAGACTCAACTAAGCTTGTTCGTGACTAGTAGAACCTATGAACCTAGAGCTCTGACACCAACTTGTCACGACCCAAAATTCCACCACAGGTGTCGTGATGACACCTAGTATCTAAGACTAGGTAAGCTGATTACTTACAACAGTTAAGCTAGTTTAACAATGATAATTTAAAACAGAGTTTAATATGAATACTGAAACAAAAGCGAAATAAGCCTATGCGGTAATAATCATATCAACCTCCCAAGACTAGGTAATATAGAGTCACGACCTCTAGCTGAATACATGGAAAGATCTCAAAGATCTAAATACAATACTATTCAAATAACAAGCTGACAATATAATGAAAGGAAAGGACTCCAAGGGACTGTGATGACCAAACAGCTCTACGTTGAATCCTCGCGACCAAAAAGCTAACTTTACTTGTGTTTGATATCTCTAATACTTGGATCTGCACAAAAATATGTAGAAGTATAGATGAGAACACCACGGTCGGTACCCAGTAAGTATCAAGACTAACCTTGGTGGAGTAGTGACGAGGTACAAGTCAAGACACCTACTAGTCAAAATAACCTTTGCAATATAGAAGTATAAAGCTAATAAGGAAAATAAGAATTAGTAAATGGAAACAAGAATCAACATGTGATATAACAACAACGTAATAAGAACGCCGTGAAAGTACTATTGAAATCAAATAAGAAAAACGGATAACAACCAATTAATCAAGTCGTTTTAACACAAGTTTCACAATGAATTACTCCGAGATACCTTAGCTCATAATCATAAGTCCCGAGTCTCAACCACAAATCATATGCTCACGGCACCGTGAGCCCACATTTTAAATCATAAAACGCACGGAAAACTCATGTGCCAATATCTCAATCCACCCGACATGATCACAGGCCCACAATCACAATCCACCCGGCGTGGTCACAGGCTCACTATCACAATCCGCCGGGCATGGTCTCGGGCTCAATATCACAATTTCCCCGGCATGGTCATAGGCTAAATATCAACATGATAGCAGATAATACAAGATACATGGGCACGATCAATAAATGTTAAGTTTCAAACTCCTAAACTAGTATAAGTGGCATGTTATGGGCTATGCTTGTGCGAGTGTACTATTACAGCCCAAGTCAACAAGTAATATCAAAGACATCGAGTAGCTCATCGAAGCAACACAACAATTCATGTAAGGTGTATGACATGCACAAGGAAAAACAAACCATCACAAGGATATCACCAACAAAATGCCCCCAGGCCATCACACGTTATCCCTGAAATTGCTACCATTATCTCTCTGATAGCCACCCGTATCACTCTGCCCTGACAATATCATTAGCCACCCGTATCACTTCGCATAATATCTAGCCTTATCGATCAGCCCAGACAATAACACAATAGCCGCCCCTATCACTCTACACAATCAACAACAGTGAGATACACCCTTATGCCCTGCATAACAACAACAGTGAGATGTCACCTTTATGCTCCGCATAACAAATTAAAGATATAACATGTTCTAACAATTTCAAATAAATACATGAAGGAAGCCTAAGAGTCTAAACCTGTCTATTTTCACATATAAGCCTGAGTACGCACTCTTCACCTCGCGTACCCGGCTTTCACTTGACACATATAGCACAAGCGACCCAAATCCTAAGGGGTAGTTTTCTCCACACGAAGTTAGGCAAGATACTTACCTCAAATAAGCTAAGAGATAGTTTCCCCCACACAAAGTTAGGTAAGATACTTACCTCAAAGAAGCCAAATAGATACTCTAAAATGACCTTGTTGTGTGAAACAAACCCCCGGACAGCTCAAATCTAGCTAAAATAACTCAATATCATAAATAAAAACCATAGAAAACAATTCTGGATAATAAAGTTTCGATCTTTAATGAAAACTAAAAAGTCAACCCCGGGCCTGCACCTCGGAACCTGACAAAATTCATAAAATCCGAATACCCATTCCGATACGAGTCCAACCATACCATAATTATCCATTTCCAACATCAACTCGGCCTTCAAATCTTTATTTTACATTCTATAAAGTTTTTACAAAAATCTCCAATTTTCTCCAATTCAAAATACAATTTAATGATAAAAATATGGAATCATGAAAAATAATTAAATCCGGATAAGGAATACTTACCCCAATCCATGTCATGAATGACCCATCCAAAATCGCCCAAAACCGAGGTCTCTAACTCAAAAAGTGATAAAAATATCAAACCTTCGATATATAATATGTTCTGCCCAGAACTTCTGCATTTGCGGAACAAGATGCGCACCTTCGATCTCGTACCTACGAGCAAAAATCCCGCATCTGCGGCCTTTACTTATCATTCCAGGGACCTCACCTGCGAGCTAGCAGTTGTATCTGCGATCCCGCAGAAGCATGAAAATGTCCGTAGAAGCGAATGACCACCTGGAGCCCCCGCTTCGCAGCTGCGATCCTTTTTCGCAGATACGTATCCGCACCTATGGTCCCTCGTCCACAGAAGCGAAATACCTGAACACGTGCCATCCTGAAGAAGCGACAAAAATCACGCAAAAGGGGATCCACATGTGCGCTCCAAATGCGCAAATGCGAAGCACCAGAACTAGTCCCCCTCAACAACGTGGAAATGACCTGAAACTAGTCCGAAGCACACCCGGGGCTCCCAGTACCCGTTCCGAACATACCAACAAGTTTCATAACATAATGCGGACCTGCTCGAGGCCTCAAATCATATCGAACAACATCAAAATAACGAATCATACCTCAATTCAAGCGTAATGAACTTTCAACTTCTACAACTCGCGCCGAATCATATCAAATAAACCCGGAATGACGTCAAAATTTTCATGCAAGTCCCAAATGACACAATCAGAGCTATTTCAACTCTCGGAATCGCAATCCGAACCCAATATCAACAAAATCAACTCCCGGTCAAACCTCTTAACCTTTAACTTTTGAAGTTTCGCCAAAATGCATCAAATCAACCTACAAAGCTATTGGAATCATCAAAATACCATTCCGCAATCGTCTACATAAAAGTTAAACTGTCTTCAACTCTTGCCATTTAAGATTCAAAAATAAGAATCCCTCTTCAAACTAATCCTGAATCATTCGAAAACTGAACTAGGCCATACATGCAAGTCATGATACATAATACGAAGCTGCTCGAGATCTTAAGCCACCGAACAAAATACTAATTGTCAAAACGATCGGTCGGATCATTACAACGATTCTTACCCGTATATCACTTCACGTTGGCGCTGTAGTCTTTAAACAGAGACATTGTTATTATTACTATTATCACTACTTTATAGAGAAGGGAATCAGGAGGAGCTTCTGATTATAAACCATTAAATTTCAGTTTATTTCTATTTTATCCCTAATACCCAATAAAGGAGTGCTTCAAAAATTAAGAAAAGTCTCCGGGGCCTCCGGCGCTTACAAAATTAGACACGCGGTGCCCCCTTTTCTTCCCAATTTGACGCATGCGTACTCAACAAATCCCCCTCCCCCCGGGCTGTTTTATGTGGAGTCATCTTCATCTTACACCGCTTCTTCTGTTTTTGTCTGTGAACTTTTTCTGTTTTCATCATCTATTCGCTATCCTGTATACCTATGTTTTATCTTTATTTTTTTTATTATAAATTCCTAACTTCTAGATTTGTTCTATCTATCCACAACTCACTCAGTTCTTTGGAGTTTTCTGCCTCCTTAAAAGGGTAAGTCCTATATTTGCCTACTTATCTTGTTTTCTTACGTTATCTCACCTAGGAGTTGCTTATATTATGTAAAAGTTGATCTTTTTTGCTACATGTTATAATCTTATTCCTATCCTTTGCTCAATTTTGCCATTTACTGATACAATTATGTGGTATGGGAATGCTGTATTGGAATATATATAGGAGCTTTATCCATCAGTTTTGAAGATCCATATTACAGTTTATCTGATGTTAATTTGGGGTTAAAAAACTTTGCTGGAATCTTTCCCCAACTTTCTCTGGCGATTAAAAGGCAAATCTTGTTGTTTATATTGTTTGTTATTGCAGACTTTCCGACTGATAGAGATTCTGTTCTGGAAGTTTTGGAATCCTTACACTTCTGAAGGATTCATATCTAGCAAGCCTTTTTTATGATGCCTTAGCACTAGCTTGGTACTTGATCTGCTACTAATAAAATGCACATTTTTCATCAAAAAAAAAAGCAAGAAAAGGACTAAGTGCAAGACAGCAAGAAAATAGTGAAGGCACTTAAATGTTGATATCTAGAACCAGTGGCGAAGCTAGGAACATTCAAAAGTGTATTCAAATTTGACGACAACGACAAAAATAACCCAGTAAAATCCTACTAGTGGAGTCTGGGGAGGGTAGTATGTACGCAGACCTTACCCCTACCCTGAAGGAGTAGAGAGGCTGTTTCCGAAAGATCCTCGGCTCAACAAGACAAAATGAAACAATATCAGTACCACCACAGAAACCATAGGAAAAATAGTAACAACATGAAATCCATAAGATAGATGGAAAGAAAAAGCGATAGCCAGTAAATAGACCTGGCACTATGAGAAACGAAAGAGTAGTAAGACACAACATTGCCACTAGTTATCTTAGACAAAAACCCTACCAGACTAGTCTCACAAAGGTATGAAGTAAGGCAAGAATCAACTACCTCCTAACCTACAACCCTAATACTCGACCTCCACAGCTTCCTATCAAGGGCCATGTCTTCGGAAATCTGAAGCCTCGCCATGTCCTGCCTGATCACCTCTGCCCAATACTTCTTAGGCCGCCCTCTATCTCTTCTCGTGCCCTCCACTGCCAGCCACTCACACCTTCTTACCGAGCATCTGGGCTTTTCCTTTCTCTGTACATGCCCGAACCATCTGAGCCTCACTTCCCGCATCTTGTCATCAATTGGAGCCACGTGCATCTTCTCCCGAATATCATCATTCGTAATCTTATCCATCCTAGTGTGCCGGCACATCTACCTCAACATCCCCATTTCTGCTACTTTCATCTTCTAGATATGTGAGTTGTTAACAGGCCAATACTCAGCCCCATACATCATGGCCGGTCTAACCACCGCTTTATAGAACTTACCTTTGAGTATCGGTGGCACTCTCTTGTCACACAGGACTCCAGATGCTAACCTCCACTTCATTCATCCCACCCCAATACGGTGTGTGACATCCTCGTCGATCTTCCCTCCCCCCCGGATAACCGACCAAGGTACTTGAAGCTGCCTCTACTTGGGATGACCTATGGTTTAAGACTCACATCCACGCCCACTTCCCTCGGCTCAGTGCTAAACTTACACTTCATGTATTCCGTCTTCGTCCTGCTCAGTTTGAAACCCTTAGACTCAAGAGCTTGTCTCCAAACCTCCAGCCTCTCGTTAACACCGGCTCGCGACTCATCAATTAGAACTACGTCATCAGCGAATAGCATACACTATGGCACCTCCCCTTGAATATGGTGTGTTAACGCGTCCATCACAGGGAATATAAGAACGGACTGAGCGTAGAACCTTGATATAACCCCATAACAACTGAAAATGCTCAGAGTCGCCTTCTACTATCCTAACCTGAGTCTTAGCCCCATCATACATGTCTTTAATCACCCTAATGTAGGCAACCAGCACACCTTTTGCCTTCAAGCGTCTCCAAAGAGCTTCTCTAGGAACCTTGTCATACGCTTTCTCTAGGTCAATAAATACCATGTGCATATCTTTCTTCCTCTCCCTGTACTGTTCAACCAACCTCCTAACAAGGTGTATAGCTTCCGTAGTAGAACGACCCGGTATGAACCCGAACTGGTTGTCGGATACAGAAACCGTCATCCTCACCCTCGCTTCAACCACCCTTTCCCAAACTTTCATGGTATGACTCAGTAATATGACACCCCTATAATTGTTACAACTCTGAATATCACCTTTGTTCTTATACAACGGAACTACCGTACTCCACCTCCACTCATTCGGCATCCTTTTCGCCTTAAAAATAACATTAAACAACCCAGTCTAGCCACTCCAAACCTGCTCTCCCCACACACTTCCAAAATTCCATCGGAATTTTGTCTGGCTCGGTCGCTCTGCCCCTACTCGTCTTACGCATAGCTCCCACTACCCCCTCAACCTTGATGTGCCTGCAATACCCAAAGTCACGGTGACTCTCAGAATGCTCCAGTTCACCTAGCACAATATCCTGATCCCCTTCTTTATTCAAAAGATTATGAAAGTAAGTCTGTCATCCTCTTAATCTAGGCATCTTCCATTAATACTCTACTATCATCGTACTTGATGCATCTTACTTGGTCCAAATCCTGAGCCTTCCTCTCTCTCATCTTGGCAAGCCGGAATAACTTCTTCTCCCCGCCTTTTCCCCCCAGTTCCTCGTACATACGACCATAAGCCGCAGTCTTAGCCTTCGTGACTGCCAGCTTAGCTTCCTTCCTAGCTACCTTATACCTCTCCATGCACTCTCGCCTCTCCTCCTCACCTGTGCTCCCTACTAATTTCAGGTGCACCGCTTTTTTGCTTCCACTTTACCTTGGACCACTTCATTCCACCATCAGTCTCCTTTGTGCCCGCCAGAGACACCTGTCGTGACCCCTAACACATCTCTTGCAGCCTCCCTTATACATTCTGTTATCGTGGACCACATAATGCTTACGTCACCACTGCTGCTCCAGACTCCCATAGCCGACAAGCGCCCCTCCAACTCTTAGGCTTTATTCTTAGTTAAGGCTCCCCACTTGATTCTCGCTCTTCCTCGAGCAGACTTTTTCCTCCTCTTTAACGTTATACCAACGTCCATCACCAAGAGCTTATGCTACGTCGCGAGTGTCTCACTTGGAATCTCCTTGCAATCCTTGCACAGGCCTCTGTCACACCTCCTGAGGAGGAGATAGTCAATCCGAGTCTTCGCCACCGCATTTTGAAAAGTAACCAAATGCTCCTCCCTCTTCGGAAAGCTAGAGTTCGCAATCACAACCCAAAAGCCTTAGCGAAGTCCAACAGCGAGGTACCTCCTCCGTTCCTCTCCCCAAAACCGAAGCCTCCATGCACCTCGCCATAATCACCTACGGTCGACCCAATATGACTATTGACATTCCCTCCTATGAATAGCCTCTCAGCAGATGGAACCTGGTGCACAATCTCATCTAGGCCTGCATGCGGCGCGTAGGCGCCAACAACGTTTAGGGTGCACTCTCCAACCAACAACTTAATAGTCATCAATCTATCATTCACCCGTCTAACCTCAACCACAGACTCTCTAAGTTCCCTATCCACCAAGATACCCACTCCATTCTTACCCTTTCGGACTCCGGAGTACCAAAGTTTATACTCGTCCGCGGTCCCTCGCCCTCGACCCGACCCACCTTGTTTCCTGGACACACATTACTGACCCTCTTCTTTCGGACGATCTTCGCCAACTCTATAGACTTACCCGTCAATGTACCTACGTTCAATGACCCAATTCTCAACCTATAGTCATTCGTGTTCCCCTTACCTCCCTTACCTCCCTTGCCTCCTGACCCACCCCCTAACCCCTGCCCCCGAGGACATGACCTCACTCGACCATACCACAGCCACTATACCTACGGCAGACTAAGGGAAATCACTAAGACACACTAGGCAATAGACCAATCTAGAAGACAAGTTGCAAATACAGGTACACTAATATGGTGAATAAACTAATAAGAACTACGATGGCAGCAATTTAACTAACACAACGAAGGGAAACAGGAAAACAGGGGGTACCAACTCCCACGAGTAGAAACTGGGATTTTTCTTGGTATATACGACGGTGATGCGGCCACCTAACACGATCACTTCCAACTCCCGCGGCCCCTTGCTGAAACTTTCCTAGGTTGTTCTTTATTGTTTGCACACGCACGTCCTGCTCGTCGCTAATTACCACCAACCCTAACCTGAAACACACACAAAACACCATGAAGCCAAACAAAGGGGGGAGGGGTTGTCTGCTACCACTGGTGAAGCCCCAGCCGTAGCAAAGAAGCGCAAAAAAAGAAAACGAAGGGAGAGAGGCAATGAAAATGAAAGGAGCAGGGAAAATAGTTGGGGTTGGGGGGG
>MCJB01003658.1:8794-111289 GCA_002018475.1 Nicotiana obtusifolia | reverse complement strand
GGGGGGGAGCGCAGAGAGAGAGAGAAAAGATGTATTGTCTCAAGTAATATTCTGGTATTCAAATTTGAAAGTGAAAAAATATTTCCCACAAAGGATGTTCAATATCTGTCATCTACCTCTAAAACGTAATATTTTACCTATATACACAGTGCTATTTTTCTACGAAGGGTGATCAACTGACCACCCTTGTGACCATGTGGCTTCGCCACTGTCTAGAACTGAAGTGAACATGCCTATATTTATCACATCATCCTTATACTTTTTTGATAGAAGCTAGGACAAAACTCTAATGTAAGCATTTTGATGAACAACGATCATATGCTCCTGCGTAAAGTTTTGTTCCTTCCTCCTGTTTGGAAATAAAACTATTAAGTTACTACAAGTGTTTCCGTTTTAGAAAGATAGTTTTTGATGATTTCTTGAGTACCACATGAACCCTAGAGTCACACAATTTTAATCATAAATATACTTTCACATATTTAGCTTATGCAATTATTTTCCTTTGGATATCAGACAGAGAATGACTTATACGTTAAATTCAGTTGAATTGCAATTTTTACTTGTATGTTTTTCTATTGAATTGTGATTATGTACTTCTTTGGCGTCAACTGAATAATAATGAGATCCTTAAATTATGACCCTTTTCTTTGCTCCCCTTTGTCTTACTAGCAATTTAGGTATTTTATATTGAACTTGTTGTAATTGTCATCATCTGAGGTCTTACATTTGCAACAACTCCAAAAGTCATTAAAAAAATAGAAACTGGATGGACATATAGTATTGATAGAATGGAGGAAAATGAACATTTTGAATTTATTTAGTTTTCCCACATTAAAAGTTCTGCATCTACGCTACGAATTGACTGTACGAACTGACACATTATACATCTATGCGTCTCATTCTATAACACAACATTGATTACAAGCTCTGCGTATAATTATCTTGCCTCGAACAACTTTACCTAAGTACACAGTACACAATTTTATGGTCTATTAGTCTTATTACATCTTCTCTCATTATATATACCACACTCCAGGTAGTTCATTCTATAATTTCTAGCAGCTATAAGACTTTGTTATGTTTGCCATTTTATAACTCAATCGTGATAGTATGCTCTCCGAATACTTTTTGGCATTAGGTAATTCTTCATTGATGTATCTTTGTGCGGCTTGGGTGGATATGCATATAATTTGACAATAAAGATAAAAATAAAGTCAATTCCTCGGTAATGTGAGTTTCGATGACAAGTGACATTGTGTACGGGTAAACTCGGGGGAAACGTCTACTCGATTCCCCGATGAGAGAATGAAGGGGGAGCACGGATCCAGGAGATTGTAGTCGAGGTCAAAGACCCTTCGTATCGAGACCCCGGAAGAGTGAATGGTATATCCAACATCAGATATGGTAAAGCGACGCGTCCGAGCCGAGTGTAAGTTCTAGATTCGGGAGACATGGTGGATGATTATGCATGACGGATAGAAGGCCGTGATACCTGCCCTCAACCGGATATCACTGTGCGAATCTCACTTGATGTCGATTACGGATCAACAATTATCGGGAGAAAAGACTTTTACCTTTTTTAGACTTATACTAGTATTGAAACTCTCCTACAGTCAAACCTCTATAAATTAATAATGTTAGGACCATGAAATTTTATTAATTTAGCGAGGTATTAATTAATCACGTAAATTAATAATTATTAATTTATAGAGTATGTAGTTTATATATCTACAATGTGAATATGTATGAAATACATGAATTTAATTAATAAGTATTAATCATGCATATTAATTAAATTCATGTATTTTCACTGATAAATGTTTAGTATTCCATACATATCTCAAGTTAAATGTATAAATCCACTCAGCTATTAATGTAGTTACATGTACTAACATTAACTAAGTTACTATATAAAGAGAGTTACTACATACAACTCTACAAATCAAAAGAAAAAATGGCTTCTCATCTCAAAGGTATAAAAAAATCAACCATGACAGATGGTATGCGTAGAGAGTTATGTGAGTACATATAACAAAATCCAGCATGCACTCAAAAGCAATTGCAACAGTGGGTGTCAGAGAAGTTTAATTTGCAAGTTAGTCAAGCTACAATATCAAATACAATCAAGAGGTCAGCAGAGTATCTATCAATTTCTGACATTCCGAAAGATGATGCCAAAAGACATAAAGCTGCCAAATTTCCAGAATTAGAGAAGGCTCTGTACGAGTGGTTTGTTCATAACCAAGAGCGCGTTAATATGAGTGGGGAACTAATTGTAACAAAGGGAAAAGAGTTTCTAAAAAAGATGTATCCCATTGATACGCCTGATTTTCATTTTTCTCAAGGTTGGCTAGAGCGCTTCAAATCAAGACACGGCATCAGGCATTGTAAACTCCGATTTCCAGATGGTGAATCCTCGGAAAATCAAGAACAAATGGACAATGACAGCTTACAACAATTGCAGAATCTAATCAATGGATTGAATTATCGCCATGCAATGAATGTTGAAGATGTTTTGAACTATCCCGGAGAAAATGACACAAGTTTGGAGTTGCCTACGGATGAACAAATAATTAAGATTGTTATGGAAAGCAACAAAGTAGATGAAGTGGAAGACGATAGTGTGGAATTAGAACAAGTTTCGCGCAAAGATGCTTTGAAAGCAGCAATCACCTTACATCACTCTCTTTTACAATATGAGAACTCTACACCAGATTTTCTTAATGCTCTAAGAAAGGTTAGAGATGAGATTCAAGGTGATATTAATTTTAAAAAGAAACAAGTAACATTAGATTCATATTTTCAGAAATCTTCTTAGATTAGTTATGAATTATATGAAAAATATTTTTACAGATCATGAATTATTAATTTATATGTCAAATGGGACCTATATGAATTTATTTTTTCGTATTATTTTATAAATTTAGCGAATTATTAATTTACCACGTTGGTCCCGACTGGGGACCGGAGAAAATTATTATTTTAGCGAGATTATTAATTTATCGAGTATTAATTTAACGAGGTTCTACTGTACTATACAAAGGGAAAGTTTTTCTTTAATCTGACACATTGTAACATGTATTCCAAGGCAATAAAAGTTTATTTTTGTTCTCTAAGTTACTGTTGACAGTTTTATTCACTAGTTATGTTCTTTATTCACGGCTGGGCTTGAATCGATGGCATAATCGAGGGCGAACTCATTGTTCAATCTAAGATTAGTCTTTGCCTTAACATCGGAAGTGGTTTGATTTTGTTTGTTTCATCTGTAATTCATTTATCTATACTCTTAATTATTCGTATTG
Organism: Nicotiana obtusifolia; assembly: GCA_002018475.1. Lineage (NCBI taxonomy): Eukaryota > Viridiplantae > Streptophyta > Magnoliopsida > Solanales > Solanaceae > Nicotiana > Nicotiana obtusifolia. The sequence goes on along the minus strand of MCJB01003658.1, from coordinate 107,987 downwards.
AATTCAGCCACATATCTTTTAAACCGCATATAAATTCAATTTTTACCCAATTATGGGGTAAACAGTTTGGCGCCCACCATAGGGCTAAGGATAATAGTGGTGATTTAATACGAATCTCCATAACACACCCTATTTTACAATTGTTCTTTGAAATCTTTATTCCAGGTCAATCTAAAAATGTCAATCTCTCAGTCTATTCACTTGAACGTTGATGCTAAGTCGGGCCATCACAATAAAAATAATAAAATGGTGCCTAGTAATGATGTGCTTCCCACCGATCCCAACAACATCCCAGTTTCCGACCCGGTCGATGCTAACTCGCAGGTGGCCATCAACATCAATTTGCCAACTGATCCCAAAAACAAGTTCACGGAGGACCCCGACCAACAGCTCGAGAAGCCCCTGAAGGTGGGGACGATGGGGTGAGCCTACGATTGATTTTCGAAATGTTACAGCCCCAATAGGCAGCATTTGCACAATTGTAGAATCAAAGCCATGCCCCCAACAAGGTCGAACTCGAACAATCCCGGGGAAGAATGCGAAGAGACGAACAACTTGTGAGAGACCAGGGGAAGCCGAACCCGGGGTAACTTCTAATGTGATGAAGATGCTCGAGGTGTTGACCAAACGGGTGGAGTCGGGCAAGAAAAGGATTGAGGACTACGACAAAAAGGTAGAAACATACAACTCCAGCGTTGATCACATCCCAGGAGCACCCTTGATATTGAAGGGACCGACTCCAAAAAATTTATCCAGAAGCCCTTCCCTCGAGTGCGGCACCAAAAAATCGATCCCAAAAAGGTTTCGCATGCCCGAAATCTCGAAATATAATGGGACCACGGACCCGGATGAGAAAGCGACCTCCTATACATGCGCGATCAAAGGGAACGATTTGGAAGATGATGAAATCGAGTCAGTGTTGCTGAAAATATTTGGGGAAACTTTGTTCAAGGGAGCGATGATATGGTATCATACCTTGCCTTCTAATTCTATTGACTCATTTGCTATGCTTGCAGATGCTTTCATAAAGGACTATGCCAAGGTCATCACAGTCGAGACCAGAAAGTCAGATATTTTTACGGTCAAACAAAGAGATAACGAGATGATCAGGAGTTCGTGTCAAGATTCCAGATGGAACGGATGGACCTTCACTGGTTGCAAATGATTGGACCATTCAGGCATTCACTCAGGGGCTCAACCCCCGAGGTTCCTTGGCCTCTCAACAGCTAAAACAGAATTTGGTGGTGTACCCGGTAGTAACCTGGGCTGACGTCCACAAAAGGTACCAATCGAAGATCAGGGTCGAGGATGACCAATTCGAGGCCCCTTTCAGGGTCTGTTACCCTATTAGGTCCGACGATAGGTCTAAAAGAGACATTGATCAAGAGCCAAGACCGTTCCGAGATCGATATTTAACCATACAACACGGACCAAGGGGAAATGGACCCGGGCATCACCCCGTAAGGAATGAGAAGATAAGCGATCGAGGTCCCAGTGGCCGAGGTTTGATGAGCAATAGTGGGTTCGACAGGTCGCTCGGTAGTACAGAAGCACCGAGATTATCAGGGTATAGCTTCAATGTGAACGCTGCCAGCATCGTGTCAGCCATTGGGCGCATCTAAGAGACCAAGTGGTCTCGACCATTAAAGTCCGACCTTGCCCAGAGATATCCTAATTTGATGTGCAAGTATCATGGCACTCACGGTCATAGGACCGAAGATTGCCGACAGTTAAGAGAAGAAGTTGCTCGGTTATTCAATAACGGGCACCTCCAAGAATTCCTGATTGAACAGGCAAAAACTAATTCAGGAAATAGGTACGCTAACAAACAGGCTGAACAAGAGGAGCCCCAGCACGTGATTAACATGATCATTGGAGGAGTCAATATTCCCCAAGGGCAATTGATAAAATGCAGTGAAGTATCTATCACTAGGGAAAAATGCACCTGGGATTATGTTCCAGAGGGAGCCATTTCGTTCGGCGACGAGGACGCTGAGGGCATCGTACAGCCTCACAACGATGCACTGGTAATATCCGTACTTATTAATAAATCTCGAGTTAAACGTGTGCTGATTGATCCAGGTAGCTCTGCCAAGATTATCAGATCAGGGTCATAAAGCAAATAGGGTTACAAGACCAAATTGTACCAGCAATCCGGGTATTGTACGAATTTAACATGGCGTGTGAGACTACGAAAGGAGAGATAACCTTTCTAGTAAATACCGTCGAGACAATCCAAGAAACAAAGTTCTGCGTGATCGAAGGGGACATGAGGTGCAATGCTCTATTCGGAACTCCATGGGTCCACAACATGAGGGTGTTACCCTCAACATTGCACGAGGCGTTGAATTTCCCATACCAAAAGGAGTCAAAGCGGTCTACGGAGAATAGCCGTCGTAAAAGAGATATTTACCGTCGACGAGGTAATCCAGGTGCCCATGGTTTCGACATCAAGGAACACGGAACCAACCAAAAAGGAAGAGATTAATAGCAATCACTTATACCGGCCTCGGCCGAACCAGAGAAACAAGACGAACGAGGAGCAGACGAGGAGGACGATTATGGCATCCCGAGATCATTCATAGCTCCTGATGACATCAACACCACCAAATCAAAGGTTAAAGAGTTGGAACAAGTCATATTGATCGAGCATATGCCAGATCGAAAGGTAGACCTAGGCACGGGGTTAACCCCCGAGCTTGGAAACAAACTTATTGTTTTTCTTAAAGCTAACGCCGATTGTTTTGCTTAGTCCCCTCTTAACATGACATAGATCCTGCCGAATGTAACCACTCACAAGCTGAGTTTGGACCCGAAGTTCCATTCGGTTAAGCAGAAGAGACCAGAATTCAAGATCAGACACGCATTTGTCAAGGATGAGGTATCCAAACTTCTAAAAATAGGATCCGTCTGGGAAGATAAAGACCCGAATTGGCTAGCTAATGTAATGATAGTACCTAAAAAAGGAAAGAAATTGAGGATGTGTGTGGATTATAAAGACCTAAACAAAGCATGGCCTAAGGATTCATTCCCTTCGCCTAACATCGATCGAATGATCGACGCGACGGCCATGCACGAGGTACTCAATTTTATCGATTCTTACTCATGGTACAACCAAATTCGCATAGACCCGGATGATCAAGAAAAGACTTATTTCATAACCAAATTCGACACCTACTGCTATAACGTAATGCAGTTTGGATTAAAGAATGTTGGTGCTACCTATCAATGCCTAGTAAACCGGATGTTTGAAGAACAAATAGGGAAATCAATGGACGTTTATATTGACAATATGTTGGTCAAGTCCCTGTGAGCAGAGGAACATTTGAAACATTTGCAGGAAAATTTTTGGCATACTGAGTAAATACAACATGAAGCTAAACACTGAGAAGTGCGCATTCTGGGTAGGTTCGGGAAAATTCCACGGGTTCATGGTATCGAATAGGGGAATAGAGATCAACCCCGATAAAAATATAGGCCATAAAGGACATCACCATAGTGGACAACGTCAAGGCAGTTCAAAGACTGACCGGGTGTATAGCCGCATTGGGCTGGTTCATCTCGAGGTCCTCGGACAAGAGCCATCGATTCTTCTCACTTTGAAGAAGAAGAATAATTCTTCCAGGACTCCGGAATGCTAGCAAGCTTTGGAAAACTCAAATGATACCTTCCGAGCCCACCTTTGCTGCACACTCCAAAGGCAGACGAATAAATGTACCTCTACTTGGCGGTTTCTGAGGTGGCGGTAAGTGGTGTCTTAGTCTGAGAGGAAGAAGGTACGCAATTCCCTATTGACTATGTTAGTAGAACTCTAGGCGATGCCGAATCGAGGAATCCTCACCTGGAAAAGTTAGCACTCGTTTTGCTAAGCGCTTCTAGGAAGCTAAAGTCATACTTTCAATGCCACATGTGTCATAACCTCTTGCCCAGTGAGGAATATCATGCATAAGCTCGAGCTCTCGGGCTAGTTCGCCAAATAAGCCTTAGAGATTAGCGGGTAAGACATCGAGCACCAACCCCGAACTTCCATAACATCTCAGATTTTAGCAGACTTCGTGGCCGACTTTATGCCGGCCATAATACCCGAAGTCGAAAAGGAATCTGCTCACCTCGGGGACTAATTCAGGAATCTGGACCGTATTCACGGACGGTGCTTCCACTGTGAATCGGTTCAGGCTCGGTATCGTGTTAAAACCACCCGCGAGGAGCATAATCAGGTAGTCTATTAGAACTGTAAAATTGACTAACAATGAAGCCGAGTATGAGGCCATGATTGTAGGTCTAGAATTGGCTAAGAGCCTTGGGTCCAAGTGATCGAAGCCAAATGCGACTCCCTCTTCGTTGTAAATCAAGTCAACGGAACGTTCGAAATAAAAGATGAATAGATGCGGAGATACTTGGACAAATTGTAGATGACCATCCATGAATTCAAGGAATGGACTTTGCAGCATGTACCCCAAAATCAAAACAGTGAGGCCGATGCACCGGCCAAGTTGGGGTCATCTGTCGACTCCGATGAATTTAGCTCGGGGGCAGTGGTACAACTAATGAACTCGACGGTAGAAGAATTTCATGCCGAAGTAAACTCGACATATTTGACTTAAGATTGGAGAAACAAATACATAGAGTACCTGAAGACAGGAAAATTGCCTTCGGATCCCAAGGAATCGAGAGCCTTGCGCACTAAGACTGCCAGATTTTGCTTAGTTGAAGGGGCACTATTTAGGAGATCTTTCTTTGGTCCACTAGACAAATGCTTAGGTCCGGGAGGTACCGAATATGCCGCGAGAGAAGTTCACAAGGGCACTTGCAGAAACCATTCGGGGCCAAAATTCTTAGTTCAGAAGCTAATTAGAGCCGGCTACTACTAGAATGAATTGGATAAGGATAAGCAAAACTTCGTACGAAAATGCGATGAGTGCCAAAGGCACACCTCGATGATCCATCAACCGAGAGAGATTCTCCACTCGGTTCTGTCTCTGTGGCCATTGATGAAGTGGGGAATGGACATCGTCGGTCCCCTGCCATAAGCGCCCGATAAGGTTTAATTCATATTATTCATGACCGATTACTTTTTCAAATAGGTCAAGGCTTAGGAGTTCGAGAAGGTCCGAGAGAAAGAAGTCATCGACTTCATCTAGGATCACATAATATGTCAATTTTGGTTACCAGCCGAAATTGTTTGCGACAACGGGAAATAATTCATCGGCAGCAAGGTGAGTAAGTTTTTTGAAAATCACAAGGTCAAGAAGATATTATCAACGCCTTATCACCCTAATAGGAACGGGCAAGTGAAATCGACGAACAAAACTATAAAAGGTTGATCAGTTCCACTACAACCTTTTTGGCCTTTAACCACCCCTGAGAAGTGTGGCCTAAACTATCATAAAGTATGGCATTTGATCAAATGCTATACTTTTTCGACTTTAGGCAACGCTTTTAGAGAGTGATCTAAAGTAGCGTAACATTTTCTCTAAAGCCACGCTTTTCAAGTGTGGCTTTAGAAGCCACGCTTCAAAAGCGTGGCCTATAAGGTACAACAACTACGCTTCTAATACCTCGTATGGCAATGTTTTTCATTTTCTGAAACTACACTTTTGAAGCGTGGTCTTTATTACCTTATAAGCCACTTGTGAAGCATAGCCATTGTTCTTGTACATGTCAAATAGGCCATCCATTAGTCAACCCTATTGCAGCACTTCTAAAGTGTGACAATTTTTTTATGATATTTATGACCTACAATTTTTTTTTTTTATGTAATCGCATTTATTTCAAGCAACTATATTTTAATGATCTCAAGCACTAAATTAAATAATATAACAAAAAATAATAATTTTAATGCATATACTTGCAATAAACTTCAAAAAAGAAACAAATTATATATTTTACACATACTGATAAATAATATTTTAATATGTTCACTAACAACAAACTCTAAAAATCGAATGTATTCATATAGTATCATAATAATAAATATTACAATTGTTCAAAACGTTCTTATCATTCACTTCAATAGATCAATTAACTTTTGACTGTCATTTCTAATTGCACCCGTATTTTTCTACACATTAAAAATGAAATTAAGAATTAGAAAGAAACCAATAGATAGTATGCAATATCATACTGGATTAAGGTGTTTGAGGTGGAAACTGAAATTTATAACAATTGACTTTAGAGAACAAACAAACATTCACATTAAAGCTTCAAAAATATTTCTATGGAACTTTAACTTTTTTTAAAAGGTACATGAAAAATTCAAGTTCACATGGCATATAAGTGATGTTCTTTCTAGACGTTTTCTTCTTACTATCAGAGCATTATAAAAATGGGCAAGTAACTAAACATAATTTCTGAAATACATATAAGCAGATTAAAATAATGAAAACTTTACTGGAATGCTAGCACTTAATATCAAAATGGATGGTGGTGCAACTTCAATGATAACATTGAGGCAATCATTTTGACAGTATTCTTAGAGCTCCACCTGCACAGCTAGACTTCGCTAGTAGGCCTATCCCCCCAATAGCACAAATGCAAGAAAATATAAATATTTTAGCTCTCTAATTTGATATAACTGGTGAAATGAAACTAACCTGAATTTGACATGTTTGAGTTCTCTTTCACCATCTTGGAGTACTCTTATAGTGATGAAAACTCTAGGTTGAAAGTTCATCTGCAATTGAATGCTCACTATCTATCATATGAAAAATACAATGAAGCTTCTTCACATTAAATATATAGTGCAACATCTTAAATAATAAAAAAATTTAGAGTAACTAAATGGCTACAAATTCTTAATCTGCTCTTTAACAGTTACAAATTAGGATTTATATATTTCAATTAGTTTTATTCAAGCCAAGCTACTAACAGAGCTCTAATGATATCAAATCTGTAAAGGCAAAATATAACAGCTCTATAAAATTCCAATCTCTATGAAGTCAAGATTAATAAGAACGCTTCGGATATAAGTTCAGATCTTTGCACGCTCTTAAATTTACATGTAATTTGAGCATCAAATCCAAATAACGTTGCCTATGTCGTGTTTCCTGAAGTCACAGAAAAAATGAACCACACGAACACATCAGATGCATAAATTTTTTAAAAAGAAATAGAACGAAAGCAAAGCAATTGAAAAACAAAAAACTTCTGAAAAAAATAAAAGAACGAAGAGGTATAAAGTACCTGTACTTTTTAACATATGTATCTGGATTCTAGCCACTTCCCAGACCCATGCTTCATTTTTCTGAGCACAATTAGATAAAGTTCAATAACTGGTCTTAGCCACAATGCAAAACAAAATTCGCTAGCCTTAGTCCTATCGGTTCCGGGAACCTTTCTGCCTTGGCTTCATATGAAGTCCATGAGATAACATTACAAATAATTTTGCAAAATAAACAGATCTCCCTTTTTACTCTTTTCTAGTGAATGGGTTGGAAAGATTAAGAGAAGATGTTATTAGTAAACTGAAACATCAGTAATGTCATCTTCAGTAGCCTGAGGTCTTAGCATAAACATCACCATGTGAAGATAGACACCTTACAATTGCATTGCAAACAATAATATTCAAAGTGAGAAACTATGGCAAAACACAAAGTGCATAAACACAAGAAAATATTTTATATTCAGCATGAATACCTATACGCTATGCATTTATAGTTCTTTGACAGTATCTTTGAGTTCTTAAAAGAAAGAATTGTCTACAACTAAGTTATTGTAAGTGTTTTTTGGCCTATGTCCGAGGTAAAGAGAAGCGTGAGATACAACAATTCAGGACGCAACCACAATTGCTATGTTTTCCAAGTTTCAGGAGTTGCAAGATAAGTTGAGAGGTTTATGCAAGAAAGAAACAAATCTCACCTTACCCTATCCTCCTCCACAAATAACCCACAAAAATCAAGCCTACCACCAAGTCCACACACACAACAGCAGTCCTATCAAATTGTTATAAAAAAATGTCTAAACCCCAAGGAACAACTATGAATTGGAGGCTTCGCAAGAATTACATGTACCTAACAACCGGGAACGAATTGTAAAAAGTCTTAATTTGAAAAACCTTCAAATTTCACATCAATTCCCGAAAACCCCGTTCAAATTGAATTAAGCAATGATTTTAAGCTACCGTTTACCCTAAATTTCAGATAACAATTGAATTTATATGTGGTTTTAAGGATATGTGGCCTAATTTGATACAAATGATGATTAATAAAGCGAAAATTGAAATCAAAGGATAAATAGAGAAGAAAAGCAAACCAACTAAGTCAGATATTTTTGACCGTTGAATAATCCTTCTTGAGCAGAAATGGACAATAGCAAGAATTGGAACAATAAATAGATTTAAGAGAGTAATAAATTGTTTCTTTCTTTCTAGTGATGATTCGTGTAAAAAATGTGATGCCCTTTAAACGATTACATTCTCCCTTTATATAGTGGGGAGATCATCATCTGGTAAATCATTATACAAGGTAAAATATCTCTTAATTTTGCTAATTTAACAGTTCTATTGATCAGTGCCGAGATTCCCGCCGTGATGCTTATCTTATCACGGATTTTTCGATCCTTCGTCATTTAAGTTCGACGATCTACCCTTGGACATTCTCGAAGTCTGGCTCGATGAGCTCGGTATTCTCGAGGTTGGATGTTCTGGTTTCGTATTCCGGTTCGATGCCGTTCAGGTTCGATCTTCAATCCTACGCACTTCGAGCCCGATTATCGAACAGTAATTAAACTCGATGCTAACCGTACAGGCTTGAGCCCGATTTTGACTGCATATAGATGGGCTCGAGTTTGACCGCATACAGATAGTCCCCTCGTTTTTCGAAGAGTAACGACGAGAAACGATATGAGCCGTAAATTTTTATTATGATAAGTGACGGTGAGCTTATGGCGCATGTGGCACGGAAGTTGAAAATGTCCCATCAAAGAAGCCAAATTCCTACTCTGATAAGTGACGATAAACATATGACGTACGCGATATGAGTCGGAAACGTCTCATCAAAGACAAACTTTCGCAGCATCAGGTATGTGTCAGTCAATGTTCTGCCGCTTTGGGATGTGAACCGCCTCTTTTGAGAGGCTAGAAATACCCTCTTTCACCTTCATATTCAGATGTTTGCGCTCTTTGTAATATTACGTCGCTCTTATCTTCAAGATTTCTAGTTCTCTGAAAGTTATTCGTAAGCTATCTTCATCCTATATTTCCCTTGCATCTGTACCTTTTGATTTCTTCACTTGCTCAAAACAATGGCGAAGAATTCTAACTACGTTCCTCAGAGACAAACTCCCTCCTCCTCTCAACCTATTGATGACATTCCACCTGTTGACGTTAAGGAGACTACGGTCGAGCCTCCTTTGAAGGCGTTCGTACCAACCGGGTGTTCGACCGGTGCCGATTTCAAGGTAGATCTCGGTACCGAGCCGATGCGAGCCGATCACGAGGTATATCTGTTCGATTACTGACAAAGTTCTTAACAAGGTAAAGGAAGACTGCAACTGGGTTGGTAAGTGTGTGGTGGTTCCTTCGCCTGAAAAGGCGATCACTACCCACGTGAAGGGTTTTTGAGTGTTTACACTTACCCCTTCACGTTGGGCCCTTTGGACCCTGTTATTATTGCTTTTTGCACCGAGTGCTTATCATGATCGGAAACGGACCATATCTTTCACCATTCCTGATGATTCTAGGGTTCTTTCCGCTCCTGTCGGGGTGGCCAGCTATCTTCGGTGTTTGGTGACCGAGGAAGATCAAGCCAAAATGGACGAAGTGGATGCATCCTGCCTGTTCAACGAAGCTCAACAGGTGATAAATCGGGTAATTTTTGACAAGCCTTATCCGATGTTCATTGTTTTGTACCTCAAAATTTTAATTAACTGTAACATCCTCCTTTATGCTTGCAGGCCTCGGTACTTCATCACGAAGCCTTTCTTCGATTTTGGGAAGAGTCAGGACGTTGTGAACGGCTCGAAGTGGAGATGACGAGTCTTCGAGCCGAATTGGATCTTGCTCGGAAGGACAATGCTAGCTAGGTCGATCAAGTAGAGCAAAAGCTCGATCAGATTAACCAACTTCGATCTGAGATAATCATGGCTAGAGTTGAGGCCGATGAGTGGAGGAGCGGGATGGATTGGATGGTCTCGGAAAAGGAGATCTTTCAGGCACAGTTAGCTTCCACAGAAGCTCAGCTTGGAGAGGCAAAGGGGAAGATTGAGGCTCTAAACAGGAGTACTGATGAACTCCACTCTCGAGTCAACATGGTTATCTCAGATCGAGATGCTATAGCTAATAAGCTGAAAACGGCTAAGTCGGAAGTTGCCGTGGTCAAAGCCGAGGCCGATGAGCTGGTGGCCCAATACAAGGCCGATGCTGAAGCCGCCCAAGATCAGTCAAGGAATATGGTTGATCATATGAAGTGGAAATCTTGCCGGCTCGTCCTCGAAGAGATCCACGCTCGAGGCTTTGATTTATCGGTGGAGATCGAAGACGCCAAGGTAGCCGAGGCCGAAGCCAGAAAATTAGCCTTCCTGAAAGAGGATGATTCCAAGGATTCAGGCGGTTCCGAAGACTGAGTCTCCCATTTTCTTTCTTTACTTATATTTGATATCATGTATCGGGGTGCTCGAACTTGTAGAAAAGACTTGAAACATGTATATATACAAAGCTTTTTTCTTCTCTTTGTAACTTTTGAAATGCCTTAGCTTTCAAGTATTATTGACTTGGTATGACTTTAACCTTTAGAGTTGTGTGCTTGCGTTAATAGATCTTACTTCCTCTCGAGTTCCATTAACTCTAAATGGCCTTAGCCCTTTAAGGTTCGGGGTATTCCTTAGTAGGTCTTACTTCCCCTCGGGTTCAATTAACTCAAAATGGCCTTAGCCCTTTAAGGTTCGGTGTATGCCTTAGTAGGTCTTACTTCCCCTCGAGTAAATTCGTTTTTCGGATGAGTCCCCGAGTGAGGCAATGGTTATTCGAACAAAAATTAAAGTTGACCTTAGGCTCGTTTGATCAGAGACAGGATGTTTGTATAGAAGAGACTTTTCTTTATTCTCGTTCACGTGTGTGTATAATTTGTGCTAGGGTTTGATCAATCTATTTGGGCACGGTTCCTTCGACCGTTTGACCCTTAAATTGAATCCTAATGATTTTCGATTCTAGAAATATTTTCCCAAGCTAAAGTGGCCAAGAAGCCCCCCAGTATTCGGGGTCGATTGATGATTGGCTTCGAATACTGTCGTCACCGATTTGGTATCGGCCATCAAAACTAAGTTAGCACGGTTTACCAGTTGCCTCATTAAGAACCTTGCCGTAAAACCCATTTTGGGACAAAACCCGTTCAAGGGAAAAAGAGTGCAACGCGTGCTTTCAGACCTAATATCTCGTATTCCCCGATTCAGGGTACCTCGTTTGATACCTGCAAATGTTAGTTCGATGATGCAAATAAAATAAAAAACAGGATCGTACCTTAGCAGTAGTATCGTTTCAAGTGACTTATGTTCCAGTTGTTTGGTAGTTGTTTACCATCCATGGTTCCGAGCTTGTAGGATCCCTTTCCGGTGATTTTAACGATACAATAAGGTCCTTCCCAGTTTGATCCCAGCTTCCCTTCGTTCAGGTTCCACGTGTTTGGTGTAACCTTCCTTAATACCAAGTCCCCGACATTGAAATATCGAAGGTTGGTCCTTCTGTTGTAATATCTTTCGATCCTTTGTTTTTGAGCAGCCAGTCAAATGAGGGCAGCTTCACGTCTTTCATCCAACAGTTCCAAGTTCGTATTCATAGCTTCATAGTTCGATTCCTCTGTCGCATATCGGAGCCTGACACTTGGCTCCCCGACTTCGACCGGTATCAAAGCTTCGGCACCATAAACCAGGGAAGTATTATATCGATTAATATTTCCTTCCATCTCCCTTTTGTATCGATTAATCTCTTTTTGAGATTTCGAAGTATTGTTTTGTTGGTAGATTCGGCTTGTCCGTTCCTACTGGGGTGGTAGGGCGTCGATAGGGTTCTTTTGATCTTGTTATCTTCGAGGAATTTTGTCACTTTGCTACCGATGAATTGCTTTCCGTTGTTGCATACGATCTCGGCTGGCATCCCAAATCGACATATGATGTGATCCCAAATGAATTCGATCACTTCTTTTTCCCTAACCTTCTCATATGCCTGCGTTTCCACCCATTTAGAAAAATAATCAGTCATAAAGAGTATAAATTGAGCCTTACCTGCTGCGTAGGAAAGAGGGCCAACGATGTCCATTCCCCATTTCATGAATGACCACGGTGATAAGACTGAGTAGAGTGTCTCCCCAGTTTGATGGATCATCGGGGCGTGCCTTTGGCATTCATTACATTTTCGAACGAACTCCTTTGCGTCCTTTTCCATGTCGATCCAATAGTAATCGGCCTTGATTATTTTTCGAATTAGCGACTCGGCACCGGAATGGTTCCCCCAAGTACCTTCGCGGACTTCCCTTAAAATGTATTCAGTGTTGCCCGGTCCCAGACATATCGCGAGTGGGCCGTCAAATGTTCTTTTGAATAGGGTTTCTTCATTGGCCAAGCTGAACCGGGCCGCCTTTGTACGCAAGGCCCTCGACTCTTTTGGATCCGAGGGAAGTTTTCCGAAACTGAGATATTCTATGTACTTGTTCCTCCAATCCCAAGTTAGACTTGTCGAATTGATTTCAGCATGGCCTTCTTCCACTACCTACCTCATGAGCTGTACAACCTTTCCAGAATCGATCTCGTCATCTTCGATTGACGATCCCAAGCTGGCGAGGGCGTCGGCCTCGCTGTTCTGATCTCGAGGATATGTTGTAAGGTTCATTCCTTGAACCGATGCAGCATCTATTGTAGTTTATCTAAGTATCTTTGCATTCATCCCTCTCTGACCTCGAACATGCCGTTGACTTGATTTACAACAAGAAGGGAGTTGCACTTGGCTTCGATCACTTCCGCACCCAGGCTTTTGGCTAGTTCTAAGCCCGCAATCATGGCCTCATACTGTGCCTCGTTGTTGGTTAGTTTCACAGTCTTAATAGATTGTCGAATTGTGTTACCAGTTGGTGGCGTCAACACGATGCCAAGTCCGGATCCCTTCGCGTTCGAAGCACCATCTGTAAATAGGGTCCATATTCCTGAAGGAGTTCCTGACCCAGCTAACAACTCTCTTTCGACCTCGGGTATTAGGGACGGTGTAAAATAGACCACAAAGTCCCCCAACACCTGAGATTTGATGGCGGTTCGAGGTCGATATTCAATATCGTACCCAGTTATTTCTATGGCTCATTTGGCCAATCGACCGGAGAGCTTGGGCTTGTGCATCACGTTTCTTAATGGGTAAGTCGTTACGACGCATCTGGGGTGACATTGAAAATACAGTTTTAGTTTCCTCGAAGCGCTTAGCAAAGCGAGCACCAGTTTTTCTAAGTGAGGATACCTAGTTTTGGCTTCGCCTAGGGTTCTACTGACATAATAAATTGGAAATTGTGTACTTTGTTCTTCTCGGACTAGGACTCCACTTACCGCCATCTCCGAGACTGCCAGGTAAAGGTACAGTTGTTCGTTTACCTTCGGTGTATGAAGCAGCGGTGGGCTCGATAAATATCTTTTGAGCTCTTCTAAAGCATGTTGGCATTCCAGAGTCCACGAAAAATTATTCTTTTTCAATAGAGCGAAGAACCGATGGCTTATATCGGACAACCTCGAAATAAATCGCCCCAAAGCGGCTATCCACCCGGTCAGCTTTTGTACGACTTTCACGTTATCCACGACTGTGATGTCCTCGATAGCCTTTATTTTTTCAGGGTTGATCTCGATTCCACGATTCGAGACCATGAATCCGAGGAATTTACCTGAACCCACACCAAACACGCACTTTTTCGGGTTCAACTTCATGTTGTACTGCTTTAACACCCTGAATGTTTCCTGCAAATGGTTTAAATGGTCCTCTGCTCGCAGGGACTTGACTAACATATCGTCAATATAAACCTCCATTGTCTTTCCTAGTTGTTTTTCGAACATTCGATTTACTAAGCGTTGGTATGTGACTCCCGCATTTTTTAACCCAAATGGCATTACATTATAAGAGTATGTGCCATATTTAGTGACGAAGGAAGTTTTTTCCTGATTACCTGGGTCCATCTGTATTTGGTTGTAGCTGGAGTATGCATCGAGAAAACTAAGGGTCTCATAGCCAGACGTAGCATCGATCATGCGATCGATGTTGGGTAAGGGAAAAGAGTCTTTTGGACATGCTTTATTCAGGTCTTTATAATATACACACATTCTTAATTTATTCCCTTTTTTAGGGACTACTACTACGTTTGCCAACCATTCTGGGTATTTAACCTCTCAAATAGACCCTATCTTTAGAAGTTTGGTTACCTTATCCTTGATGAACGCATGTTTGGTTTCGGATTGAGGCCTCCTTTTTTGTTTGACTGGATGGAACTTCGGATCCAGACTCAGCTTGTGAGTGGTTATCTCCGACGGTATACCTGTTATATCGAGGTGGTACCAAGCAAAACAATCTTCATTAGTTATAAGGAATCGAATAAGTTTTGTTCTGAGCTCGGAGCTTAAACCCGAGCCCAGGTATACCTTTCGTTCGGGCAGGTCATCTCGCAGAGTGACTTGTTCCAGTTCGTCGACAGTCGATTTGCTGGCATCGGAATCATTGGGGGTGATGAAAGATCGAGGAACTCCGTAATCATCATCCTCGACATCTACTTATTTATCCACCTTTGCCGAAGATGACATCTGTGGTTGCTATTTTGTCTTGTTCTCGATCCTTTGGCTAGGAACCGTTGGTGTTGGTGTCATTTCTTCCAACTCGAACATCTCCTTCGTAGCTGGTTGCTCCCCGTAAACCGTTTTCACTCCATCGGGCGTTGTAAACTTCAGCACCTGGTGTAATGTCGAAGGCACATCCCTCATATCATGGATCCATGGTCTTCCGAATAAAGCATTATACCTCATGTCCCCTCCAATCACACAAAATTTTGTTTCTCGAACGGTTCCAGCAGTATTTATCGGCAACATAATCTCTCCCTTGGTGGTTTCACATGCCAAATTGAACCCATTAAGTACTCGGACTGTGGGAACGATCGGGTCCGTCAGGCCGAGCTGCTCCATGACCCATGACCAGATTATATTGGCCGAGCTACTTGGATCAATTAACACATGTTTTACTCTAACTTTGTGTATGAGTACAGATATTACCAGTGCGTCATTGTGGGGATGTGCAATTCCTTCCGCATCCTCGTCTCTAAAATATAAAGTCCCCTCCGCCGAGTAATTTCGTGTGCGCTTTTCCCTGGTGATGGATATTTTGGTGTGTTTCAGCATCGGACCTTGAGGGGTATCTACTCCACCGATAATCATGTTGATCGTATGTTGAGGTTCTTCTTGGCTTGTCTGATTATTCCTGTTTCCAAAGTGATTTTTTGCTTAGTGGCTCAAGAATTCTCGAAGGTGTCCATTGTCGAGTAACCAGGCTACTTCTTCTCTCAATTGTCGGCAGTCTTCCATTTTAGGATCGTGAGTGCCGTGATATTTGCATGTCTAATTAGGATCCCTTTGGGTTGGATCGGATTGCAATGGCCGAGGCCATTTAGTATCTTTGATGCGACCGATGGCAGATACGATGGTGGCAGCATCAACATTAAAATTATACTCCGATAATCGAGGTGCTTCTTTATGTCCGATAGGCCTTTCAAAATTGCTTTTGATCATGAGCCCCCGGTGTTCTGATCTCGATTGTTTCTCCTTTCATGTATTGGGGAATGAAGCTCAGATACACTGATTTTTCTATCCCCGTGATACAGTCGATGTCGCTCTCTATTCGATCTTGGTTCGCGATAAGTTTCCCTTCGGATTTTGTCGTAAGTTCTAACGGGGTAAATAGATCCCGAAGGGGATCCGAGTTGATCATCTTCGACTCTGATCTTTGACTGGTATCGGTTATGTAAATCAGCCCATGTGACAGCAGGGTATTCTATTAAGTTATGTTTAAGTTGCTGCAAAGTCGCTGAGCTTCGAACATTGAGCCCTTGAGTGAAAGCTTAAACAGCCCAATCGTCTGTGACCGGTGGTAGATCCATCCGTTCCATTTGGAACCGAGACACGAACTGTTTGAGCATCTCGTTATCCTTCTGCCTAACTTTGAAAAGATCCGATTTTCGCGTCTCGACCTTGATGGCGCCTGCGTGTGCTTTTACAAAAGAATTTGCAAGCATAGCAAACGAGTCAATAGAATTAGTGGGTAAGTTGTGATACCATGTCATGGCTCCTTTCGACAAGGTTTCCCCAAATTTCTTTAACAGAACGGACTCGATTTCGTCGTCCTCCAGGTCGTTCCCTTTGATAGTGCATGTATATGCGGTTACATGCTCGTTTGGGTCGGTCGTTCCGTTGTATTTGGGGATTTCTGGCATACGGAATTTCTTGGGTATCGGTTTCGGAGCCACGCTCGGTGGAAAAGGTTTTTGCATGAGCTTCTTGGAATCTAGGCCTTTTAGTATCGGGGGTGCTCCTGGGATTTGATCACCTTGGAGTTGTAAGTTTTCACCTTCTTGTTGTTTGCCTCAATTTTTTTCTCCCCAAATTCTATTCATTTAGTTAGTTCTTCAAGCATCTTCATAATTCCGGGGTTCACCCCCGTTTCATCCTCATTCAACCCTCATGCAATCTGTCTATCTCTATGGAGAATTTCCCGGGAAGGGCCAGGTTCGATCATGTTCAAGATTTGGCTTCGGTTTTGTAACTGAGCTATGGCGGCCTGTTGGGCTTGCAACATTTCGAAGATCATCCGGGGACTGATCTCGTCCACTTCGTCATCTCGGGGATGTTGCGTCATCGATCGAGTTCCCCTATGAATGCTATTTGTGGGACCGGTGAGCTGATTTGCATCAACAACCACTTGTGAGTTGGCATCGATTGGAATTCCATCACCGGGTGCTATGTTATTATTTTCTCCTTGGTGATCGAACTTGTTATCAACGTGCAGAGGTTGTACCAAAATCAAAGACACTTCAAAGAGAAAGCGTAAAACAATGTGTGTGACAAGAAATTGTATCAAGTATCCACTATTATCCTCAGCCCAAATGGTGGGCGCCAAACTATTTACCCTAAATTTCGGATAACAATTGAATTTATACGTGGTTTGAAGGATATGTTGCCTAATTTGATACAAATGATGATTAATATAGCGAAAATTCAAATCAAAGGATAAATAGAGAAGAAAAGCAAACCAACTAAGTCAGATACTCTTGACCGTTGAATAATCCTTCTTGATCAGAAACAGACTATAGCAAGAATTGGAGCAATACAGGGATTTAAGAGAGTAATAAACTGTTTCTTTCTTTCTAGTGATAATTCATGTAAAAAATGTGATGCCCTTTAAACGATTACATTCTCCCTTTATATAGTGGGGAGATCATCATCTGGTAAATTATTATACAAGGTAAGAATCTCTATACAAGGTAAAATATCTCTTGATTTTGCTAATTTAACGGTTTTATTGATCAGTGCCGAGATTCAAGTCGTGATGCTTATCTTATCGCTGATTTTTCGATCCTTCTTCATTTAAGTTCGACGATCTACCCTTGGACATTCTCAATGCCGGGCACCATGGGCTCAGTATTCTCGAGGTTGGATGTTTTGACTTCGTATTCCGGTTCGATGCCGTGCAGGTTCTATCTTCGATACTATGCACTTCGAGCCCGATTTATCGAACGTTAGTTAAACTCGACGCTAACCGTACAGGCTTGAACCCGATTTTGACTACATATAGGTGGGACCGAGTTTGACCGCATACAACTACCTCCACAACTCAAAACTCCAAAAACCCAAATCTAAATATCGCAATATATAGAGACGACTTCAACAATCGAGAGATCTACGAATTAGCACTAAATGAATAAATAAAACAATTATTGAAATATAGATCTGAGAACAGAATGAAGATTGAAAAAAAACCAAGCAAAGATTTAGGGATATGCTGTTTGTGAGATTAAGGATCCAAAGCAGGAAAGGAATAAGGAGATAAGAAGTATCATAATCAAAATCGAAGATGGTAATGCTTCTTACGGTGAAAGAAGTCCAGTTGCTCAAGGCAAAGCCTCTGCAAATCTGACATGAACTCCATTGAATACATGCCATAGCCGCAACAATAGCCAACGCCGACGACAACATGTCGTCTTGTCCACATCGGAGTCATCGTCGGGATGCATTCCACTCTCGTATCTGAGAGAAAAGGAGGTCGTGGCATTAGTGAGAGCGGCTGGTGAGCCTTTTATTAAGGTTTTAATTTTTAGTGGGAAAGTTGTGGAAATTTAGCAGTAATCTTTTCGTGGATAAATTGTGAAAATTTTAGTGAAAATTTTTTGGGTACCCTTTTAACGTGTTGCTTTAGAGTTATAAAAAGAGCACCATTCAAAAGGGTTCCATTACTGTTTTGTAAGTATTGCCAAATATCTTATCATATGGCAACAGTTAAAAAGCGAGTATTTATATCTAAAAAGAATGCTTTAGAAGCGTTAGCCTAAATTTCATGGCCAAAACCTCTTAGCAATAACCGCCCCTTAAAAAGTGTTGCCGTAATTGTTTCAGGCAACACTTTTTGACCGTTATCTAAAACTAATGTAGCCTTAGGCCAAATTTGTTGTAGTGTTCTAAAGGAAAGTGCAAGAAAATCTTGCCCGAAGTCCTATAAGCATACCGTACGATTTCGAAGTCGAGCACCGGGGTGGCCCTGTTTTCTCTAATCTACAGAGTTGAAGCCTTAATACCAGTCGAAGTAGGGGAACCAAGCCTCAGGTTCTAGTATGCTACCAAAGAATTGAACGGTGAGGCCATGGCCACGAGCTTGGAACTATTGGACAAAAGGTGAGAGACCGCGCTGGTCCGGTTGGCCGCCTAGAAGCAGCGAATAGGAAGGTACTACAATCGAAGAGCCAACCTCCGACATTTTCAAGTTGGGGACTTGGTATTGAGAAAGGCGACACTACACACCAGGAACCCAAAAGAAGGGAAACTAGGCCCAAATTGGGAAAAACCGTATCGAGTTGTCGTAATAACCGGCAAGGCTTATACAAACTCAAAGTGGGAAATGGCCTTCAACTACCAAAAAATTGGAACTTGACACACTTAAAGCGGTACTACTGCTAAGGTGCAAACTTAATTCCTTTTTAATTTTGTTACATTACAGACTAATGCGTGCAGGTACTTCGCTAGGGGCGGATGTGGCTATTAGGACTAAAATCACGTGTTACACTCTTTTTCCCTTGAACCGATTTTTTCCCGAAGTGGATTTTTTGGCAAGGTTTTTAACGCAGCTGTCACAATCCAACTTAGGTGAGCCGTGGCTGGCACCCGTGTCGTACTAGCCCCAGCGAACCACTCTGTAACTCTTGAATGCTGGACGTAACCCAGAACATACATAGGCCAACATGGCCGAACTCTATCATACTAGAAGTTATCATGGCCACAACTCGTAATATATCGTCTGCGGCCAAGTGTCGTATCACCTAGCCATCATATCAAAACATCAATACATGTTCGGGTCGAGGTCATCACTATGATTATCAATACCAGACAACCAAAAAAGAAAACATATATGAGGACCGACAAAGCCACTAACATACTGTCCATACTGAACCTGTGTCTATAAAGCCTCTAAGAGTTTCTGACATCAAAATATCGCCGGGATAGGCCCCCGCCTTACCTGTAATTCTATAACAAAATCTGATATCATGACCTCAAGACTTGGCTATACTCTAGAAGAGATGGAGTCTTATTGATACCTCGCTGAATATCAATCCTATCTACTTTGAGTGCTCGTCAAACTGGTTACTTGCTCCTGTAGGCATGAAGTGCAGCGCCCCAGCAATCAGACGTTATTACAATGAGATGTACCAAGTATGTAAGGTAGAAAGCAATACATATAAATAAATTTTGAAAACTGAAAAGCATTAATGAATACAAAAATAGTCTGCTGAATGATAAGAATAAGAGTGAGCTTACGACGTACTCATGATCGACTTACTAGATTGCTATTGCTTGGACCACTTGGTCCTTCAATCTAATTGAACAACTCAGCCTATCGTAAGATTCTGAACTATTTCTGTCAACCATCGCTCAGTGAACTCTTGTTGTATCGTTGTTATTACTCATTGTCAGAACACAAAGTGGCTCTTACGCTTAGCAAGGTAGACCATCCGTAAGGTACACTATAATGTTATTATCTGATGGCACGTACGCGTAGCAAAGTAGACTTTCCATATGGCTCAAAATATTTTGGTCGGACTATGCGTATACATGGGACCGTGCATAGCCAACATTTATCTTACCTATGCGTTTCATAGACCGTCCATAGATTAACCTTTTATTATCCCTCTACTATTCATATACTGTCCAAAGGGAACATACGTATGCATAAGTAACATTACAACAACTTGTAACAGTCAATATCTTACAAGCTAGTTACTCGTGTCTATAACGTATAACTTCTTGTAGTCCTTTTGGTAACTCTTAGTTTGTATTCGGTAACTCGTAACCACTACACATTATCTTTAAGTAAACTCATTACTCTCAGATTTACACATCTGTCTTGACATATTAGTAAAAGGCTTTCGAGATTCGTGTAATCTTACCTTTACAAATTCATTTGGTACATCATAGGGTCGTATTTCATATTGTTTCAAGAGACTCATCGCATTTGAGAACTCAATCTATACTTCCTTTACAGTATGGAATTTCATTAATATTTCCGCATGCACATGATTATTCTAGTTAGGTAGTACATTGATTTTCATTACTTATGTGACCTTACGTCCTTCTACATACGTTCTATTCTTCATTAATTAGCTTGCTCATTCATAACCTTTATATTTACGGGGAGGTTCTTGTTTATCAACTTATCACATCTCTTAATTTATATCTCTCTCTTACTAGTATTAGGGATCTTCCGTAGCTACCTTCACTAACCAATGAAAACTACTTCGTCCATTTCTTAAGATCAGAAGTTCTATACGTGGTTTTTACTCGTGAGCCATTTATAATTTACCATTAAACGAAGGCTATACTTCTCGCCATAGACTCAACATAAGTTCCCTGAGGTCTCTACTTCTTTCTAGGAATTATCCATGGATTACAACTACGAGTAACTCATTTCTTATCTATATTCACTTTCGAACTATTAGAGACTCATAACCCATCAACATAAAACATATGCTAGGACTCATCCCCTTGAACCTCTTATAAGGGTGACGTCACTACAAAATCATGCTAGAAGAAGGAAGGGAAAGCCTTCCATACCTTTAAGTCGATCCTTTGATGGAGATGGTGGGAAAGTCTCCTCTTCAATATAATCTACAACAATGAAAATAACACTATGATCAACAATAGTAACACATCAACTAGGTACCATGCGACAAGCTTGTTCTACGAAAAATCGGACAGCATCTCCCCCGTTTCTTTCACCTCCCTCAAGGTCACAACATCAACAATAAATGCCACCCTTAATCCATATATACAGAACCTTAACAACACGAGAAATTCCCAACAATACAATATAACAATAACAATAGGGACAACGTTAAGCTTAGGAATAGCTAGCTTACGATACATTGAGCGACAAGCTCGGTCCTTAACTAGCAACAAAACACTCTTCACACTTCTTCTTCTATTCAAGTTACATATTAACAACAAAAGAAAACACACACATATATATTATCTCCCAAAATTCCAGCCATACAACATCATAAAAACACCTCAAAATAGTCCAACATGGTATCACAACCTCTATACGTCTCTAGCTTCAAATAACTTAGCCAGGGCTTAGATATGATCAAACTCATGCAGGAGAAGAAGATATTACCTTTAAAAATCAAGAAAAACTTCAAGAATAACTCTCCTTAAACTTGAAAGAACTCACAACACATCAACAACATCATATAAGTGATCTCCATCACTTTGACAACACTTTTAATGAAGAACATATGTGGTTTTGCCTTGGATTTGTGTATGAATATTTAGGATATACTTAGAGAGGATTAGAGGTTCTTCGAGGTCTTATTTCGTCAAAAATGATATTTAGAGCTTTATATAACAAGGTAAGCTTCCACCGACTTTGTGGGTCCCGAGGGTGCTGCTTGCGCAGTCTCGCGATAACGCGAATATCTCTCTATTCCGATGTCGTATCGACGAACGATTAAATGAGTTGGAAACTAGGCTCGTAGATATTCAATTTGATGGGTATCACCCCGTAACTCAGAGTATATTGAGAGAAAACCTCAAGGAGATTAGACCCAAATTTAGGCCAAATTATAAATGTAACTTGCGACAACTTTTGCCGTGTTTTGTTTTACAACTTGTTTGACTTAAAAACTAAACATACGAATATTGTATGATTCAATTACCTTAAAACATGACCTCCTTAGGATAATAAGAACTCCTAGTTTACCCTGAAAGTACAAGTTATAACATCTTAGATTCGTTTAACCTCCAACCCTCACGATACTTCCTTAACACTTGTTTTAACCCATCGTTATCTTTGTAAAGGTCCTTAAGCTCTCTGGATTACATTGATTCACTTAAGATGCATTGTATCATGAATGTATGGGGTGTTACAGTGGCAACAGTAAAATGTGTTATCTTAGTTTTGAAGACCGGCCTTGAACCAATATTAATGATCATTTGCACCAAATGAACAGTATTCGAGCCCTCACAAGTTCGGCCTCGACTACTGGCGGTCGTTACCCATAGATCAAGATCTTTAGCAAAGGAAAATAAAATTTTATGTGTCGGAAACTACGGCTTGGTGGTTAGGATTCATTGTAATGATCAAACAGTCATACGAATCGTGCCCATATAGTCCACTCTAGACACGGCACAGGGATTATGCGCCCCCGATCATGTGCCTTACATATTAAAAAATAAAGGAAATCCTTGCTTCCCTTATACTTTATTACTGCGCAGTTCAATTATTCGATCCTGGATCCCAAAGCCCATGAGCTACCCCTACTCGGGGACTGTCGTCCGATAAAAACTCAGACAACTCGGGATACCGAATCCTAGAGGCACAAGGCCTATTAGGCAGTGCCCGAATATGAAAGGCTATGACCGTCCTAAATATGACTGGGAGACGTTTGAAGTCCGTGAATGTAGGGCCCTTACAAAAAATGGAAACCTATTAAAAGGTTACCCTCGGCAGAAACATCGTCTAAGACACTTAAACATCTTCAAAGCCTTTGATTCTATCCAAATCTTGAAGCCACGAGTAACCCGGAGTTGCCTTCAAAATCAAGATCCATTCGGATCTTCGAATGAGAAATACTCTAGATTACATTTGATTTGAAGCTAAGGCATTTAAAACGATATGCAAACAAAAAATCACAAATAGATGCTGGAAAAGAAAGATACATTATTGCCAAAAAGGGAAATTTTTTATATATTCCAAAAAATATTTACAAAGGCATAATAAAATGGACTCAAAATAAAAAAAAAAGAAAATATTTAAGGGAAAAGCAAAAAAGAACTAAGGCATTTACGCCTGGTCTTCACCAGGGCTCGACTTGTCACCAGAACCATCGGAACCCTCGAAATTCTCGGAGCCTTCGGGACCCTCAGGCTCATAGAGTTCCTTCGCCTCGGCCTCAAGTCTCTTGGCTTCTTCAATCTCCGCCGACAAGTCAAAATCTTGGGAATGGATCTCCTCGGCTATCTCCACATCAGCCTTATACTAGTCCAATATTTCCTTGATGTCGGAGGAATCAATAGAAGTTTCCTCTAACTTGGACCTCAGTGTGGCATATTCTTGGACGAGGGCATCCTGTTCTGTGATGACTGAGTTCAGCTGTGCCGGGAGTTCATCATTTAGCTGAGACCACTTGTCAGCCTTGTCCTTTTCCACCCGGATTTGGTCCTTGACCGATGCCAACTCTACTTTTGCAGCCTCTTTTTCAAAAGCCAACAGGTCCATCCTGCACTTCCACGCCTCGGTCGTGGCCTTGACCTCGTCCCTCTCAACCCGAAGCTGGTCGATCAGATCTACCTTCTCTTGGACCTGCGAAGTTGCGTTGTTAGTAACCACGAGTAGCTTCTAATTTTTAGCCTCAAAGATCCTTACCTTCTCTAGCAGGTCGACGTGCTCCCGCTTCCCGGCAAGGCCTCCTTCTAAGACTTTTCTAGCTCGGCTCAGATAATTAGGAGGTCTTTGAGGGCCTCGTCTTGTTGTTCACTAGACTCCTGTACATGTCCTTCTTCCGGACTTGCTCTTTGGCTCAAACTCGAGTTGGCTGATCTCCAAGCGGGACCGAAGGAAGCTTTCATGGTGAAGCACTAAAGCCTGAAAAATAATGAAGTCGTTACCTAGTTCAGTGCCTGTTTCACTTCGTTAAAGAGGTTCGACATGCCTGCTTCGTTCATCTTTGCCTGGTCCTCCTTGGTCACCAGGAAACAAAGGTAGCTGGCTACGACCACCAGAGTGGACAGGGCCGGGGCGTCCACCGAGATAGTAAGAATGATTGTTCTCTTATGGTCAGGGTCGTCACTTGGGGTGGGGAATTGCTTCACTAGTTTTGAGCTTGAGCTCGGCTTGCTCGCCCCTAATGGCACATCCTTTTTTGGGACCTCCAGGTGACTAAGCCCGGAAAAGTTCTCCAATGCGACCATGTCCATGCCATCGAGGAATGTATTGAGGGCATCATCTGGGCCCGATTCAATCTTCGAGCACGAACTTGGTATAAGACAGTGTCTCCACGATGTCGATGACACCGACCACCTCTTTTAGGGAGGGAGCAGCTTCTCGGGAGACCGCGACCTCCGTCTCTCCCTCTGGTCCCCGAGCTAGAGGGGGAACGACCTCGTGATCACTTCTCTCAGTTGCCACCTGCTCATCCTCATTGAGGGTCGACTCATGGGACATAAACCCAAGGTCGACATCCACGGGGTACTCTCTTAGCCGGAAAAGGGAATCAGAATCTGGTAACCCGGATTTGGTGCTCTTTTTGTTTTTCGAATCCGGATGGCCACCCTTTTCTTCCTCACCTCGGCATCTGGGGAATCTGAGGACTTCCTTTTCTTCTTTTACTCCTCCTTTATGGCGGCCCCGAGCTGCCCCAAAGCGGAGGGTTTTGGCAAGTGTGGACGGATCTTCATCCTCATTCAACAGCTTGAGCTCGGTGGTCTTGGACGAACCTGCGAAGAAGAAGAAGACTTAGCGAAATATAAGTCAGATGTATGGATGTAATCATTCAGAAAGAACCTTACCATGGGAACGAGCCTCCCACTTGCCATTTGAGAGCTTGCCATGTACGCTCGGAGTAGGAAATCTTTTTGCAGAACCCCTCGATCAGCTCCTTAAAACGGGGGACTGCATTGGAAACCTGGCAACCATTGAACAATGACGAACATGGGCAGTTAGAGAAAGGAATAAAAGGGAATACAAAATATTCAACAAGAAAATGACTTACTGGATGTGTTCCACTTTTTGAGGAACGATAGAAATTTTGAGGGGATGAGGTCTTCGGTCTTCACCTGAACGAATTTTCCTACCAACCACGATCTCGGTCCTCGTCAATGCTTGAGAACAGAGCCTTACTTGCTTGACGAATGAGCTTGATCAACCCCCTTGGTTGATTCAGGGACTGTATTGATGAAGCAAATGGTCGAGAGCGAATCAAGGCACTTCGGTGTTGTTTATGAAGTGCCGAAGGAGGATTACCATTCCCCAAAAGGACGGGTGGATCTGCCCAAGGCAGACCTCGTAACTTTTGCAAAAATTGAGGACTACGAGGTCTACCAGGGCGAGTGTGAATGGGTAAGTGTAAGCACTCAGGTACTCATCCACATGCGTAATGATGCCCTCGTTGAACCTGGGGACGATCACCTTCTTGCCTTCCCAGTTACAATCTACTTGAACTATGGGTAGTGTATCCTCAATAACGAAGCCTCTATGCTCCCTCGCCTCGGTCTTGTTGGATGGAGGCCTTTTCGACGTGGAAGTCATTCTCGATAGAGCATCTCCCGAGGATGAAGCTCTTCAAGGGAGGCTCCGGGACCACCTCAGGCATGGCTACCTCGGTATCTGTCGCCGGATTAGAAAAATGAAGGGGTGCTTTTTTGAGGCACGAATTTGGAAGTTTTAGCCATCAAGTTTTGGGGGATATACGAAGATTTGAAAAATAAATAACTGAAGATTTGAAGAACATCTATGAAGATTTAAAGATGGGATGAAGGTATGAAGGCTGGATTGACGATTCGAAGAAAATCTATGAAGACTTAAATATGGGATGAACATATGAAGATCTAAGGATCAATGTATGAAGATTTGCAAAAGTCAAAGGCAAGTAGAAAATTCGAGGGTGAATCTAAGAGTTCTGGAATCGGAAAGTGGGGAAGTAAAAAGGGGGTCCTAGCTTTTATAGAGGGAGAACAGTCAATGCGCGACGTTTCACATTCGAGGACAATCAACTAGTGGTTGACATGTGTCCGAAGTCAGAACGATGTGACTGACTTCGTTAACCCAACAATACGGTCATGACGTACGAAGGATGGAATCGGGGGTCATTTATCGCTTCCCGTCGTTATGATAAATCTACTCCCCGAAAAATGAGGGGATTATCTGTGCAGGGGTAAAATCGAAGGCAATGTCTACCCCGATTCCCCGATGAGATAATGAAGATCCGGAAGATTGTAATCGAGGTCAAAGACCCTTCGTATTGAGACCCCGGAAGAGTGAACGGTGTATCCGGCATCGGATATGGTAAAGCGATGCGCCCGAGCCGAGTGTAATTTCTGGACCTGGGGAGTCACAGTGAATTGTTATGCATGACGGATAGAGGGTCGTGAAAACCACCCTCAACCGGATATCACGGTGCAAATCATGCTCGGTGTCAATTATGGATCAACAATTATCGAAAGAAGAAGATTTTTAGCTTTTTTAGACTTATACTAGGACTGAAACTCTCCTACTATATAGGAGAAGTTTTTCATTAACCTGACACATTGTACACTCATTCCAAGACAATAAAATTTTATTTTTGTTCTCTAAGTTATTGTCGATAGTTTTATTCACTAGTTTTTTTCTTTATTCACGAGTGGGCTTAAATCAAGCGCATAATCAAGGGCGAACTCATTGTTCAATCTAAGATCAGTATGTGCCTTAACATCGCGAGTGGTTTGATTGTTTGTTTCATCTTAATTAAGTTTTCTATATTTCTTAATTATTCGTGTTGAATTAAATCATGTATCCTTTAAACTGCGTACAAATTCAATTGTTACCCAATTTTGGGGTAAACAGACATCATTCACTCTGTTGCAAAATGTGGGAAACTATTGAAGAGTGTTCATATCCGTGACTTTTCATATGCTTTTCTCGGCAGACTTTTGTTAATATCGTAGCTCTTGAATACATGATCACTGAAAGAAAGGGAATTGGATTTTTGAATGGGAAATCGTTAACTTATACTTAATTACTTTATACTTGTAAACAATAAATGATAAACAATAAATGATAATATTTTATACATAATTTAGCAAATTAAGTTTAACTATTTATCAAATTATTCTACTTCCAAACTTTTATTGATAAACTACCACTGGTTCAATAATGGATGCGCCACCAACAGAATTCTAATATATCCTACGAGTTTTCGATTCAGAGATCCATTTCCTTTTTCTGTCGATGTGTCGACCCTGCCGGTCTTCTTGTGTACTGCAGCATCGTTCTCTTGTTTATTGCTTATTCTATGTTCACTTTGTGGTTACTTGACTTGCCGGGGTAGTTGGTTTGGTTTCGGGGATCTTTCGGAGTGAATTGGGACACTTAGTCCCAAGGTTGGAAGCATAAGCTGAAAGAGCACACCCGATGTCGACTTTTATGTAAACAGATCCTGAATGGAGTTTTGATGGTTCCGATAGTTTTGTGGGGTAATTTTGGACTTAGGCGTATGTCCAAATTTGGATTTCGAGGTCTGTAGGTCGTTTTGGATTGAATTAGCGAAAGTTAAAAAGTTGAAGGTTTTGGGAAAGTTGGAAAGTTTGACCGAGAGTTGACTTTGTTGATACCGAGCTCGGATTTTGGTTCTAGGAGTTTGAGTAGTTTTGTTGTGTCATTTATGACTTGTGTGTAAAAATTGAGGTCAATCGGAGTTAGTTTGGTATGAATCGATATTAGTTTTAGAAGTTGGAAGTTCATTAGTTTATTAGGCTTGAATTGGGGTACGATTCATGGTTTTGATATTGTTTGATGTGATTTACGGCTTCGACTAAGTTCATATTGTATTTTAGGAACTGTTGGTATGTTTGGATGGGGTCCTGGTTGCCTCGGGTGTGTTTCGAATCAAGTTCGAACTTATTTTGGTCATGAAGGAGTTGTTGGTTTTTGTGGTATTTGGTTTCCTCTATCACGATCGCGAGAAGAGGGTCGTGATAGCGATCTCGTAGGGTTAATTCTGGGAGGAGGATTTTTGTTCAGTGCGCTCTTGAGTTTGAGGATGAGATCGCGGAGCTTTGGTTAGTTGTGCATCGCAAAAGCGGGAGACAGGACGCGTTCGTGAAGAAGGAAGGGGAGGTCTGGGAAGTTCACGCATTTGTTCTTCGCGATCGCATGTCTTTATCCGCGATTGCGTAGGTCTGCTTGTTGAGTATCGCATTCACGACTGGTTGTTCGCGTTCGTGTAGACCATTTTTGGAGAGCACTAAATTTTGTTCTTCATGATCGCGAGGGACTTTCTGTAATCGCGAAGAGGAACATCTGGGAAGACTATTAAAAGCCCAAATCGAGGGTTAGAGTATTATTTTAATATATTGAGTTGTAGAGCTCGGCTTTTGGTGATTTTTTAGGGAATTTTTAAGATTTGGATCGGCATAAGCGTTTTTTACTCTTCTTTATTTTTAGCATTTAATTAGTGAATTAAAGTGAAAAAATGGGAGAATTTGTGGAAACTTTGCAAAAATGAAAAACAGAGGTTGGAAGGTTGATTTGAGGTCAGAATTGAATGATTTTGATATGGTTGGACTCGTAACTGAATGGGTGTCCGAAATTTGTGAATTTTGTCCGATTTTGAGGTGCGGGCTAGGGTTTGACTTGAGTTAAAGATCTTAGCTTTATCTTTTGAAATTACTTCCTATAGCTTTTATTGACAGTATAGTATTATGTTGTGGCTAGTTTCGAACCTTCCGGAGGTTGATACGCTCGAGAAGGGCTGTTAGTGGAGTGTATTTGGTTTGCCAGAGGTAAGTATCTTATCAAAACTTTGTTGAGGCATTAGTTGCATGAATTATTTGTGATAGCTAAGTGCTATGGGTGGCGCCCATGTGTGGGGTTGAGCCCATATGCATGCACCGGGGTACCATTTCCATGCTCGGGGTAATGCTTAGGCCACGACATGCCTTTGAATGATTGATATGCTTCAAGTTGATATGTTTCGCCTATTTGTACACCTCTATGAGCTATTGTAATATATTTGAGATTTTGTTGAGGTTATTCTTCCGTTGAACATGATAAATTGTTAATTCTTGATGGAAATTGTTTGTTCTAGCTGTGATAGCACACATTGCACATGCCTACACTATAACATGTTATTTATACCAGTCCAGGAGTATGAAAATTGATAATCATTGATCATGTACATGTACTCCCGCATATTTGCTTTATCTGTGATACGAGCTGGACTGGTAGCCTGTGACCACGTTGGACGAATTGTGATTAATAGCACTGAGTTGTTCATGTAGCACGTGAGTTGTCCATGCGGTTGATTATATTAGCACGTGAGTTGTTCGTGCAATACATGAGTTGTCCGTGCAACGTGTGGATATGGATCCATACCTCCAAGGTCACCCTCTCATGTTTCTCTCTTGACGGTGTACACGCAGTTTGTGCTATTTACACATTTTTGTTGTTATAATAGCCTATATTATATAAGTAACTATATTTATTATATTATTGTTGCTAAAATAGAATTTTATATTTTTATAATGATGAGTTATTGTTTTTGAGCATTTTATTGGATAAATAATATTTTTACTACTTAATAGACATTTTAATGATTTTATTTTAATTAATTTCGGGTATATTAAAAGCTGGCCCAAAATAGGCCCATTTTTGGACCAATTTAATGGCCCAAATTCCCTAAGTCCATGGCCCAATCCTTTTAGTCCAAACCAAACAACCCCTTTACTATACCCAGACGCGATTCGTCAATGACCCGCCTCGCTCCTCTTTCGATCTCGGTCGTTGATCTCAAATGATCAACGACCAAAATTAAGCCGACCCCTTTATTTATAAACCCTTTCCCAAACCCTAGAGACCCACTTCCCCTCCCTAGCCCGCCTCTGTATTCTCTCTATCTCACTTCTCTCATACTAAATCCTAGCCGCTGCCTCCCTTATCTTCTCCAATTTTGATCTCAATATGGAATCTACCCTGATTTCCTTTCCATATATGCTCTATCTCCACATTACTTACATGGCTTTGATATCACCAGGTACTTGCCTATCTTTGGCAAGTACCAGGTCTCGAATCAAGAACAACCGTCTTCAATTTTTAAGATCTAGCGATGTTTCATTTTATACATTTAGGACAAGATTATATGGGTCTGATTTACTAAGAATCTTCGGCGAATCTGTGATTCCAGGCAAAATTAAGGTTTGCCTGAATTTTCTCCTAATTTGATTCTAAATCGATTTTTGCATGCTCTTCTTTCCTTATTTATATTTGATTGACCATATTTTCTTGTTTGTGTGTTAATTTTTGCTACTATATAAACCCCATTCCCAATTCCCCTTTAGACAGACCAGAAGCACTATTATTACTCTTTCACTCTCACTCTCACTCATTATATTGTTCTAAAACTTGAGACCTTGGCCGGCTGAAAGCCAAGGCCACCAGAATTCAATTGTTGTTCTTTTCTCAGTACGAGCACTGCCCAGGGTTCACTTGAAACCCTTGGGAACTTTGACGCACTGAGACTTTGGGATTCCTGTTGTTTCTGTTCTACTACTACTAGTTGAACTTCTGCCTAGCACTTAATTTTCTCCTTTACTTGCTCGTTAATTTGCAAACTGGTTAGTACCTTGATCCTTGCAACTCTATTCTCTTTTTTCTTGTGTTCATGCTCTGTTTATCCATGTTGTTTGAACTTTTGAGAACCAATATAGTTTCGATATTACGTTATCTTCCTTTTCAATCCTATTTACCTTGATGTTTTTCGCAATTCTGTATTTTTTAGTATCTAAACTTGCCTAAATTCAAAACTTTAATATATGCTCATTAGTGTGTTCAGTTTGAATGACTTCTGACCATCTTAAGCCTACTTGGTCTATTATGTCTATGTATATCTGAGTTCTTATGTTTGTTGTTTGTTATGAGTCTAGCTATATGTCTAATTTGGATTCTTGTAAGAAACTAATTCATGCCCAGAATTTGTTCGAATGTAATACTCTATGCTAAGTCATTCATGCACAACTTGCTACTTGCTCACTTTCTTAAATTGATCATGTCTATGTGAATTCTGAATTATTCACAGAAGCATGTTTCTCTGCCACTTGTGAACCCCAACCGTTACAATTGTTGCATGCTTTACTACCATCTTGTTCGGTAGACCCATGCATACTAGTGCTAGGTTTGCTCGAGTTTAATGCCTAAGAAAATATTTTATATGTATAATTGAACCTACTATATGTGATCAACTTGCATTCTCATAATTAAGTACTTGCTTGCTGATTAGTACTTCTTCTTGCAATGAACTGACCTACCACTCTTAGTTAAGTTTTGCATGGCATCCTTATGCTGAGGTCATCTTGTAAAGACTATTGTTGGTATCTGCCTCTCGAGCATGTCATTGTTTTCTTAAAATCAATCTATGCTCCTGCTTGCCTTGAATTCTTATGCTTAGTTCCTTTGCTTTATGCATTCCTGTTTGCCATATTCCTGCAACTAATCAGGTGTATCTTAAGAAGTCTGTTACTTTGAACTTTTTTGCTAATTTGAAATCCCTATATGTGTGCTCGTTCTGTGTGATTATAAGGTCCTTGTTTATGTGTGCTCTTCTACCTATTAGACATCACCCTTAGGATGATACTTAGAAAATCTTTCTGCTAATGATTGTGATATTAGGAATCTATGTGTATGTGTCTTTGCCTGAACTCTGAGTTACCTAAATGACATGTTTGAATTTATGTTCCCATGTTCCTATTGTTTGTTGATGGGTAAGCAAGACAATTGTCTTCATGTTTGGGGCCTAGCTTATTGGGTGATGTGTGTGTTGTCGGATCTGAGCATTGGTCAAGTATGCTTTAATCATCCTTTTGAGCCTGGGATGTTGGGCATGTTGGGTGTGCGAAGAGCAAGGTTGGTGAAGGCCAGAAGGCAGCGTTGGATTATTTTGTAGTTACGATGGACCTGTAATTGTTGTATTTGCGCATGTCACTATCCTATTAAGTCGTTAGTTGTTATTATTTGGGCCTGTAAAGTGGGGACTGGGATGTTTTAATTTTCATATGAAAGGATAGAAAACATGCCTAAAGGATCTAAGTCCTTCACTTGCTCACCATGCTCTATTTCTATATGCTGTTAGAAAACTTGCCTATAGGATCTAAGTGCTTCACTTGCTCACCATGCTCCATTTCTATATGCTGTTAGATAATATACCTATAGGGTCTAAACATTCATTGGCTATTTGCTCAACATGTTCTACTGCTATGTGTCGTTAGATAGCATGCTTATAGGTTCTCATTTGAATAATCAAGAACTGTTTATATTGATACCTCTTGCAATTATGTGGCTCACCTAGAAAGAATGGCTATAGGACTAATGAAACAAACATGCGTTTAAAAACAGTTTCACTTCCCAAATCTAACCATCCAAGAAATCATGTCTATAGGATTTCAAAGTGTTTAATTAAGGTTGTTGCTACTTCTATCCTTATCCTACTACTTCCTAGATGATATGCCTAAAGGAGTGCAATGAAACCAGTGTATGTTCTCAATTTCTTTGTTTCCTGGATGTTATTATCTAGATACCATGCCTATAGGATTTCACTATTCATTTAGAAATCATGCCTATTGGATCAAAAACAAATAACCATGTGTTTCAATGATCCCATAGTCTAGTCATAACTCACCTAGAAACCTTGCCTATAGGGTTCTAATAAATCATTTGCTAAAACTGCAGTTCGTAAGATCTTATATCAACTTTTGGGCCATCCAATCATATAAAAATCATGTCTGTAGGTTTTGAACAACTTTAATGTATCTCAACTCTAAATCTGCCTACAACCGTTTAATGCCTAATCTGGAACTTTGTTACAATAAACTGATGGCTGTTTGCATGTATTTATGCCTACGTGTGGAGGCCAATTGAGCCCTTAACTATTAACTATGTGCAATCCTCCTTATTTTGAATGTGTGCTTAGTTTTATTATTTTTTGAGCATCCTAAGTCTAGAACCACCAAAGTAGTAGGTCCAAAGCCTCTTGGACCATAGGCATGGGGCGGGTAGTGCACACATTGGATACGGCCTAGAATTGAAGTAGAGCGCTTTAGGTAAGCAACTTTAACATATATTAATTGGTAGCAGGAGATGATAGTATGTGCCCGCTGAATAATATGAGCAACTTCCTATCCTAAAGGAGTTGCGAAGTATTATTTATGTTGCACAGTGATCCTTTGGGTTAACAAAACTTAGTACCCCCCCTTTATTTGTTTGTTACTCGCGCCTTTGTTTCTAAAATTAGGTAAGCCTAACACATGCTCAGACTAAAACATTTAAACCATTTAACTACTAAGCAAAACCTGATAAATGACACTACATAGCTGAAAATGAACAATAATCATATATTTCCAAAAACCGATAATGCGAAGTCGTAAGCTCTACTGAAAGCAAATTAGGAATCTCAATTACAGCACTGTCTAGGAATGAAAATAAACAGTAGTAAAGGTAATATCATAAGGTGATCCTGAGGCTTGTGCGCAAAATGGCAGGTATACCTTGAAGTTCCTCAGCAACTCAAAATCACCTAGCTAATGCACGGCACGCTCCGAGGTACTTGGATCTCGAATAACCTCGGTAGAGTAGTGACGAGGTTCAAGTCAATACATTTACTAATCAAATAACATGTGCAATAATATCAAAGAATAACCGACAAAGAGGAATAATAACAGAACACAATGACTGTAATAAAAAGAAATGATAACAAAAAGAAATAACTAAAATAAAGGGAATAACAACATAAATCAATAACTGTTCCCTTCACTTAAACGATAACCATTTAGAACAAATAAAAGCACGCCTTCAACAAATGAGTCATCAACTAGGATCACACACTCACGGCACCTCGTGCCCACATTATCCATCATCCTCGCACGGCAAAGACCTCGTGCCACATTGTATATCACAACCCGTATCGATTATCAATATCACGTTCAAGAAAAATTTATCAAGAATCAAATAATATAATGCATGACAACAACTTTCTTTTTATTTCATTCCATTATGTTACCAACATCTCCACAGAATATGAGATAACAACTCCATGCAACGGAGTTTACCTTGGCAACCAAATCATCAAGTAAATGACAGAGTATAATCACATTAGAAACAATATAATAAAACACGTAAAATGCATGACACACCCAAGAAGTCATACCACTACACAAACCTCATCAATAAAATGCCCCCAGACCATCACATATCATCCCCACATAGCCCCCTTGTCTTGCCGCATGCGTAGTATTAATGTAAATGCCCGCCTTCTCTCGTCACATGCGCATTAATAATTATCTGACCTTGTCTCATCACACCCGTAAAATTGATATATATACCCCGCCTTGTCTCGCCACATGTGCAATATCAACAATAACAATACCACGGTAGACACCTCCTGGAAACACCCAACAATCCACTCAACAAGTCCACGTGTGCCAAAATCATAACAACACAACATACCAACAATTGTCATCAAGACATCAACTCAAAAATCTGCCAACACAGTGCACAGGGACAATCAATAAGGGAAAGCAGATGGGTGTTCAACATATAACATGAGTTCAGCTAACCCAAATAGCAAAAATTTCAGAAACTCTCAACTTGGCCAATTAAGGGAAAATACAATCCTAAAATAAGATTTCTAACAAGGAATATGAACTCAAGTAATAATCCATAATAGGAAACATTTAGTGCAGAGACCTCACAATCAAAACAAGGCAATAAGAGAAACCTTGGGTCATATCCGTACGAACCAACACATATACGCCCGTGTACACACTCGTCACCTTATGTACACATTATTCATCCAGTACAAATAATGCATTTAGATCAAATCCTATGAGAATTTCTCCCACGCAAAGATAGACAAGATACTTACCTCAATACCCCTCAATCAATACTGTAAAAATGCTTTTCCTTTAAATTTAACCTCCGCCTGACTCAAATCTAACAGACATGAATTATTATCATCAAACAATGCAAGAGAAACCAACTCCGATTAATAAAGTTAAGATCTTTATACAATTTCCCAAAAGTAAAAAAAATAAAAAAATCAACCCCGAGCCCCCAGGTCAAATCCGAGTTGAAGGGTAGATCTTGATTACCCATAGTCCCATGAGTCCAAATATGTGTTTGTGTTCAAATCCGAGTCCAATTCGACTCCAAATTTTTATTTTTCAAAACATAGTCAAAATCCCCAATATATCTTTTCAAATCTCATGATTTAGGCTCATAAATAATCATGTTATATAATAAAAAATGGATAAAAATCACTTACCCAATAGTTGTGTATGGAAATCTCTATCCCCATCCCACCTCGCAAATGCAGTCCCTCCTCGCAAATGCGATCAAAATCAAGCCATAATACACTGTGTGATCAAAATCGACCATACACGCAAGCCATAATACATTGTATGAAGCTACTCAAGACCTGAAACCTCTTAACGGAATGCTAAATCTCAAAACGACCAGTCGGGTCGTTACATTCTCTCCCTATTAAACAAATGTTTGTCCTCGAAAGTGCCAAGAGTCATTCCAAAGTCATCAAATCACCATATAAACTTACCATGCACATACACACGGGTGATCCCACATCACCAAATCCACATATGCCCGACAACATCATCTCGACTGAAGATTATTCCTTCCACCCATGTTGATAAGCCTTAGAACCAAATTTCAACATCCTAGCATCCCCCAAAGACTCGATTCCCACATAAACATACTATGTTGACCTCAACCAGCTGCAATAGCTCATGTATACATCAACAAGGTATGACCACACGATATAACACGTCACTCATATGCCCATAGCGACAACTCTAACCTCAATAGTTGCCCAATACCAAATCCAGCACCGGTAAATAACCCCATATCGATTAGAACCTTGTTCCAAACCTTCACTGCATTGCTAATGATGTAAAAAACATGTAAAAAATGATAATGACTCACCCAGCCAACATGCCACACCAAACACCACCTAGACACATACGCCGCAATCCCAACCAACAAGGACCACTCAAATATAAATGAAGATGAAAAGAGAAACACATGAAAGAACTATCCAACCAACCCAACAATTACCGCTCCCCATCAGTACCATACTATGAATCCATCGCACAAAGAAGAAGCAAAACACACGCAACAACCACAATGAATCTCATCCTAACATAACCCCACCATGACACATAGTCCGGTCCAAACATACCGATCCACCTAAAGACACAAGGATCCCATCCTCAACTCAAAATCACAAGTAAGATAATATCCCATCAATCGATAATCATTCACTAACTCAATCCCATTGAACAAAACCACAAAAACATAATGGACTCCCTATGCTTGTAGAGCACTACAATCGTATGTCGTGGCAAAACCACCAAAAAATCACGTCAAAACCCACTGTATTAAGGAACAAAAAGTCCTCCCTAGACTCATATCCCTCAATAGTGATCCAACCAGAACAATAAACATGGTCTACCACGATAAAGCTCCCAATAAGTGAAGATACACAAACAGAGTACAAGAATCATGAAAATTATCCATATATGAAGCAACATAGTATGACTCATACAAATAAATAGGACCAGATCAAAATAAAACTGATGTATCTCTATGACAAACCAGAACCATACTTGTAGCAATGTCATCTGGTGCAGCAGCCTCAACCCTTCCAGGAAAAGCATAACAACAGGCACAACCTTCCCCTCTAGGATGCCCTCTACCCGCATGTCCCCCATCTATAGTTGGTTATGTAGGTGTAGTAGCAACTAAAGCATAACCCATAGCCTGAGTACCCCGTTAAGGCACACCAGCCCGAAGTCTGGGTAAATCTCTCACCATGTGCCTGGTATCCCCACACTCAAAGCAACCTCTTTGCTAACGTGGTTGTGGAAGCTGTCCAGGACGAGTACTTTGGGACCCATGGATAACTGAAGCACCACGTGAAACCTGAATTCCAAACTGAACTGGCTGACCAATAAAATCTCTATCATAACGCGCCTTAAATCCGAAATAGGGATCAGCAGAACCTCCAGGTCCATGAGGCTTCTTCGCGTCCCTATCCTCCCTCTCTAGAATGCGGATGTGCTCCATCCTCCTAGCGATCTCCATAACCTGATAAAATTTAGTATCAGTCTCCAACTCCCGTGCCATCCCATGTTTGAGATCATAATTGAGTCCCTCAATAAATCTGCGGACTCTCTCTCTCTAACAGTAGAAACAAAATCAGGTACATGACGAGATAACTCTACAAACCTCATAGCATACTTGGACACAGTCATAGTCCCCTGGCACAACTTCTCAAACTCGATGCTCCACGCATCTCGAAGGGTCTGTGGAACAAACTCCCTAAAAAACAGGTCAGTGAACTGAGCCCAAGTAAGTGGCGCTGCGCCAGCTAACCTACTCTCCTCATTAGATTGCCACCATTTATATGCCAACTTCGTCAGCTGGAAGGTAGTAAGGTTAACCCCGCTCACCTCAAATAAGCCCATAGTGCGCAGAATATGGTGACACTGATCCAGAAAACCTTATGCATCCTTAGAAGTTGCGCCACTAAAATTAGGATGATCATACTTCTTGAACCTCTCTAACCCCTTCTGCTCCATCTCTGACGCCGCTGGCCTGACCTCAGGCCGAACCACAACCACTGGCTATACTGGCATAACCCCGAAACTTGATCAACATGAGCCCGCTGCTCTGGTATATGAGCGGCTGTAGTCTGAGCTCCTCCCTCATCCTGTGAAGTAGCTTGTGCAGCTGGGATCAATACCACCTGAGCCAATGTAGCAAACACGCTCAGGAAAAGCGTTAAAGTCTTCTGAAGTCTAGGGGTAGGAACAGGCGCCTCGGGTGCCGGATCCCTAACTGGTGCTACTGGTGGCTCCTCAACTGCTGCTCTAGCAGGTACTCTAGCTGTAGCACGTGCTCCTCCTCGGCTTCGGCCCCTAGCAACACCGGCCTTAGGGGCAGCATCATCAGTAACTAAAGCTCGTGTCCCTACCGTTTATGAGAGAATAGAAGTCCAAGGCTCAAACTCTGAAATCAATAAATCTGCACAAAAGGAATGAAATTTTATGACCCCAATTTTCCACCTTAGGATATCGTGATGGCACCTAGTCTCTAAGACTAGGTAAGCCTAACATACATTAAAAAATAGCAAAAATAATAATAAAACCTCAAATTAAACCATTAAACTGTCATAATAAAACTCAACAGTACAGTTGTCAACAACTCCCCAAAACTTGGTGGAACCGAGTCATAAGCTCTACAAGAATGTACTAATAGTCTCGTAATACAGTACTATTTCAAACAAGAAATGAATAGTAGAACATCTAAAGCAGAAGGTGACTACGAGGCATACGAACATCGAGCAGGTGTACCTTGAAGTCTCAGGCAAATGTATCTGGATCTGCAAAAAAATGTTTAGAAGCATAGTATGAGTACACCATAATGGTACCCAGTAAGTATCAAGCCTAACCTTGGTAGAGTAGTGACGAGGCCATGTCAAGACACCTACTAGGATAAGAAAGCCTAACATAATATAGCATAGTCTAATAATGGAAAGCGTGGATGTAAATGACAGATAAGTAGTTCAATAATATAAGCTAATAACAAAAATTTAAGCGATAAATGCAACAAGTAGTGAACACAAGATGAAACAACAAGTAGTCAAACACAGACAAATACAAGGGAGACAATGAAGAAAAATAACAAGAACTTTTCAACCAACAAGCCTCTTTTAGCATAGAATATACAACAAGAATCACAACTGAGATACCGCCTCATATTCACATTTCACACTTTGAATATCAATATTTTCTTATATCAATGCCTTGCGTTTTTTTTTGAAAATATTTTTCTAAAATAGCTATACGCGTTTTATCCCCCTTATGTCACCGTGTGGCTTTAAGTAATTCCCTTTCTAGCTGCACGCATATAAATTCCCAGTTTATCTCACCGCATGTATATCAACCCCTATCCTTATGCCACCACATGCATAATAATATCGCAACACAATAATAACTCTCACCACAAGTGTCCATATGCCACAACTTGTCAAAAATCAACATTACCAATATCTCCACAACAAATAGCCCATGGCTCAATCACAATGTATACAAAAATCTCAATAACAACAAGATGAACGACGGATACTCTAACAAGGAAAGATACCTCAACAATTAAAAACTTCACATCAATGTGATAAGGGCTTTTACAACTTCAATACCAATAACTCAACAAGAAGATATTCCACGAAATAACAACTTCAAGTAAGAGTAATTCAACAATTAAATGGTAACGAGACAACAAGGAAGCTAGCAACCTCAACTAAAAGCATATAGGGGCAACTACAATAATAAGGGATGAAACGAGTGCTAATAATGAAAATTAGAGCATGTGAGAGTAAATTTAACGATGAAAGATGTAACATGTTATAACAAGTTCAATTAAGAACATGGAAGAAGTCTAAAAGTATAAGTCGCTCAAATACCACACATAGCCCGTGTACACACTCATCACCTTAAGTACACGTCTTTCACATAGTATAATTAGCACAAATAAGCCATATCCTAAAGGATATTACCCCCACACAAAGTTAGGCAAGATACTTACCTCAACTAGGCCAAATCAACCCTCGAATAAAGCTTTTCCCCTAGGATTCGCCTTCGCACTGGTCAAATCTAACCAAAAATGACTTATTATCATCAAACAATGCAAGGGAAATCAATTACAATAGATAAAGCCTTGATCTTTATACAATTCTCAAAAAGTCAACAAAAGTCTACCCGGGGCTCGCTCCGTCAAAACCTAGGGTCCAAGGGTAAATTCCCACTACCCATAACCCCCACAAGTCTATATATGTGTTTTGCTTTCAAATCCGAGTCCAAATCGACTCTCAAAACTCAAATATTCATTTTTCAAAACTTTGACATAAATCACCAATTTTTCTCTTTGATATTTGATGTTAAATCTAAGATATAAACATGAAATATAGTTGAAAATTGATTAGAATCACTTACCAAATATTTTTAGATAAAAATCCCTTCTCCAATCGACCTCCTACCGAATCTAGGGTACTATGATATGAAAAATGAGACCCAAATCCCGACTTTTCTAACTTTTGTTCAGTTACAGATGTCGCAATTGCGACACTAGGTTCGCAATTGCAAAGAATTCCTCGTAAAAGCGGCTATTGACAGCCTAAGGGATAAGTCGCAAATGCAAACCCTGTTCCCGTCGCAAATGCGATCCTACCCAGGTACTACTTCGCAATTGCGAACAAGGTATCGCAATTACGATACTTGAGTTTCCCTTGCCATACTCGCAATTGTGAGGCTGGTTCTAGCAATTGCGACATACGAGCACCGACGCACCAGAAAATCATATTTCAGTCCAAACCATGCCGAAACGAGTTCAAAACTGACTCAAGCCCCCGAGGTTCCAAACAAAATATCTACACAAGTTAAAAATATCGTATGAACTCGCTCGCGTGATAAAATTAAAAAAATTAACATCTAGGATTACGAATCGGACATCGAAACGCATGAATTTCAAAAAAAAAGTTCAAGAATCTCTATTGTAACAAGCGTATGAATCCTATCAAATCAACTCTCAGTGACACCAAATTTTTCAGACAAGTTCTAAATAGCATAACAGACCTATTCCAAGTCTCAAAATCAAATTCACAACCCGATAGCCAAAAGTGAACCTATGGTCAAACTTGGAAAGTCTTCTAAACTTCAAATTGCCAACTTTCGGCAAAATAACACAAATCAACCTACAGACTTCCGAATTTAATTGTAGGCATACGCCAAGTCCAAAATCATGATACGAAGCTATCAGACCATCAAAACACCGTTCCAGGGTCGTTTTCACAAAAGTCAAACTTTGATCAACATTTCTAACTTAAGCTTCTAAGCCAAGAACCAAAGGGTCCAAATCAACCCAAAACCTTTCCAGAACAAAACTAACCAATCCCGTAAGTCATAAAATCAAAAATACACATGTGTAAAATATCAAAAGGGATAACGGGGCGCAAATACTCAAAATGACCAATCGGGACGTTACAAGAATGAAGTGAAGTTTCAAAATTGTTACGTAGCTTCTCGAAGATAAGTACAAACGTCTCCGTACTGATCCGCAAGACTCTTCTAAACTTTCTTATGACTCGTAGAACCTATGAACCTAAAGCTCTTATACCAACTTGTCACGAACCGAAAATCCAACCTTAAGAATCGTGATGGCACCTAGTTCCTGAACTAGGTAAGCCTAACACATGCAGTCATTAACAAATTAAAACCATTTAACTATTGCGCAAAATCTTAAAAATGACATAATATATCTGAAAATGAACAATAGTCATAAATTTTCCTAAACCGGTAGTACGGAGTCTATAGCTCAACTGAGAGTAAATCAAAAATCTCAATTACAACACTGTTTTGGAATGAAGATAAACAGTAGTAAAGGTAACATCAGAAGGTGACTTTCGAGGCCTGCGAGCAGAATGGCAGGTATACCTTGAAGTCTCCTCAGCAACTCAAAATCAGCTAGCTAATTCTTGGCACGCTCCGAGTTACCTGGATCTGCCCAAAAATTTACAGAAGCGTAGTATGAGTATATCACAGTTGGTACCCAGCAAGTATCAAGACTAACCTTCGTAGTGTAGTGACAAGGTTCAAGTCGACACACTCAGTAATGAAATAACTTGTGCAAGAAAATCAAAGAATAACCGATAAAGAGGAATAATAACATAATGCAATAAGTGTAATAAAAAGAAATGATAACAGAAATCAATAACCAAAATAAAAGGAATAATAACAGAAAGCAATAATTGTAGTCCCTTCACTTAAACGATAACAGTTTAGAACAAATAAAAGTCCAGCGTCAACAAATAAATCATCAAATAGGATCATACACTCATGTCACCTCGTGTCCACATTATCCATCATCCTCGTACGGTAAAGACCTCGTGCCATAATGTATATCACAACCTGTGTCGATTATCAATATAACGTTCAAGAGAAATTTATCAAAAATCATATAGTGTAATGCATGATAAACTACATTTTTATTTCATTACATTGTATTACCAACTCCACCGAATATGAAATAATAACTCCACGAGGATAAATTTACCTTGGCATCCAAATCATCAAGTAAATGATAGAGACTCCGATAAGCACATTAAAAATAACATAACTAAACACATACAAATGCATGACACACACAAGAAGTCATACCACTACACAAACCTCATCAATAAAACACTCCCAGGCCATCTAAAAATAGGAGTGCAAGTTTATCATTTTTGAGTTCTGGACATTTAATGCATTAAATTAAGATATTTAATCAAGGAAGAGGTTTCTTGAAGGAAAATATTTACTCACATTCACAATGTGTTTATCAAACTAAATAATTTAACACTAAGGAGTCTTGAAGTTAAAGTGAAAATATTATTTCGTGAAATAGTTAAATGATAAAAGTTTATGTGCAAGACACATATTTTATATTTATTCGTTTGGTGCAAAGTCATGTTAGAATAGTTATATCGCTTTATTGAACCTTATATATCTATTTATTTGAAAACATATTATTTTCTTTTATAAAGTAACATTGTAAGGAACATCAAAACCCTCACACTAAAAGATCTCAAAGGACTAAGTTGTACCTATAGTTTGGTTAACGCTTAAGGGGTCGTTTGGTAGGGTGTATAAGAATAGCACGGAATAAGGTGTATTAGTAATGCAAGCATTAGTTATGTAGATATTATTTCTTATCTATTGTTTGGTGTAGTGTATTAAAAATTATATTGCATTGTATAATTTTAAAGAAAAATAGCTGTTTACAAAAACACCCTCCATATTCTCTAGCTTTAAGGGACTTTAAGGACAATTTTGTCTTAACCATACTAATGCATGCATTAATAGCTTTGATATTACTAATGTCATGGTTTTCTATGCATTACTTATACATAGGATAATACCAAGTATGATGTATAACTAATACAAGTATTAGTTATACACATGTTGAAAAAATATACCAAACAAGATATTAGTAATACACAGAGCTAATGCTTGCATTATTTTTTCTAATACCTCCTACCAAACGACCTCTAAACGTAGGGTTCAATGCTTTCATCACTTATTGGTTGAGAACTAAAATTCTTTACTACACTTGAAAATGACAATGGTGCTCGATAGTGGAATTAGACGACCTTACCCCAATTAAAATAGTATAATATCTCACACTTAGCACAAATCTTTTTATTTTATGGTTTGATACATGTTTAATTTCTACAAATAACAGTTTATTCGTTATTAGTGCACGAAGTGATTCAATATCAGGTGGTTCGACTAGTAGTTCTCCACGCGCTTCAAATGAATCTGACTCAATTTATGACTGCATATTGAATTAATGACCCTCGTTGTTTTGATCTAAGTCTGACATGGAATCGACTTATTAGACACCACGGCATGAGCGTCCCTGGCTCACCATTACATCTGAGAGAAGTCTAGCAAGGGTCAGTCGAGCCACTACTGATATTACGTGTTGAATCTGTACATTTGAAATGTTGGGAGGGAGCTGACTCAGTAAATTTTATTAGTTGTCCCGTAAAAATTAGAAAAAAAATCGGTAATATTTATACAAAAGAATATCGTGCAATGAATTACTACGTAGTACTGCAACAACAATAACTACAC
The DNA here is from genome assembly GCA_002018475.1 of Nicotiana obtusifolia. Lineage (NCBI taxonomy): Eukaryota > Viridiplantae > Streptophyta > Magnoliopsida > Solanales > Solanaceae > Nicotiana > Nicotiana obtusifolia. The sequence goes on along the minus strand of MCJB01003658.1, from coordinate 63,800 downwards.
CTCAATTTCGAGCAAGTTAAGGTTGTCTATATGAATTCTCATTTCTTTCATTAAGCTCATCTTATATCATCGTTATACTAAAATAAAATAAAATAAAAGTAAAAAGAAAAGTGTATATATATATATATATATATATATATATATGTATATATGTTTACCTTAAAATGGATAATAATTGAATTTATACGCGATTTTAAGGATATGTGGGTTAGTTCAATATAAATGATTTATGACGTTAGATTAGCAAATAAAAGATAGAATAAATAGCCAAACCAATGATGATAGTGAGTCCAGGCTCGGTTAAAAGCTTAAGAAGAAGCCTGCCTTCGGTTTCGAGCCAACAATTATAAAGAACTTATGAACAAAAGCAAGAACCTTGAATAACTTGTAAAAACAGAGAAAACATATGTATATTGCCTTGGTATATGTGTTACAACGTGTTTATTGAATAATGGACTCCCTCTAGTAGAGGAGTTTTACCCTGAGTACAATCCTAAGAAAGGTAAAAATCTTCCTTTTCGCTAATCACTTATATGCTATTGATACGGGCCGAGACCTACACCGTGATATCTGGTCGGGCACGGATATCACGGCCCTTCGTTAATCATGTGAGGTCGTTTGGTAATGCTCACCGAGATTTCGGAGCTCGGATCGGGTCTGGGGACATGGCCTCGATGGTTCCAAAAGCAGGTACTGTGTTCAGGCCTTAATATGGGCGGCTCCCAGCTTTGACTCCGATTCCATGTAGTTATGCCCTCACTTTGTTTGCCCCACCGTAAAATGGGGGTGCTCATTACCTCGGGTTTTACCTGTATACAGATAATCCCCTCGTTTCTCAGAGAACATGTTTGCCAAAATGATGAGAAACGACAGATGTTCTCCGGTTCATACTCTCATACATTACAACAGAAACGACGAAGAAGCCGAAACATCCCGTCAGTCGCGTCGTTCTGACTTCGGACACATGTCAACTATCGGCTGGTTGCCTCCGAATGCGAAGCGACACGAACTTTCTCTATAAAAATCTCTATAGCTTGTTCTTTTCCCACTTTCTGACCTAGCTTCTACCGTCGAAATTTCAAGTTATCATCAACTTTCTCCAAACCTTCGTATCTTCATCCTTGTTCTTCAACTTTCATAGTGATTTCCAGGTTTATACCAAAATTTCCTTCAAATGTTCATACTTTTTTCTTTATCCTTCAAACCCCTTCTTTCAAACCTTCGTATTCTCTCTTTAAAATTTCAAACTTCTCCAGATAACAAGGGCTAAAACATCTAAGTATGTTCCTCAACAAGTTGCCTCTTCATCTTCCCAACCGGCTGTCGGTACTGAGGCGGTTGCTCCTGAAGTAGTTGCCTTGAAAACGACGGCTCCTGAGGTGACTGTCAAGGAACCGGCCCCGGAGCCTCATTTAAAAATGTTTATTCCCGGGGGCTGCTCAATTGCAGACGACTTCAAGGTCGAAAAACCCTTGTCAAAAGAGGACCAGGGTAAGGGAGCAATGAGGTATATATGCTCCATTACCGAATACGTCCTTCATGTGGTCTGAGAGGACTGTAAATAAGAAGGCAAAGACGTAGTAGTCCCCAGCTCGAGGATGTTATTACTACCCACGTGGAGGGGTATTCAAGTGTTTATACTTACCCCTTCACACTGGGCCCGGTGGGCCTGGTTGTTTTGGATTTCTGCAAGAGATACAAGGTGTTCCTTGGGCAAATCCATCCATCTCTATAGAGGATCGTGATCCTCCTTCGTTACTTTGTGAATAAGACCGAGTCTCCTCGGTTCACCATCGATCATCTACTCCATTTATACAGTCCTCAAATTTTTCGGTGGGGACTAATCAAGCTTTCTCGCCGGGCCAGCAAGGCCCCCGAGTGACGCTTCATTCGGGTGAAGACCAAAGACCTGATCCCTCCCGAGTTCATGTTGTTCTTTGAGAAGTAGAATGCGTCCCGTAAGTGTAGCCTCTCCTTAAGCATCAATTTTTTCTTTATTTTCTTTCTTCTCATTCATACTTGTGGTTGTACAACTGTTGCCCGGGTTCCAAATGCGACCCCTCGGCTAAAAGAGTGGATCGAGGGCATCTGCACACATATGACGTACTCCAAGCGCGCATGGTAGAATCTTTTGAAGGGCCGATGGAAGGCCCGTTCTCATGGTAAGGTCTTTCCCCGAATAGGTAATACCATGCTTTTTAACTAACATCATACTAACTTTTCTCCCCCCCCCCCCTTTTTTTGGGTAGGTTTGACTAAGACCACTAAACTTAGGCCGTTGGAAGGGGATGAGGACGTGTCCTTGTCCGCTCATCCCTCAGTTACGGGATAGCTCGAGGCTGCCCGAGGGGAAAGGAAGAAGAAGAAAAAAAGGAAGGCTTTGGGCTCCCTAAGCTCTTAGACGAAGCCAAAGAAAAGAGTGGCTCGTAAGCCAAAGAAGAGCTCCGGCTCCTGAGCATCGGACTCAGATTCTCTTCTTCGGCTCAAGGATGTGTCCGAAGAAGACAATATTTTTGTGGCCCACAGATCGACCCTCAAAAAAGGGAGAAGACCATAGCACAGTGGTCGGATCGTGAGACCGACCTTCCTCCCTCTCAAGAGGCCGGGATGGAGACGGGGGCTGAGACCGCCTGAGACGCCAGCTCCGCTCTGAAGGAAGCGCCCAATGTGATAGAAATTATGGCAACGCCGTCCTACACCAATACCATGCTCCATGAGGCCCAAGCAGGGAAAGAAAAGTCCAATGAAGGGGTTCATAGTGCTGACGATCCCCTTCACTCTTTCTTTTATGGTGTGGACTCGTCCATTTAGGAAGATTTTTTTGGGCTGGGTGACTTGGAAGTTCTGAAGAAGGACACATCTTTGGAAGATGGCGGGCCGAATTCGAGCTAAAAGTTGATTAATCAATTCCTCGCTCAAAATGTGGACCCCGAATGCAAGAGATCGATTATTCTTACCGTTCCGGAGGATGCCCAGGTTCTATCTGCTCCATTGGGGATAGCCAGCTATCTTCGATGCCTGGAGACCGAGGAGGACCAGGCAAAAATGAACAAGGTGAATGTTCTGTGCCTTTTTAATGAGGCGCAGCAGGCGCTGAACCAGGTAAGGCATCATTACTTCTTCTTGAACTTGACTTAGGTTTTGATATTTTTCACGTCTTTCACTATTTGCAGGCCTCGGTACTTCATCATGAGAGCTTCCTTCGATACCGAGTCGAGGTCAATCAGCTTAAGCTCGAGGTCAAGGAGCAAGCCCAAAAAAGGGATATGTACAAGCTCCTCAGCGAGTAACAAGAAAGGGCCATCAAGGACCTTTAGGCCGAGTTGGATAGGGTTCAGAAGGAGGCTTCGACCATGAGGCAGAAACATGTCGATTTGGTCGAAAATGTTAGGGTCTTTGAAGTTAGAAACGAGGAACTAGTCATGGAGGCTAAAGACCAAACCTCGTAGGTTTAGAAAAAGATCAACATGATCGACAAACTACGAGTTGAAATGAACAAGGTCCAAGCCATGGCTGATGGGTGGAAAAAGCAAAATGGACCGGTTGGCTTCGGAAAAGGAAAACCCCCCAGGCACAGCTGGCATCGGTAGAGGTTCAACTTTGGGTAGTGAAGGAGAAAGCCGATAAGCGGTCCCAGCTAAATGATGACTTTCGAGCACAACTGAGCTCGACTCTAGCAGGCGGGACACCCTCGGTAAGGAATATGAAGTAATGAAGTCCAAGTTGGACACAACCTCCGTCGATGCCGAAGATATGGTTTCCCAGTATAAGGCCGTGTTGAAGTAGTCGAGGACCACCTGAAGACCAATGCTGAATATATGAGGTGGCTGGCTCGAAGAGAGACCCTCAAAGAGATTTATGCCTGAGGCTTCGACTTGCCGGCCGAGATCGAAGAGGCAAAAAGGCTTGAGGCCGAGGCGAAGAAGCTATCCAAGCCCGAAGGTGCGGAAGGCTCGAGGGTTCCAAAGGGTCAGAAGGCTCCAATAGTTCCGACGATGAATCAGGCCCCAGTGAAGATCAGGCATGAATGCCTTAGAACGTTTTTCAATTTTTGTGTTGTTGTATATATTTTTTGTTTATTTTTGAGGGAGTTTTAGTTGGACCTTTGTAAAGACATTCCGGATTGTATAAAATTTCCGTCTTTGGCAATTTCGAGTCTCCACTTCTTTAGCATCTTTTCATAATTTCTATTCTCTATTCCTAATGCCTTAACGTAGAATCAAATGTAATAATAAGTCGTTTGCTTTTTAGAGGTATGAACGGAGCCTGACTTCAATGCAACTTTTTTTGCTCGAGGCAAACTCGGAGCGGCTGAAAGTTTTCCAAGATGCTTAAGGATTTTTAGACGATGCTTTTGCCGAGGGTAACCTTTTAGCAGGTTTTTAATTTTTGCTAAGGCCTTATGTTTTGGTTACATGCTTCAGAGGTCTCCGAGCCATTTTTTAAGGTAGCTGTAGCCTTTTGTGATTAGGCACTACCTAATAGGTTTTGTGCCACTAGTATTTGGTAGCCCGAGTTGTGGTAGTCCCCACGTAGGGGTAGCCTTTTGGCTCGATAGTCCCTGAATAGGGATAGCCCTTAGGCTCGATACTTCAAGAGGCAAAAGCACATAATAGCAAGGAGGAAACTTTCTTTCATTTTCGTGTGTATAGTATATGATCGAAAGTGTCTAAAGGCTTCTATTATGGCTAAGGTGGCCTACGCGGGCACGGTTCACTTGACCGTTTGGACCTTATAATAAATCCTAGCCACCAAGCCTAAGCTGTTCAAGTAAAAAGTTTCCTTCTTTCCTTGGTAAGAAGTCTTAGCCCGAGGGTGATGGCCTCCAGTATTCGAGGTCGATCTTGAGAGAGCTCGTTACTGATGCGACCATTAACTCCGATTTAAAACCGATCTTCGAATCTAAGTTAACACTATCCGCTGTTGCCTCATTAAAAACCTTGCCGGAAAATCCATTTAGGATTAAACCGGTTCAAGGGAAAAAGAGTGCAACACGTGCTTTTAGACCTAATAGTCACATTTTCCTTTGGCTTTTGCCTGCAAGTGCTAGCCCGATTCATAATATTATAAAAATGTAAATGAGATCGTACCTTAGAAGTATTACCTCTTTAAGTGCATCATGTTCCAGTTGTTCTGTAACTGTGCACCATTTCCAGCTTCGAGTTTGTACAAACCTTTGCCGGTAATTCCGATGACTCGATATGGTCGTTCTCAATTCGGCCCCAACTTTCCCTCGTTCGAGTTCCAGGTGTGCAACGTCACTTTTCATAATACCAAGTCCCCGATTTTGAAGTGTCGGAGGTTGGCTCTTCGGTTGTAAATCTTTCTATCCGCTATTCTGGGCGGCCAATCGGACTAGGGCAGCATCGTGCCTTTCATCCAATAGTTCCAGGCTCGTGCTCATGGCTTTATCGTTCGATTCTTTGGTCGCATATTGAAACCTGAGTCTCGGTTCTCCCACTTCGACCAGTGTTAGTGCTTTGGCACCGTAGACCAATGAGAACAGGGTGGCCCCGGTACTAGATTTTGAAGTCGTACGTATGCCCACAAGTCTTCGGGCAGAATTTTCTTCCACTTCCCTTTGGCATCAGTCAACCTCTATTTCAAGTTTTGGAGTATGATCTTGTTTGTAGATTCCGCTTATCCGTTCCCACTAGGGTGATAGGGTGTGGATAATCTCTTTTTAATCTTTTGGTCTTCGAAAAACTTATTTAGTGCTGCCGATGAATTGCTTCCCGTTATCACATACCATCTCGGCCGGTATCCCAAACCGACATACTATGTGGTCCCAAATGATGTCAATGACTTCTTTTTCCCAGACTTTTTTCGAACGCTTGAGCTTTGACCGATTTAGAAAAATAATCATACATGAATAGTATGAATTGAGCCTTACCGGGTACCCACAATAGGGGACCGACGATATCCATTCCCCATTTCATGAACGGCCACAAGGACAAGACTGAATGGAGCAACTCTCGGGGTTGATGGATCATCGGTACGTGTCTTTGACAACCATCACATCTTCGTACAAAGTCCTTCGCATCTTTTTCCATGTCGGTCTAGTAGTAGCCGGCCCTGATTATTTTCCGAACAAAAGATTCTTCCCCCGAATGATTTTCGCATGTGCCTTCGTGAAATTCTCTCAAGACATATTCAGTATCTCCCAGCCCCAAGCATATGGCGAGCGGGCCGTCAAACATTCTTCTAATCAAAGTCCCTTCGGACAGGCTGAACCTGGCCGCCTTCATGCACAAAGCTCTTGATTCTATATGATCCGAGGGAAACTTCCCAGTCTTCAAATAGTCTATGTATTAATTTCTCCAATCCCAAGTTAAACTCGTTGAATTTACTTAGGTGTGGCCTTCACCAATTTCATGAGTTGTAAGATCGTTCCTGAGCTGAATTCATTGTCATCAACCGATGACACCAAGTTGGCCAGAGCATCAACCTCGCTATTTTGATCTCAGGGTACGTGCTATAAAGTCCATTCCTTGAATTGATGTAGTGTTACCTGCAATTCGTCTAAATATCTTAGCATTCGTTCCATTTTCTTCTAACAGTCCATTAACTTGATTCACCATAAGAAGGGAATCGCACCTAACTTCGACCACCTCGGCCCCAAGGATTTTAGCCAATTCGAGATCTTCAATCATGGCCTCATATTCGACCTCATTGTTAGTCAATTTTACAGTTCGAATAGATTGCCTAACTATGCTTCCCGTAGGTGGCTTCAACAAGATGACGAATCCGGACCCCTTTGCGTTTGAAGCACCGTCCATAAAGAGGCTCCAGATTCCCGAGGAGGTCCTTGATGTTAACAACAATTCCTTTTCAACTTCGGGTATTAAGGCTGAGGTAAAGTCGGCAATGAAGTTTGCCAAGATTTGTGATTTGATGGCGGTTCGAGGTCGATACTGGATATGTTATCCGCTAATTTCTACGGCCCATTTGGCTAACCAACCTGAGAGCTCGGGTTTGTGCATAATGTTCCTTAGCGGGTAAGAGGTTACGACACATATGGGGTGGCATTGAAAGTACGGTTTCAACTTTCTGGAGGCGCTTAACAAAGCGAGCGCCAATTTTTCCAGGTGAGGATACATTGTTTTAGCCTCGCTTGGAGTTCTACTGACATAGTAAATAGAAAATTACGTACCTTCCTCTTCTCGAACTAAGACTCCACTTACCGCCACTTCGGACACCGCTAAGTAATGGTATAGCCACTCATCTACCTTCAGAGTATGCAACAGGAGTGGACTTGAATGGTACCATTTGAGTTCTTCCAAAGCTTGTTGGCACTCTGTAGTCCAAGAAAAGTTATTCTTCTTCTTTAATAGCGAGAAGAAATTGATGGCTTTTGTCCGAGGATCTCGATATGAACCGGCCCAGGGCGGCAATGCGGTTAGTCTCTCAACGGCCTTTACACTGTCCACTACGGTGATGTCTTTTATAGCCTTGATTTTATCGAGATTGATCTCGATCCATCGATTGGACACCATGAACCCAAGGAATTCCCAAATTCAACCCTGAATGCACATTTTTTGGGGTTCAACTTCTATTGTATTTCTTCAATATGTCAAAGTTTTCCTGCAAATGTTTCAAATAGTCTTTGCTCGCAGGGACTTAACTAACATGTCGTCAATATAAACGTCCATTGATTTTCCTATTTTGTTCTTCGAATATCCGGTTTACTAGGCGTTGATAAGTGGAACCGGAATTCTTTAGTCTGAACGGCATTACATTGTAACAGTAGGTGCCGAACTTAGTGATAAAGGAAGTCTTTTCTTCATCGCACGGGTCCATCCGGATTTTGGTTGTACCTGGAATAGTTGTCGAGAAAACTGAGTATCTCGTGCCTGGCCGTCGCATCGATCATGCGATCAATGTTAGGCAAAGGAAAAGAGTCCTTAGGGAATGCCTTGTTCAAGTCTTTATAATCTATGCATATTCTTAACTTATTTCCCTTTTTTGGGCACTCCCACTATGTTAGTTAACCAGTCCGGGTATTTAACTTCCCAAATGGAACCATTTTTAAGGAGTTTAGATACCTCGTCTTTGATGAAAGTATGCTTGATTTCGGACTAAGGGATCCTCTTCTGTTTAAACGGGTAGAACTTCGGATCCAAACTCAGTTTGTGAGTGGTTATCTCCGGTGGGATCCCTGTCATATCAATATGGGACCAGGGAAAACAAGATATGCTAATTTGAAGGAAACTAATGAGTTCTTTCCTGAGCTCAAGGGTAAACCCCGTGCCCAGGTATAGATTTCGATTCGACATGTGTTCGGTCAATATGACTTGCTCCAGTTCTTCGACCGTAGATTTGGTGGTGTCGGTATCATCAGGAGCTATGAATGATCTGGGAACCCCGTAATCATCTTATCATCGACTTCTCGTCCCCCCGATCTGGCACGGACCGGTATCGGTGATTGCTATTTAACTTCGGCCTTTCTGGCCGACTCCCCCCCTTTTAACATCGAGACGGCAAGTAGTGGGAGTACTTCAACGACTGCGAACATTTCCTTGCGGCCAGCTGTTCTTCGTACACTATCTTGATTCCTCACCGGTGTAGGGAACTTCGATACCTGGTGCAAGGTTGAAGGTACTGCCCTCTTGTTATGAACCCATGGCTTTCCGAATAGGGCATTATGTCTCATATCCCCTTTGATCACATAGAATTTTGTTACCTGGGTCGTACCGTCGGTGTTTATCGATGGGGTTATCTCCCCTTTAGTAATTTCACTGCCATGTTGAATCCGTTCAACACCCGAACTGCTGGCACTACATAGTCTTGTAGACCCAACTATTTCACGACCTTCGATCTGATGATGTTAGCCGAGCTACCTGGATCATTCAACACACGTTTAAATCGAAATTTATTTCTAAGTACGGATATTACCAGTGCATCATTGTGTGGTTGTACAATGCCTTCGGCATCCTCATCGTTGAGCAAAATGTTTCCTTCCGGGATGTAATCTCGGGTTCGTTTCTCCCTTGTGATGGACACCTTAGTGTGCTTTAGTATGGGTCCCTGGGGGACATCGACCCCTCCAATGATCATGTAGATGATGTGTTGTGGTTCCTCTTGTTTGGTTTGCTTGTTGGAGTCCCTGTTCCTGAAGTGATTTTTGGCTTGATCACTCAGAAATTCCAGGAGATGCCCGTTGTTGAATAACCGGGCTACTTCTTCTCTTAACTGTCGGCAGTCCTCGGTTCTATAGCCGTGAGTGCCATAATACTTGCACACCAAGTTAGGGTGTCTCTACCTAGGGTTGGACTGTAATAGCTGAGGCCATTTGGTATCTTTGATGCGCCCGATGGCAGATACGATATGGCGGCATTGACACTGAAGTTGTATTTCGATAACGTTGGTACCTCCCTGGCCCCGAGTGACCAGTCGAAACCATTTTTTCTCATGAGTCCCCGACTACTGTGGCTTTGATCGTTCCTCTTTTTGTTTCTCGCGGGGTTACGCCTAGATCCATTACCCCTATGATCTTCATTATACGGTTTATACCGGTTTCTGTTAGGTCTTGGTTCATACTCTCTTAGACCTTTCATTAGTTTTGACGGGATAAATGGACCCGGAGGGGGCCCGAGCTTATCGTCCTCGACTCTGATTTTCGACTGGTTCCTGTTATGGATGCCGGCCCAAGTTACCACTAGGTATTCTATCAAATTCTGTTTCAACTGTTATGAAGCTAAGGAGCTTCGGGGGTTGAGTCCTTGATTGAACGCCTGAACAGCCCAATCATTCACAACCGGAGGCAGGTCCATCCGTTCCATTTGAAACCACGATACGGATTATCTAAGCATTTCGTTATCTCTTTGTTTTACTTTGAAAAGGTCTGATTTTATGGTCTCGACCTTGGTAGCCCCGGCGTATGCTTTTACAAAGCATTAGCAAGCATAGCAAACAAATCAATATAATTTAGGGGTAAGTTGTGATACCATATCATTGCTCCTTTTGGCAAGGTTTCTCCAAACTTTTTCAGCAAAACATACTCGATTTCATCATCTTCTAAGTCGTTTCCCTTGATGGCACACGTGTAGGAGGTCACATGCTCATTTGGATCCGAGGTTCCATTATGCTTCAGAATATCAGGCATATTGAACTTCTTCGAGATTGGCTTCGGTGCTGTGCTCGGAAAAAAAGGTTCTTGGACAAATTTCTTGGAGTCCAAGCGTTTCAATATCGGCGGCGCTCATGGGATTTGATCAACTCTGGAGTTATAGGTCTCCACTTTTTTGTCGTTGGTATCAATTTTTTTCTCCCCCGATTCCACCCGCTTTGTCAGTTCCTCAAGCATTTTTATTATCTCGGGGTTGGTCCTGGACTTAGCTTCACCCGGCCTTTCTGTGACTTGCTCATTTCTTCGGGTGTTTTTCGGGGATGGATTGGGCTCAACTCTGCTGTGGGCGTAGCTTTGATTTTGTAGTTGTGCTATCGCCACCTGTTGGACCTGTAACATTTTGAAGATCACCCGCACATTGATCCCGTCACCTTCACCTTCGGGCGTACCTCGAGTCATTGGCCGGGCTCCTCCGGGAACGATGTTCTCAGGGTCGGTCGGCAGGTTGGCATCGATGGCCACATGTAAGTTAGCATTGATTGGGTCAGCAACTGGGACTCCATTAGGATCAGCAGGGGGCACCTCACTGCTAGGTACTATATTGTTATTTTCTCCATGATGGCTAGACTCCCCGCCAACTTCCAAGTGGGCATACTAAAATTTTGACATTCTTAGTTGGATCTGAAATCAAAATCTTAAAGAACAAGTGTAAAATATATTGTGTTATGGAAACTTGTATCAAACTACCACTATTATCGTTAGCCTCACGGTGGGTGCCAAAATGTTTACCTTTAAAAATGGATAACAATTGAATTTATACGCGGTTTTAAGGATATGTGGCTTAATTCAATACAAATGATTTATGACGTTAAATAAGCAAATAAAAGATAGAATAAATAGCCAAACCAATGATGATAGTGAGTTCGGGCTCAGTTAAAAGCTTAACAAACAGATCTATATTGCCTTGGTATACGTATTATAAAGTGTTTATTGAATAATAGACTCCCTCTTTATATAGTAGAGGTAATTTACCCTAAGTACCATCATAAGAAAGGTAAAAAACTTTCTTTTCGCTAATCACTGATATGTTGCTGATACGGGCCGAGATATACGTCGTGATATCAGGTCGGGCATGGATATCACGACCCTTCGTTAATCGTGTGAGGTCATTTGGTAACGCTCTCTAGGGTCTCGAAGCTTGGACCGGGTCTGGGGGAATGGTCTTGATGGATCCGAAAGTAGGTGTTGTGTTCGGGCCTTGATATGGGCGGCACCCAGCTTCGACTCCGATTTCATGCAGTTATGTCCTCACTCCATTTGCCGCACCGTAAAATCGGGGTGCTCATTACCCCCGGTTTTACCCGTATACAATATATATATATATATATATATATATATATATATATATATATATATATATATATAGAGAGAGAGAGAGAGAGAGAGAGAGAGAGAGAGAGAGAGAGTCAAACCTCTCTATAATAGTCGTGTTATTTCCCGATATCTTTTGGATGTTATAATAAAGTGCTGTTATAGATGACATATACTATAACAAAGCATAAAAAATTATTTTCGAGAAAAACTTGGCTTTTATAGTAAATGGTTTTATATAAGGATGTTGGTATAGAGATTTCTGACTATATATATATATATATATATATATAAATTCTAATAAGTCTAAAACCTCTTCCCAACAACCCCTATATTAATCGTTTTCTTCCATTGTCCTTATTTTTAGCTAAATTTAAATTGATTCTAAGTATTTTAGGCCTTTCAAAATAATTATATTTCCATGGCAAACAATATGTGAAGAGTAATTTACAGTATTTACCACAATTTTTATAACCTTTCACTAAGTACAACTTTTCATATTTTTGTATCTATTTATACTTTTTATATTCAATAAATACCATTATTAGATTCTCCTAAAAAACTCCCACCTAACATAAAATCAGAAATTACTTCTTCAAATTTATCAAATCTCTCTGTCTCTCATCTTAATCTCCCTCCTTGCTGTATTTTGTCAGAGAGAAAGTTCAACTAGAGATCAACCAGAAAATCATAAGCATTGTCTAGCCATTTCCAAGGAACATAATATATATTCTTACGATGAAATGTTTTTATTGCAAAAAATTAAAGAGTTTTTATTTACCTAGACAAAATATCTTGATTATAAAAGGATTAAATAGTTATGAATAATTGAAGGGATCAACAACGAGTTATTTTTTATATGAAATAGATTCTTGAACTTATAAATAAAAATTATAAATTTAACTAGAATATAAAGGTAAAGGAATATACTATAAACCAAAAGGTACAAAAAAATTAAGATATACGGTATGATTTCGGAGATATATTTCAATAAAGGGCCAAATTGCGTCTAAACTGTGAAAAATAGGACAAAAGTGCCTTCTGTTTGGTTTATGGCCCAAAATATCCCTGAACTATTAGAAATAGGACAAAAATATCCTCTCCCAACGTGCGTTACACGTTTATCTTGTATCATTATTATAAAGTTTGTGTTGCAAAATATTGAATTTTATCATATGCATACTTTAAGAATTTTTCTTTGAGTTATAGTGCACTTGAGCACACATTATTTGCAATTCATCTATTTATTTATAATTTTATCTATTACTTCAACTTCAATTTTAAATTGAAAAAATTTAGAACCTAAAAGTTGTGTTTGAGTATCTCACATATAGATGATATACCTGATATATGTTTCTTTCATCCATTTTGATTACTCTTTTGTTGTCGATATTAATATCTGTAGAAGTGCAACATAAAGTTGATCACGTAAGAAAATATGTTGCAGTAGATACAATCTAACACCAAAGATTGTCCAAACGGATAAAGACTCAGGAAGAACATAGCACTCAGTGCATTTATAAACACTATCAGTTGCTCGCCTCTACCTTCTTAAGTCTTATCCATTAATTCAATGAACCAAATATATGACGTTTCAGTTTCTAATTCAATATTATCTTAGAATAGATTTGTTGAATCATACCTTATCATACTACTTAACATGTAGAAGATCATAAATATTAGGTTGTTTCTCCATCTGTGCAAAAGCTTCGCAAATAGTTATTCCCGAAATATTTACAAGCATTAAGACATATCACATACATGATCAACTAAACTAAACTGCAACAACTACAATTCAACAAAAAGGCCTCCAAAACTGAATAACTAATAAATCAATTTAGGAAATAAAACATAATAAGACAAATTCATCAACTTATCTAACAAAACATTTTTTAAATAAGTTGTTTAAAATTAATAGTAAATCTATATTTTATATTCCAAAATATTTGCTAAATTATAAAATTCAGGACACAACTAAAAATTCACTTTTCAAATAAGTTATTTGAAATTAATATTAAAATTATATCAATATATGTTACCATAAAAGTACATGTTTATACTATAAAAAGAAGGAGAAAGAGAAGCAATGAGGATACTTCGATATTTAGAAGAATATGCATGTCCTTTAAATTTGTGTTTCACAAGATTGACACGATATCCATATAACATTATCAACAATGGTGTTAACATCAATTACTTTAAGAAAAAAATATGAAGGAAGTTAGTCCCTGGAATATTTAGTTCATACCATATGAATAGAACTGCCCTTATAAATTTATTCAGGCAAACACATAAATTGTTTAATTATTTTTTCCTTTATGTAGTAATATTATATATTTATTCTATAAATTTCTAACACGATTATATGGAAGGAATGCAAAAGGAAATTGTGACACGTAATTAAGTTTCAAAAGTTATTAATTCATGGTGGAGAGGAAGAGAGAAAAATAACAATAAATAATTAAGTGTGAATGAAGAAACTTGAAACATGATCTTATATTTATGCTCCTCATGACTTGGTATATTTCAAATTTGTAAGGACCCGAACTTATCAATTCTGTTTGGTCATAGAGAAATGGAATTACAATAACTCTTCTTGCGCGGATTAAATTAACTCTCTGATTTCCAATGCAAAATACAAGAAATTACATATCTAGTGCATATGGTCGAAATCGGGCTCGATTATTGCACGGTAGATCGGGCTCAGAATGCAAAGGGTTGAAGATCGACCCCGGGTTTTATCGAAGCAGAACATGAGGTTAGAATATCTGTCCTCGAGTACATTGAGCCCGTGATTCAGAACCGACCCTGACCCCGAACATGCTCAACGGAAGATCGTTGAACCAAAATAACGGAAGGCCAAAATATCCATAACAGGTCGATCATTACGGCGGGAATCTCGGCACGAATCAATGGAACATCTTGATTAGCAAACCAGGAGATTTTTTACCTTATACAGAATTATACCTAAAGCAGGATTCCTCTACTATATAAAGGGGGTCTAATTATTTGTATAGGGAGATTCCTGATCATTAAAAAAATAGTATACTGATCTCTTTAGTGATTATTTTTTGATTATTCTATTTCCGACCCCGATTGCAACGTTTCTTGGCCCAAGGATAATTAATCTACAAGGCAAACACTGCCCAATTTGTGTGGTCTGCATTCATTTTATCATTAATTTTAATATCAATTTGATTTCTCATTTTTGTATCACATTAGATCATATATCCTTAAAACCGCAAATAAATTTAATTGTTATCCGATTTTGAGGATAAATAGTTTGGCGCCCACCGTGGGGCTAAGGATACAGTGGTTATTTGATACAAATATCCATAACACACACACTGCTTCACACTTGCTCTTTGAAGTGTCTTTGATTCCAGACTATAATACAGAAATGTCAAACTCTCAATCGGCATCTCTGCATGTTGACAATGAGTCCGGTCACCAAGGTGAAAATAACAACATAGCGCCCCAAGATCCCGATTGCAGATCGTGTTGACACTAATTCACAAGTGGCTGTTGATGTGGACCCACCTATCGACCTCAAAAATAGCGTTCAAAAAGGAGTTTGATCGGTAACTCGAAACCCCCAAAACGTTGAAGGGGACGGATCAGCCTGCGAATAATCTTTGAAATTTTGCAGGCTTAACAGGCGGTGATAGCTCAGTAAAAATATTGAAGCCACGTACCGAACAGGATTGAGCCCGATCCTTCTCGAAAAATTCCCTGCAAGGATGCCTCAGTCGTAGGAAGGTCGAATGAATATGAATCGAAGGCGAACCTTGAAATTATAAAAATGGTCGAGGAGCTGACAAAATGGATAGAATCAGGGGAGAAAAAGATCGAGGCGACAAAAAGGTGAAAACCTACAATTCCAGGGTAGACCAAATCCTAGGAGCACCCCCGGTGTTAAAAGGCCTAGATTCTAGGAAGTTCGTGCAAAAACCTTTTCCACCAGGCGCGGCTCCGAAGTCGATTCCCAAAAAATTCCAAATGCCCAAAATATCCAAGTATAATGGAACGACCAGCCCCAACGAACATGTAACCTCGTATACATGTGCTATCAAAGGGAACAACCTGGAGAACGATGAGATCGAGTCTGTTCTTTTGAAAAAATTTAGGGAGACTCTGTCAAAGGGAGCTATGATATGATACCACAACTTACCTCCTAATTGTATTGACTTATTTTGTATACTTGCAAATTCTTTTGTAAAGGCACACGCAAGTGCCATCAAGGTAGAAACTAGGAAATAGGACCTTTTCAAAGTCAAACAAAAGGATAACGAGATGCTCTGAGAGTTCATGTCCCGATTTCAAATGGAACGAATGGATCTGCCGCCGGTCGCTGATGATTGGGCTGTTCAAACTTTCACTCAAGTACTCAATATTCAAAGCTCGATGGCTTCACAAAAACTAAAGCAGATAGAATACCTGGCTGTTACATGGGCTGACATACATAACCGGTATCAGTCGAATATCAGAGTCGAAGATGATCAGCTCGGGGCCCCTTCGGGGGTTCGTCTATCCCATTAGAGCTTTTGACAAAGTCAAAAGAGATATTAATGCGAACCAAGATCGAACAGGGACAGCCATATCATAGAGATAGAAGAATCAGTTGATTTGGGCAGAACCCCATAAGAAAAGAAATGAGAAATGACCGAAGCCAAAGCAATCGGGGACTCATGACCAAAAGCAGCTTCGATAGGCCCATCGGGCATAAAGAAGCACCGAGGCTATAAGAGTACAACTTTAATGTCGATACTGCCACTATTGTATCAGCTATCGGGCGCAACAAAGATACCAAATGGCCTCGATCTCTACAATCGGATCCAACCCAAAGGGATACTAACCAAATATGAAATATCATGGCACTCACGGTCACAGAACGGAAGATTGTCAGCAACTGAGAGAGGAAGTAGCCTGGTTATTCAATAACGAACATCTTCGAGAATTCTTGAGCATCCGAGCCAAGATTCATTTCAGGAACAGGAATTCTGAAAGACAGACGGGCCAATAAGAAC
Organism: Nicotiana obtusifolia; assembly: GCA_002018475.1. Lineage (NCBI taxonomy): Eukaryota > Viridiplantae > Streptophyta > Magnoliopsida > Solanales > Solanaceae > Nicotiana > Nicotiana obtusifolia. Next base: position 47,333 of record MCJB01003658.1, on the reverse strand, counting down.
CTCAACACGTCATCAACATGATCATTGGTGGAGTCGATACCCCTCAGGGCCGGTGTTGAAACGCACTAAAGTATCCATCACTAGGGAGAAACGAACTCGGGATTACACACCAAAAGGAACTTTATCTTTCAACGACAGGGAAGGGATTATACAACCCCAAAATGACGCACTGGTGATATTTGTACTCATACATAAAATTCGAGTTAAACGTGTGTTAATCGATCCAGGTAGCTCGGCCAACATCATTCGATCAAGGGTCATGGAGCAATTCGGTCTGCTAGACCAAATCATTCCTGCAGTCCGAGTTCTAAACGAATTCAATATGGCATGTGAAACCACTAAGGGTGAGATAATATTATCGGTAAATACCGCCGGGACCATACATGAGGCTAAATTTTATGTAATCGAAGGAGACATGAGGTACAATGCCTTGTTCGGAAGGCCATGGATCCACAACATGAGGGCGGTGCCTTTGACGCTACACCAGTCGTTGAATTTTATGACACCCGACAGGGTTAGAACGGTCTACGGGGTACAACCGGCCGTAAAAGAAATGTTCGCAATCGAAGAGGTGATGCCAGCATCTATAGTTCTAACATCGAAAGGCCCAAACCAAGTGATCGAAGACAGGACAAAATAGTAATCACGGATATCGTCTTCGGCAGATTCGAACAAACGAGGGTATGCCAAGGATGATGATTACGGGATTCCCAGAATTTTTATAGCCCCTGATAATTTTGATGCCACTAAATCGATGATCAAGTAACTGGAACAAGTCATATTGCGACAGGACTTGCCCGATCGAAAGGTATACCTAGGCACGGGCTGAGCTCCGAGCTTAGGATAAAACTCATTCAATTTCATATAGCTAACAAACGCTATTTCGCTTGGTCCCACCTTGATATGACAGGTATCCCATTGGAGATAACCACTCACAAGCTGAGCCTAGACCCGAAGTTCCATCCGGTTAAACAAAAAAGGAGGTCCCAGTATGAAATCAAGCATGCTTTCATCAAGGATGAGGTATCTAAACTTCTTAAAATAGGGTATATTCGGGAGGTCAAATACCCGGATTGGTTATCAAATGTAGTGGTAGTCCCTAAGAAAGAGGATAAATTAAGAATGTGTGTAGATTATAAAAATTTGAATAAAGCGTGTCCCAAAGACTCTTCTCCCTTGCCCAACATCGACCGCATTATCGATGCTACGGCCGGCCACGAGACCCTTAGTTTTCTCAACACCTATTCCGGGTACAACCAAATACGGATAGACCCGGTTGATCAAGAAAAACCTTCCTCCATCACTAAGTATGGAACATACTATTACAACGTAATACCGTTTGGATTAAAAAATGCTGGTGCCACATACCAAGGCCTAGTGAACCGAGTGTTCGATAAACAAATAGGAAAGTCAATGGAGGTTTATATTGATGACATGTTAATTAAGTCCCTACGAGCAGAGGACCATTTAAGACATTTGGAGGAAACATTTAGCATACTGAAGCAGTACAACATGAAGTTGAACCTAGAAAAATACGTGTTTGGAGTTGGGTGGGGTAAGTTCCTCGAATTCATGGTGTCAAATTGGGGAATCGAGATCAATCCTGATAAGAACAAAGCCATCGAAGATATCACGGTCGTGGACAATGTAAAAGTTGTGCAAAGGTTGACCGGGCGAATAGCCGCTCTGGGGCAATTTATTTTGAGGTCGTCCGACAAAAGCTATCGATTCTTCGCACTGTTGAAGAAGAAGAACAATTTTTTGGGACCCCGAAATGCCAGCAAGCTTTGGAAGGACTCAAAAGGTATTTATATAGCCAGCCATTGCTTCACACACCGAAGGCGGACGAACGACTATAATTATACTTGGCGGTCTCGGAGATAGCGGTGATTGGAGTCCTAGTTCGAGTAGAACAAGGTACGCAATTTACAATTTACTATGTTAGTAGAACCTTAAGCAAAGCTGAAACTAGGTAACCCCACTTAGAAAAACTGGTGCTCGCTTTGTTAAGTTCCTCTAGGAAGCTGAAACCGTACTTCCAATGTCATCCCATATGTGTCGTAACGACTTACCCATTAAGGAATGTTATGCATAAGCCCGAGCTCTCGGGTCGATTGGCCAAATGGGCCATAGAAATAAGTGGGTACGGCATTGAGTATCGACCTCGGACCGCCATTAAGTCTCAGATTTTGGCAGACTTCGTGACCGATTTCACTTCGACCTTAATACCTGAGGTCAAAAGAGAGTTGTTGATTAACTCAGGAACTTCCTCGGGAATATGGACCATCTTCACGGACAGTGCCTCGAACGCAAAAGGGTCCGGACTTGGCATCGTATTGAAGCCACCAGCAGGTAATACAATTAGACAATCTATTAAGACTATAAAATTGACTTACAACGAGGCTGATTATGAAGCCATGATTACAGGCTTTGAACTAGCCAAGAGCTTGGGGACGGAAGTGGTCGAAGCTAAGTGCGACTTCCTTCTTGTGGTAAACCAAGTCAATGGAACATTTGAGGTTAGAGAGGAACGAATGCAAAGGTACTTGGATAAATTGCAATTGAAATTACATCGATTCAAAGAATGGACTTTACAAGATGTACCTCGGAATCAAAACAGCAAGGTCGATGCCCTCGCTAACTTGGGATCGTCGGTCGAAGACAACAAATTCAACTCGGGAAATGTCGTACAACTTATGAGGTCAGTAGTGGAAGAAGGCCACACCGAGATCAACTCGACGAGCCTAACTTTGGATTGGAGGAACAAGTACGTAGAATATCTCAGATCGGGTAAATTGCCATCGGATCCAAAAGAGTCGAGGGCCCTGCATACAAAGGTGGCCCGATTTAGCCTGTCCAAAGATGAAATCTTGTTCAGAAGAACATTTGATGGCCCACTCGTGATATGTCTGGGATCGAGTGATACTGAGTATGTTTTGAGGGAAATCCACGAGGGTACCCGCGGAAATCATTCAGGCATCGAGTCATTGATTCAAAAAATAATCAGAGACAGTTATTATTGGATCAACATGGAAAAAGATGCAAAGGAGTTCGTTCGAAAATATGATGAATGCCAAAGACACGCCCCGATGATCCATCGACCTAGGGAGATGTTCCACTCAGTTTTATCATCATGGCCGTTCATGAAGTGGGGAATGGACATCGTTGGCCCTTTTCTGTGGGCACCAGGTAAAGCTCAATTTATATAATTTATGACTGATTATTTTTCTAAATGGGTGAAAGCTCAGGCATATGAGAAGGTCAGAGAAAAAGAGGTCATCTATTTCATTTGGGATCACATCATATGCTGATTTGGAATGCCAGCCGAGATCGTATGTGATAACGGGAAGCAATTCATCAGTAACAAAGTAACCAACCTCCTCGAAGATCACAAGATCAAAAGGATCCTATCGACACCCTACCACCCTAGTGGGAATGGACAAGCTGAATCTACCAACAAAACCATACTCCAAAACCTCAGAAAGAGGTTAATCGATGCCAAAGGGAGATGGAAGAAAATGTTACCCGAAGTCTTATGGGCATACCGTATGACCGCGATGTCCAGCATCGGCGCAGAAGCTTTGATACCGATCGAGGTCAGGGAGCCAAGTATCAGATTCCGATATGCAACAGAGAAATCGAACAACGAAGCTATGAATATGAACCTAGAGCTATTAGATGAAAGGCACGAAGACACCATTGTTCGGTTGGCTGTTCAAAAGCAATAGATCTAGAGGTATTACAACAGAAGGGCCAACCTTCGATACTTCAATGTCGGGGACATAGTACTAAGAAAGGTCACGCCAAACACATGGAGTCCGAACGAGGGAAAGCTAGGACCGAACTGGGAAAGACCTTATCATATCATCGAAATCATTAGAAAGGGATCCTACAAGCTCGGAACAATGAACAGTAAACAACTACCGAACAACTGTAATATAACTCACTTAAAGCAGTATTACTGCTATGGTACGACCCCGTTCTTTATTTTTTTGTTTACATTATAAACTAACACTTGCATGTAGAAAACATGGGACCAGTTTTGTCTAAAAGCACGCGTTGCACTATTTTTCCCTTGGACCGGTTTGTCCAAAATAGATTTTACGGCAAGGTTTTTAACGAGGCAACAAGTAGATCGTGCTAACTTAGATTCGAAAGCCGGTAACGAATTGGTGACAACAGTATTCGAGGCATTTCTTCGATCTACCCCGAATACGAGGGAGCCACTTTAGCATGGAAAAAGACTTCAGGATTGAAGGGTTGAAGATCAATAAGATTCAATGTAAGAGCCAAACAGTCAAATGAACCGTGCTCACATAGACTGCTCGAACCCTGACACAAAACTTGTACACATATATTACTATTATGCACAACAATAAAGAAAAGTCTCTTCTTTGTAGATGTCGTGCCTTTTAAAAGTTTTCCTTGAAATTTCGTTAAGGAAGTCCCCGCTTACGATCCCCTAAAGGTAAGGAGCCCAAGGGCCGCCTTTACCTGAGTTTGAATAATCACTCTCTTACTCTGGGACTGTCGTCCGAAAAAAAAACTCAGACGGTCCAAGTTATTAGATCTCAGGGGCATAAGATCTATTAGGCAATCCCCGAACTTTAAAGGCTAAGGCCATTCGGGGTTAACGAAATCCGAGGGCACGAAGCTTATTTGGCAACGCCCGAATGAAAAGGCTAAGGGCATTTCGGGTTAACGAAATCCGAGGGCACGAAGCTTATTTGGAAATGCCCAAATTAAAAGGCTAAGTCCATTCCGAGTTAACGAAATTCGAGGGCACGACGCTTATTTGACAACGCCCGAATTAAAAGGCTAAGGCCATTCCGGGTTAAGGATATCCGAAGGAACAAATCTTATTTGGCATTGCCCGAATTATAAAGGCTATGGCCGTATAAAAATAGCTCGGAGACGTCTGAAGGCCGCAACAAAAATAACAAGGCATTGAAATTTCTTAACCGGTTCTAAAGGCTACACTCAGCAGATTATAGAACTAAGCTACTTTGGGGAAGAAAGTTTTTGATAGCACCGATTCCCACGATGCCTCGAAACGAAATAATGTTAAAGTCAAGACTCATTCGAGCGCAACCTAAATTTTTTTATGCTAAAGCATTTCGATCTTTGCTAATACAAATAAAAAAGCAAAGCAAAAATTTGAAAGCTGTGAAAGGCAGGCCTTTTATATATATATATATATATCCTTTTTACAAGGGCCGAATAGCTCGATACAAATTTTTACAAAGGCCGAGCGGCCTTAATACACAGTATTGAGCGTAGAAAGGGATAAAATCGAACACAAGCGACTTGATTTCGACTGGGTCCTGCCTGGTCATCGGGATTTCCGAGGTTTTCTCATTCATCGGACCCGACTGAACCCTCGGAATCATCCTCTTCGAGATAGGTCAATTTTCTAGCCTCGGCTTCAGACATCTTGGCATCCTCAATCTCCGCAGATAAGTCAAAACCCCGAGCGTGGAATTCCTCTAGGGCCTGCCTACGGAAGTGCCACTTCATATGCTCGACCATATTTTTTGATTGGTCTTGAGCTGGCTCGGCATCCGCCTTGTACTGAGCCACCATTTCATCAGCTTCAGCTTTGACACGGCGGCTTCCGACTTGGCCATTTTAAGCTCCTTCGCCAGATTATCTCGATCTAAGACAACCAAATCAACCAGGGATTGAAGCTCCTCGGCCCTTTTGGTCTAGGTCTCGACTTTTTCCTTTGCCGCTCTTAGCTGGGTTTCTGCTGAAGTTAGTTGAGTCCGAGCTACTCTTTTTTCGAGGCCAGACGATCCATCTTGTCCCTCCATTCGTCGGCCTCAGCTTTAACCACGTCCATCTCAGTTCGAAGCTGATCGATCCAATCGAGTTTTGCTGGACCTATGTATTTTGACCATCAGTCACTGAATCAAATTCGTCATCACTCACTTCGAAAACTTTTACCTACTCGACAAAGTCGGCATGATCCTTCCAAGCAACCTCCAGCTCTGCATAGAGGCTCTTAGCCTCCCCTCCGAGTTGTTCATTGAGAAGTTAAATGGTGTCTTTCTTCTTAATAAGTTCCCGAGTCTCGGCCTCGTGGCGTTTGAACTCTTCCCGGTATCGGAGAAAAGCCTCGTGCTGAAGTACCGAGGCCTGCAAGCACAAAGGAAAATTTAGCGATTGCTTACGAATATATATATATATATATATATATATATATATATATAATAAAGGATATCCCCAGTTACCCGATTCAGCGCCTGTTGAGCTTCGTTGACAGGGAGGGCACTTCCACCTCGTTCATTTTGGCTTGATCTTCTTTGGGCACTAAGCACCGAAGGTAACTGATCACCCTTACGGGGGCGGAAAGAACCCGGGCATCCTCAGGAAGGGAAAAAATAATGGTGTGTTTTCAATCAGGATATGCGCTTGAGGCAGGGAATCAATCGATCAATTTCAGACTAAAAGAAGTCCTGCTTGTTTCAGAGAGTAAGCTCTTCTTTGGTATCTCTAAATCACCGAACCCAATAGCGTCCTCCGTGGCCATCGAGTCCACACCATTGAAAAAACCGCGGAAAGGGTCTTTCGACCTATGGACTTCCTCGAGGGGGCGTTCTTTTGCTACTTGGGCCTCACTAAACACTGACTCTGTGAACGAAGGCGAATCGACGATCTCAATCGTACCAAGTGCTTCCTGCGGCATTTTCCACGTGTCAAGGGAAGCCTCAGCTCTTGCCCCCACCACGGATTCCCTGACTTGATGAACATCGGCTTCACCTACCCCTGGTTTGAAGGCTCCTTGCCCTTCGAGCTGGGACGACACACTGGCCACTAGGTCAAAATCTTCATCCTCCCCCTCGGATTCATCCCTCACTCGATGGAGCAAGTCCGGGGACAATGATCTACTGCTGGCACTTCCTTTGGGCTTACGTGCCAGTATTTCTTTGGTCTCTTCTTCTCAAAGCCCAGAGAACTCGGAGCCCTTTTCCTTTTTTCCACATTATCTTGCTTCGAAGTAGGGGGCTCAACGTAAGTATCATCATCCACAGGCGGAGGCCTCATTTCAACATCTTTTGATAAACCTGCAAAAGGATAAGCAAACAAGTTCAGTAATCGACGGCGTAAAAATTAAGTCAAGTGTAATTTAAAGAGAAAATCTCACCATGAGACCGCGCCTCCCATCGGCCCTTCGAAAGCTCGCGCCATGCGCGCTCGGAATATGATTTTTGTGATACGATCCCCTCGACCTATTCCTTGAGTCTAGGAACTGCATCCGGCATTCGAGCGACGGCTGCATCATAGAAAATTGATAAGAAGAAGAACAAAAGGGAAATGATTAACATTCCTAAAGGCAAAGGTATACTTACGCTTCATGTTCCATTTTTCAGGGATAGCATGTCCTTGCCCAGGATGAGGTCTGATGTTTTCACTCGAACAAATTGGCCCAATCAAACCCGATCCCGATCCTCGTCGATGCTTGAGAACACGGCCTTACTGGCCCGACGGGAAACTTTTATTAGCCCCCTTGATAGATTCGGGGACTGTACAAATGCATGAGGTGATGAATGATGAAATGACACCCTTCGATCTTATTTACAAAAAAGCGGAGTAGGATAACTATCCTCCAGAAGGAGGAATGAATTTGGCCTAGTATCACCTGGTACCTTTTACAAAAGGTGATGGTGATCGGGTCCAAAGGGCCCAACGTGAAGGGATAAGTGTAAACACTTAAAAACCCTTTACGTGGGTAGTGATTGCTTCCTCAGGCACGGGAATCACCACGCGCTTACCGATCCAGTTGCAGTCCTCCTTGACCTTATCGAGAACACTGTTGGTGACCGAACAGACGTACCTCGAGACCGGTTCACACCGGCCCGGTATCGAGGAAGTTTTCTCAACCTTTAAATCGGCTCCGGTTGGACACCTCGAGGGGACAGACATTTTTAGGAGAGGTTTCGGTATCGGTTCCTCGGTGACAACAGGCAAAACGTTCTCAGTCGGTTTCGAGGAAGAGGGTTCTTTTTGGGCAAGGGATTTTGAGTTCTTTGCCATTACTTTTGAATAGAAGAGGAAGAAAAAAGATGCTATAATTCGCAGATAGCTTACGAAGGGTTTTAGAAAACCAGCAGGCAAGAGGATTTGAAGATGAGAGTGATGCAGTTTCTTTAAAAACACAAGTATTTGAATGTAAAGGCTCCCAAGAATGGATAAGGAGGGTATTTATAGTTTCTCAAAACGGCGGTTCACATCCTGAAACGACAGACCGTTAACTAACATGCATTTAATGCCTTAGAGGCTGCATCGATGGGACGTTTCTACTATTCGTATTACTTAGTTCATGAGTCTGCCGTCACTCGTCAGAGCAAGAGTCAGGAGCTCGTATGGTGAGAATCTGAGGCTCATATCATTTCTCGTCATTATTCTCCAAAAAATGAGGAAACTATCTGTATACGGTCGAACTCGGGCTCGATTATTGCATGACAAATCAGGCTCGGAATGCGAAGCGTTAAAGATCGACCTCGGGTTTCATCGAAACAGAACATGAGGTAAGAATATTTATCCTCGAGTACACTGAGCCCGTGATTCGGAACCGACCCTGACCCCGAACATGCTCAAGAGAACATCGTCGAACCAAAATAACGGAAGGCCAAAATATCCGTATCAGGTCGAGCATCACAGCGGGAATCTCGGCACGAATCAATGGAACCGCTTGATTAGCAAATCAGAAGATTTTTTACCTTATACAGAATTGTACCTAAAGTAGGATTCCTCAACTATATAAAAGGGGGTCTAATTATTTGTACGGGGAGATTCCTGATCATTAAAAAGGCAGTATACTGATCTCTTTAGCTATTATTGTCTGATTATTCTATTTCCGACCCTGATTGCAACGTTTCTTGGCCCAAGGGAAATTAATCTACAAGGCCAATACTGCCCAACTTGTGTGGTTTGCATTTATTTTTTATTATTAATTTTATTTTCAATTTGGTTTCTTACTTTTATATCACATTAGATCACATATTTTTAAAATCGCGAATAAATTCAATTGTTATCCGATTTTGAGGATAAACATCTAATACGAGGTCATTTATTTTGTTTTTGCGAATAATAACATAAAGAAGGTAAAAACCATACAATGTTACTTTGTTCTGCTAGACGGATGATAATCATCTAGGTCTCGATCCCTCATGCCCCTCTGATGTAGGTTAAAGAGTTGCTTTCTTCAAAACAAAAAGTTGCCACCGTTTCATTAAATGACTTCATCGTAGGCGTGAGTTTTTGTGGCTGTTTATAGCCATTTAGATTATTTAGAGGGGTATTTTGGTAATCTACTATTTAACTATGGGCTTTCTGGGTTTATGTGATGCACGAATATCTTTAGTGGCGGATCAAGGTTAAGGAATGGAGACTTTATTAAATCTGCTTCTTTTGAAAATTATACTATACAAATAAAGCATAAATGATTTTTTGGATATATAGTAGAGTCTTAAAGATGGAGCCTAATAGACACATTCTAGGATATGGTTTACATAAATATACACGGACTCCGTTGCACAACAAATTAAAAGCTATAGCTATATATAATAACATAATAGATTTTTTGGTGTAACACAAAGTGGGAAGCTTAGTCGACCAAAAGTTTGACCCAAAATCTAAAACCATGCACGTCCAGGATTCAAGCTAATTGCTCACATTAGGAGCTTTTGGTGTCATAACTTTTACAATTTAAGTAGTATGCGTTATATGACTCCATCTTGGAATAGGAAAACTCTTTGTCTGACTCTTATTTAATTTGCTTTGAATTGGCTGATTTTTTAAATTCAGAGTAACAGTAGGAGTCGTTGATTAATTGAATTATGAAAAGATCGATCAAGCAGGTTTAGTTTTAGGGTTCTAATTTAATTTTTAGTTGAATATAAATTCCTAGGTATTAGAAAAAATCTCAAATATTTATCATATCCAGTATGAAATTGCTTTTTGGAAGAAATAAAATAGCTTTCAAAGGGTAAAACTACTTTTTTTGACACATCTTGTTTAGAAAATAGTGAAAAAAGAAAATTAATTTAGAATCTGATAGGAAGTGAATGTCTTTGAGAGGGATGAAGGCTTCAAAGTTTAACAATCAAATTTAGGAGTGGATACTCAATTCTACCCCATTCAGTTTTTTTCATTTTCCAAATTCAAAATATTTCAAATTAAAATCTATTTGAAATAGAGTTTTGACCTAACGATGATTTATTTGTTACTTAAGGAATTTTAGAGTTTGCATTTATTTAAAACTCTATCTTTATTTTAGTGTGTGCTTTTACCAATATAACCAATTGATTTATGGTAAGTTACTAATATGTTAAGGCTAATTTGATAAACTGTTTTTATAATACACACACACTATATTGCCCCGTTTTAAAACTTTTTTTTTTGTCCACTTTGTAAAACGGTACCTTATTTCTTATACATTGTGTCTTCTCCTTCATTGAAAAGATGTACCTTTATTGTTCTTGAGCATTCTTCTCCTTAGAAACTCATAACATATATATGTGAACTAATTGATACTCCTAATAGAATGGTATAGAATTCATAAAAAATACGAAGTCAAATCTCAACAGAGATAATAAAAAAAAAAAACTTTTCCATCTATTTGTCTAACTTTTGCAAGAAAGAGTTATTTGCTATTTGTACAAATGTCATATACATGAAATAATTGATTTGCATGCAAATCAACTCGAACTCATATATCGAATCCGTGAATTAATATGTCCGTTACTTTTCTAATTTTTTTTTGTGCTAATCGAAAATGATCATTTGTGTTCGAGTAGATTTGCACACAACTCTACTATATTATCTACTATCTTCCACCAGTTCAAATATCGAATATGTAACGACCCGATCGGTCGTTTTGATCTTTAGCGTTCCATTTGGTGGTTTGAGACTTTGAGTAACTTTATATTATGTATTATGGCTTGCGTGTATGGTTGACTTCGGTTTCCGAGCGGTTCGGGATTGATTTGGAAGAATGATTCTTCTTTTAGAAGCTTTAAGTTGAAAGATTTTATCAAGGTTTGACTTTTGGATAAACAGACTTGAAATCAGGTTTTAATTATTCCAATAAGTTTGTAGGATGATTTTGGACATGTCCACAAAATTTAATTAAATTTCGATAAATTTTGAATAAATTTGAGTTATATGATGATTATTTTCGTGGCGGAAGACATTTAAAGCGAAATCATCCAAAGAAATTAGGGCTCTTCATTAGCAACATTTTGTTGGAACCTACGTATGATTCTCGACTAAGAGCCAAGACGTTGATGCCAATGATATAATTATTTCGTTGAATTCACGAGATCTAATGTGGAAAGAACTCAATTTTATGCGTCATAGTAGAACTAAAATTACTTCAACAAGATGTGGTGAAGTGGACGCCATACAAAATTATGCATCGTGCAGGGGCGGATCTGTGGGTAAGGGATAGGGCGATACGCTATCCGCAAGCTTTGGTCGTTATTATACAATAGTATGTATATATACATGCATATATAAAGAATGCATACAAATATTTTAAGTGATACTGTCAGTAACAAAAAGATTCAAGGTGCCACTGGCAAGGCACCATCATTTTCACTCCTTTTGCTTGGTGCATCTAAGACAACTACGATTACAGGAGGATCTTTTGTTTTTCTTTCTCTTTTCTTAATTGCTCTATTTTTATTTATTAGTAGTTCTTATTGACTTTTTGTTTGATTTTATTAGTTTATTTTAAAATTTCTTTTCTCCTTTTTTTCTTTAAACATTTAACAAAAAGTATTAAAACAATTCTTTCACAAATCTATTCAAAAAATTTCCCATTGTTGCGCTTTCCTAACTCCTCTATGATTTATCAATAGATGATGAAAATATAATTGTTTTTTCCAGGAGCACAACTCCGGTAATCTATTAGTAGAAAAAAAAATCCTTGAATAAGTTATTTTTCTAGTCATTGATGAAAGTTTATTTTGTTGTCAGATTGCTCTAAAATAGGACAATTGTATATAATATCAAGTGAGTTAATTTTCATAAAAAATATAAACTGAAAAATGTCCATAAATTTACTTTTGTTTTAATTTTTTTTGTGTGGGTAAATTATAAGATTTTATTAATAATAAAAAATAAACCGCAAAGGAAAAGTACAAGTAAGGGGGACAAAAGCTCGAGTAATGTCGCCTATATGCCTTGGCTATATAATTACTCCTCTGCACCTTACATTGCCTGTATAGCAGCCTCATATAGAGGAGTCATGGTATAGCTGCTGGCAAAGTCTCACTAGGGCATATAATCTAATAGCCGTTTGGGTGTATCCGAAGGCATATGACCTAAGCAAACACATATCGAGCTTAAACCCTACCTTACAAATCCTATTGAGGCAAATAAAGGCCTCCCTATTAGCATGCATGCAGAAAGAAAGAACTAGAAAGTACTAGATATTCTATGATCATCATAGAGTTTTTAATACACTCTATGATGATATTACAAATGATAATGCTTATAAAGTGACATAATAAAATGTAGTGCAAATTACATTCTTGCCTCTCCTTTGACAATTTTGTAATTTCTTCCATTTGTAATTCTTTATCAGCTTCTTCCGCCCTTTTCAATATGTATTCAAAAATCATGTTTTCTTTTTTGATCTTACGGACTTTGTTGACGTTGTTGCCACAGTCTGTTTTTGTCTCGCAGCTCTCATTGGAAGTCGCCTAACGGTTACCTCCTCGCTGATCTTGCCGTCCCAACTGTTTATCCTTGTATGAGTCTTCTTATTTCTTTCACTGTGCATTGGTGATAAATCACCTCTTGTAGCTGCCTGTATCCAGCAATGCTTTAGCATTTCAGCTTCTTGAGGTGTATCTAATGAGTTTAAAGGATTAGAAGTTATTAACGCGTCCAATCGCATTCTATCCTCTAATGATATAACTGGACTTGCTGGACGAAAGTGCTGCTGTTTCTGCTGTCCAGTGTTCAACTGAGTTTGCTGCTGATTTACAGTAGTTGATGCATCCAACATCAATGATCTGCTTGAACTAACCTACTGCAGTTGTTTGTGCTGCTGCCCAGAATTTATGTATAACACTGGATTGCTCCCCTGCTGCCAAAATTTTGAAGTTCCAGTGCTTGCACCACACTGTTGTTGTTCAGATTTACTGGAGTATGCTACTGGAGTATGTGATCGAGACTTCTGCTGCTGTGCAGATATTGCAGATGTGATCACTGGAGCATTGCTGCATTGCTGCTGCTGCTATCGCATTTGTGATGTTGCTCCCCAATTACCTTTGCGATGTTGCTGCTGCTGTTGCCTTCTATCCTTTGAAATTGTTGCTGCATTCAATACCAGTGGACCGTCTGTTTGCTGCTGCCCAGGTTTTATATTCACTGCTGCACTCTCCTTTGTCACAGCAGGTGAATACCTATTGGGAATGAAAGCTGGGGCATTCATATTAAGTTTCTTTCCACTCTTTGTCAGTGGAGGTGATGCTACTGATCTGAGTTCCTCATCTTCACTTTCAAGTGCATCGTAATCAGTCGAGTTCTTGTCATCGTCGTCCCCCCAATCTTCTTCTTCATGTTCGACTTGGTCTACCCAGGTTTTACATTTTAAATACCAATCGTGCTCTCCATAATTATCTTGTCTTGCACTAACCAGTAATGGCTGTCCCACCATATTAGTGTGCAGCATCATTGCCGCCTGGGCGTCCTTTATGATCTTTTCGACGTGAATACTAGATAGCTGCAGCGTTGCCATATTATTTTCCAGTATCTCCTTCTGAAAATTGTTCTTTGAGGCATTCTGGTGAACACCCAAATCTGTAACCAATATATCACTGCCTTGAGCTCCTTGTCCACTGCTGGTGTTTGGTATAATTTGTTTCGACATCTTACTTTCCTGTAAACTTGGTAAATCAAGTTGTCCATTCTCCACGACTTCCAGTGCTTCGAAAACATTTGTGCTGGACAGCACGGTGAAGGCATTTCGTCGAACACCTTAGTGCTGCTGTGTTGGCGATGCAGTCCTCTTTGTAGGTGATTTGCGATGTGTTACCGCATTCCAAATCTCCCCATTTTTTGTTGTATCTTGACCTTTACCAACCTCAGCCTTATCATCATTTTTATGTTCCCCAGTTATGATCAATTGATCATTCTTTTTGTTCCCCGAAGTCCGGGCCTCATCCTCTGAATTAGGGACCTGAGCTGGAGTTGCCAACTACTCACCTTCAGCTGCCTCATGCGATTGTACCTCCTTAGCACCTAATGCTCGTTCATCACCTACAACTACATTAGGCAGCTCCCCATTAGTTCAACCAATATCTACCCCAATATTTGCTGCATTCATAGATTTTCTAGGCACATCAGCTCGATTAGTAGCTGCTACTAATGCACTAGCAGTAGCTGTGTGCATACGTGCAAACACTTTTGAGGCGGGAATATCTGTTTGAACATTATGTTGCCCCTTCCTCAATATCATAGAATCATCCTGATGCTAAACAAAATTAGCAACAATTGGACTCCCATCATGTGCTGCTCCCTTTTTTCCAGCAGCAACTGCACTGTTCAGTCCAATCTGCGACACCTGATGTTTGTTACTGACTGCATTATTTTCTGCAATTTGCACCACAGATTGAGCAGCCCTTTTAGCATTCAAGAACTCTCTAGCATCTCCTCTTAACTGCTAAAAATTTCTCATATCAATACCCGGCAGTTTATTCACCTGAATTCCAAGCACATTGTGATCGACTGCTGCGACCATAGCTTCTCCAGATTTTCCAGCTTCTCTAGATTTACCTTTCAATAATCGACAAGATCTCTCATTGTGGCCTTGATGCTTACAATAACTACAATACTTTGGTAGATTATCATAAACAATCTCCTGATAAAAAAAGGTAGACTTTCCAGTTGATTTGTCGACGACGCGCAACTTAACTTTGATTGGATGTTCGTCTAAAAGATCGATCAAGACCTTAATCCTAGCAGTGCTAGGCCTTGTTTGATCATGTGTTGCCTTGTCTAATGCAAGAGGCTTGCCCGCAGCAGAAGCAATAGACATGACAGATCGTTTGGCAAAGAAATTAGGAGGCAAACCTGGCAGAGAGATCCAAACATCAGCCATGGATGTTTCCTCCTTTGGATTGAATTCTAGTGTCCATGGAAAAGTTCTAAAGAAATATTCATCTTCATTAGCTTTGAGAAATCCAGTTGATCTTGAAAGAAACTGGACATAATCTGCATAAATATCGAAACGAACCAGCAAGTGACGATATTTAAGTTGTCCCACGTTAACACGACCAGTAACATCGAATTGCGACTGAAACAACCTTCGAATCTCTTGTAAATCTGGTTTTCCATAGGAAAACTTCATCACAAAAGCTTGGTGTAGTCCCTCCTCTTTGGTAAACTCATTAACTTCGTCCAAGGTGAAGTCGATCGTCGGTTCACCATGAATAACAGTGACCGGGCACAAATCGAGTTTCGACATCGCCGCGGCAGCTTGTTTTTCAATCAGTTGAGCAGCATACGATTGTTTGGGATTGGGAACAGGATCGTGGGTTTTGAACCTGTCTGAATTCATACCAGTAGCGAATTGAGAGAGTGATGAATCTCTGAAGCGATGGACTGCTATAGTACTTGCAATTTTATTTTCCAAGTTTGGAGCAATTTCGGGATTGTTAAGAGACGATGTAAGGATAGTTGTGTGCGCCTTTGGCAGATTCTCCTTTTGGGTAAGTTGATTTTGCTCTCCCACAACCAAAGGCTGGGGAGAGGCGTTGGCAGCCATGGCTGCTCAAGATTCAATGCTGAAAGAGAGGAGAGAGAACAGAGCATTTTCTACTGTAGCATTCAGCATTGTTCTAATCAGTTGAGCAGCATAAACTTTATTTTTAATGTTTTGAGTTCTTATTAGTATAAGTCTTTGCCTTAAGTATCTAAATATAAAGTGATAACGATCTTTTTTTTTTCTTGTACAAAATGCATAATCCAGTTGAATTTTATGCTTTTTTTCAAAGTTTCATAATTATTATATAATCAGTTTGCTCGATTTATTTGTCTATATTATCTCCAAAGACTAATAATCCAAACCGAAATCCAAATAGACCAAACTGATTAAATTTATACCCTATTTAGACAATATAAATTATAACATGACAACATTCAAAATTTGTAGCACCCATAATTTCTAAATCATGGATTTGCCTCTGCGCTTGTCTAGGACAATTCAGTAATATTTGGTGTAAAGTATGATTTTGGGATCTTTATAGAGATATATAAAATAAAACACATCTTTACAGTAACTCGAAATATTATTCCATTATTAAAATATAGCAACAAAATTTTCACATATATATACACCTCTAAAAAAAACCACAAAATTAGAGATGTTAAAGATCTTCATGCCACAAATCACGCGCTAATTCCTCCTCCTCTTTATTTTGTCTTCTCTCTCAGTTTTCTTAAGCAAAACTTCAATTGAGTTCTCCTCTCTAACCTGATGAATAGTTGAACAAACATTCGAAGAACCACCATTAGAGACCCATTTGAAGCTTCAATTCGAATATGATTTTTTTTTTAGTAGTTGTTTGTTGAGTGGGTGTAGCAGGAGTTTATTGGAATCATTTGAGACAATATATTAAATTTGAGAAATATTTGAGGTGATTTTGGATTGTTTGGAGTAAAATTTTAAAGCTGAAAAATGTTAACTGCGACGCGATATGTCAGGTGTATACCACATATATATCATATCATATGTATGCAAGTTGTATATCATATGTATGTCACGTGCATGTCATGTATATAACTGATGCGCATGACATACAGTGACGTCGCCATCCAGCGAAGGGTGTTCAAGCACACATCCTTCGTAAAAAAATTATACTGCATATAAGTGTGTACAGTCGAAGTCGGGCCCATCTATATGTGGTCAAAATCAGGCTCGATTCTATATGGTTAACATCGAGTTCAACTATTGCATGACATATCGGGTTCGGAATGCATAGGGTCGAAGATCGAACCGAGCTTCATTGAAGCGGAACATGAAGCCAGAATGTCCAACCTCGAGAACACCGAGCCCGTGGTCCGAAATGGAGCCTGACTCTGAAAAAATCCAAGGAAAGATCATTAAACCTAAATGACGGAAAACCAGAATATCCGTAATGGGACGAGCATCACGACAGGAATCTCGGTACTAATCAATGGAACCGCTTAATTAGCAAATCAGGAGATTTTTTACCTTGTGCGGAGATTTTTACCTTGTATAGAGTTGCACCAGATGTACGACCTCCCTACTATATAAAGGGAGAGTTGAACCATTTACCAGACAACCTTTTTCACGAATCATCAATAAAAAGAAGAAATAGTGATATATTGCTCTCTTGAATCATTTTATCATCAACTTGTTTTAATTTCTATTATAATCAGTTTCTGCCCAAGAAGGATCAGCCAGCGGCCAAGAGTGTCTGACTCGGGTAGTTTGTGTTTTTTTTTCATTTATATCTTAATTTTAACTTACATTATATTATTCGTCATTTGTATCAAATTCGGTCACATATCCTTAAAACCACATATAAATTCAACTTTTATCCAAAGTTTAGGGTAAACAGTTTGGCGCCCACCGTGGGGACTAAGGATAATAGTAGATATTTGATACAATTTTTTGTCACACACATTGTTTCATACTTGCTCCTTTGAAGTATTTCTGATTCCAGG
Organism: Nicotiana obtusifolia; assembly: GCA_002018475.1. Taxonomy (NCBI): domain Eukaryota; kingdom Viridiplantae; phylum Streptophyta; class Magnoliopsida; order Solanales; family Solanaceae; genus Nicotiana; species Nicotiana obtusifolia. Next base: position 29,624 of record MCJB01003658.1, on the reverse strand, counting down.
TTGTAATACGGAAATGTCAAACTCTTAATCGACACCTCTGCACGTTGATAACGAGTTCGACCATCAAGGCGAAAATAATAACGTAGCGCCTGGTGACGAAATTCCAATCGATGATAATTCACAAGTGGCAGTCAATGTAGATCAGCTTACTGACCCCTCAAATAGCGTTCATAGGGGAGTCCGATCTATGACACAAAATCCCCAAAATGATGAAAGGGACGGCATCAGCCTCCGAATGATCTTCGAAATGTTGCCAGCCCAACAGGAAGCGATAGCTCAGTTACAAAACTGAAGCCAACTCTCGAACAGGGTTGAGCCTGGCCCTTCCCGGGAAATTACCCGTAATGGTGGATCGGTTGTAGGAAGGTTGAATGAGTGTGAATCGGGGACAAACCCCGAAATTATGAAGATGCTCGAAGAACTAACTAAACGAATAGAATATTGGGAGAAGAAAATCAAGGAAAATAACAAGAATGTGGAAATATACAACTCCAGGGTGGATCAAATCCCAGGACCACCCCTGGTATTAAAAGTCCTAGATTCCAAAATGTTCGTGCAAAAACCTTTTCCACCGAGCGCGGCTCTGAAACTGATACCCAAAAAATTCTGTATGCCAGAAATCCTCAAATACAATGGAACGACCGACCCAAACGAGCATGTAACCGCATAGACATGCGCTATCAAAGGGAACGACCTGGAGGATGACTAGATCGAATCCGTTCTGTTGAAAAAATCTGGGGAAACCCTGCCGAAAGGAGCCATGACATGGTATCGCAACTTACCCCATAATTCTATTAACTCGTTTGTTCTGCTTGCAGATTCTTTTGTGAAGGCACACGCAGGCGCCATCAAGGTTGAAACGCAAAAATCGGACCTTTTCAAAGTCAGGCAGAAAGATAACGAGATGCTCAAAGAGTTCGTGTCCCGGTTTCAAATGGAATGGATGGATCTGCCACCGGTCACAAATGATTGGTCTGTTCTAGCTTTCACTCAAGGGCTCAATGTTCGAAGCTCGGCGGCTTCGCAACAACTAAAATAGAATTTAATAGAGTACCTTGCCGTCACATGGGCTGACGTACATAACCGGTACCAGTAAAAAATCAGAGTCGAAGACGATCAGCTCGGAGCCCCTTCGGGATTCATTTACCCCATTAGACCTTATGACAAAATCCGAAGGGAAGGTTATCGCGAACCAAGATCGAATAGAGAGCGACATCAGCCGTATCATGGGGACAGAAAAATCGGCGTATCCGAGCAAAACTCTCTAAGGGATGAAAGGAAAAATGATCGAGGTCAGAACAGCCGGGGGCTCATGACCAAAAGCAATTTCGAAAGGTCCATCGAGCATAAAGAAGGACCTCGATTATCGGGGTATAATTTTAATGTTGATGCTGCCAATGTCGTATCTGCTATTGGTCGCATCAAAGATACTAAATGGCCTTGACCATTGCAATGCGATCCAACCTAAAGGGATCCTAATCAGATATGCAAATATCACGACTCTCATGGTCATAAAACGGAAGACTGTTGGCAACTGAGAGAGGAAGTAGCCCGGTTACTCAATAACGGACGCCTTTGAGAATTCTTGAGCAACCAAGCAAAATATCAGTTCGGAAAAATAGGAATAAACAGACAGGCTAGGAAGAACCTCAATATACAATCAACATGATTATTGATGGAGTCGATACCCCTCAAAGGCCGATATTGAAACGAACCAAAATATCCATCATTGGGGAAAAGCGTACTCGGGATTACACACCAGAGGGGACTTTACTTTATCTTTTAACGACGAGGATGCAGAAGGAATTGTAAAAACCCCACAATGACGCACTGGTAATATCCGTACTTATACATAAAGTTAGAGTGAAACGTGTGTTAATCGACCTAGGTAGCTCGGCCAGTATAATCTGGTCGTGGGTCGTGGAGTAACTTGGCCTGTCAGACTGGATCGTTCCTACAGTCCGAGTACTTAACGGGTTCAATATGGCATGTGAGACCACCAAGGGTGAAATAATGTTGCAAATAAATACTGCTGGAACCATTCGAGAAACAAAGTTCTGTGTGATCGGAGGGGACATGAGATACAATACTCTGTTTGGGAGGCCATGGATCCATGACATGAGGGCGGTACCTTCGACATTACACCAGGTGTTGAAGTTTACAAAGCCCGATAGAGTTAAAGAGGTTTATAGGGAGCAACCAGCTACAAAAGAGATTGCGGTGGAAGAAATGACACCAAAACCAACGGTTCCTAACCAAAGGGTCAAGAGCAAGACAAAATAGCAATCACATATACCATCTTCCGCAAATGTAGATAAACAAGTATATGTCGAGGATGATGAGTATGGAATTCCCAGATCTTTCATCACCCCCGATGATTCCGATTCCAGCAAATCGACTGTCGAGGAACTAGAACAAGTCACACTGCGAGAAGACTTGCCCGAAGTATACCTTGGCTCGGGGTTGAACTCCGAGCTTAGGACAAAACTTATTCGATTCCTTACAGCAAACGAAGACTGCTTCGCTTTGTCCCACCTTGATATAACAGGTATACCGTCGGACATAACCACTCACAAGCTGAGCCTGGATCCAAAGTCCCATCCAGTCAAACAAAAAAGGAGGCCTGAGTCCGAAATCAAACATGAATTCATCAAGGATGAGGTAAATAAACTTCTAAAGATAGGGTCTATTCGGGAGGTTAAATACCCGGATTGGTTGGCAAACGTAGTGGTAGTTCCTAAAAAAGGGAATAAATTAAGAATGTATGTAGATTATAAAGACTTGAATAAAACATGTCCAAAAGACTCTTTTTCCTTACCCAACATTGATCGCATGATCAATGCTACTGCCGGCCATGAGACCCTTAGTTTTCTCGACGCTTTCTACGGCTACAACCAAATACGGATGGACCCAGGTGATCAGGAAAAAACTTCCTTCATCACTAAATATGGCACGTACTGTTACAATGTAATGCCATTTGGGTTAAAAATTGCTAGAGCCACATACCAACGCTTAGTAAACCGAATGTTCGAGAAACAACTAGGAAAGACAATGGAGGTTTATATTGACGACATGTTTAGTTAAATCTCTGCGAGCAGAGGACCATTTAAATCATTTGCATGAAACATTCAGTGTGTTGAAGCAGTACAACATGAAGTTGAACCGGAAAAGTGCGCGTTTGGTGTGGGTTCAGGTAAATTCCTTGGATTCATGGTCTCGAATCGAGGAATCGAGATAAACCCTGAAAAAATCAAGGTTATTGAGGACATCATTGTTGTAGCTAATGTGAAAGCCGTGCAAAATTTGACCGGACGGATAGCCGCTTTGGGGCGATTCATTTTGAGGTTGTCCGATAAAAGCTACCGGTTCTTCGCTCTATTGAAAAAGAATAACAACTTTTCATGGACTCTGGAATGCCAGCATGTTTTGGAAGAACTCAACAGATATTTATCGAGCCCGCCATTGCTTCATACACCGAAGATGGACGAACAACTGCACCTTTACCTGGTAGTCTCAAAGATAGCGATAAGCGGAGTCCTAGTCTGAGAAGAACAAGGTACACAATTCCAAATTTATTATGTCAGTAGAACCTTAGCCGAAGTCGAGACTAGGTATCATCACCTAGAAAAACTGGCGCTCACTTTATTAAGCGCTTCTAGGAAACTGAAATCGTATTTCCAATGTCATCCCATATACGTCATAACAACTTACCCATTAAGAAATGTGATGCACATGCCCGAGCTCTCAGGTCGATTGGCCAAATGGGCCATAAAAATAAGTGGGTACGACATTAAATATCGACCTCGAACCGCATATAAATCTAAGGTGTTGGCAGACTTTGTGGCTGTAAATTTTACACCATCCTTAATACCCGAGGTCGAAAGAGAGTTGTTAGCTGGCTTAGGAACTCCTTTAGGAATCTGGACTCTTTTCACAAATGGTGCTTCGAACGAGAAGGGATCCGGACTTGACATCGTGTAGAAGCCACCAACTGGTAACATAATTCGACAATCTATTAAGACTGTGAAATTGACTAACAACGAGGCATAATATGAAGCCATGATTGCAGGCCTAGAACTAGCCAAGAGCTTGGGAGCAGAAGTGATGGAAACCAAGTGCGACTTCCTTCTTATGGTAAATCAAGTCAATGGAACGTTTGAGGTAAGGGAAGGGCGAATACAAAGATACTTAGACAAACTGCAAGTGACGTTGCATTGGTTCAAAGAATGGACTTTATAACATATACCTCAGGATCAAAAAAGCGAGGCCGGCGCCCTCGCCAGCTTGGCGTCATCGATCAAAGACGACGAGGTCGATTATTGAAAGGTTGTACAGCTCATGAGGTTGGTAGTGGAAGAAGGCCACGCTGAGATCAATTCGACAAGTCTAACTTGGGATTGGAGGAATAAATACATAGAATATCTCAGTTCCGGCAAACTCCGCTCGGATCCAACAAAGTTGAGGGCCCTGCGCACGAAGGTGGCTTGGTTCAGCTTGTCCGATGACGAACCTTGTTTAGAAGAACATTTGACGGCCCACTCGCGATATGTCTGGGACCGGGCGACACTGAGTATATTTTAAGGGAAATCCATGAAGGTACTTGCGGGAAACATTCCGGCGCCGAGCCGCTAATTCGTGAAATAATCAGAGCCGGTTATTATTGGGTTGACATGGAAAAAGACGGAAAGGAGTTCGTTCAAAAATATAACGAATGCCAAAGGCACGCCCCAATGATCCATCAACCCGGGGAGACACACCACTCAATCCTATCACCATGGAAGTTCATGAAATAGGGGATGGACATCGTTGGCCCTCTTCTGTACACACCAGGTAAGGCTCAATTTATACTATTTATGACTGATTATTTTCTAAATGGGTGGAAGTGCAGGCGTATGAGAAGGTTAGGGAAAAATAAGTAATCGAATTCATTTGGGATCACATCATATGCCGATTTGGAATGCCAGCTGAGATCATATGTGACAACGGAAAGTAATTCATGGGTAGCAGAGTGACAAAATTCCTCGAAGATCAAAAGGATCCTATCGACGCCCTAACACCCTAGTTTGAATGGACAAGCCGAATCTACCAAGAAAACAATACTTCATAATCTCAAAAAGAGATTAACCGATGCCAAAGGGAGATGGAAGGAAATATTACCCGAAGTCCTATGGGCATATCGTACGACCGAGAAATCCAGCATCGGAGCCACCCTATTTTCTCTGATTTATGGCGCCGAAGCTTTGATACCAGTCGAGGTTGGGAAGCCAAGTGCCAGGTTTCGGTATGTGACAGAGGAATCAAACTACGAAACCATGAATACGAACTTGGAACTGTTAGATGAAAGACGTGAAGCTGCCCTTGTTCGACTAGCTGCTCAAAAGCAAATGATCGAAAGGTATTATAACAGAAGGACCAACCTTCGATATTTCAACGTCGGGGACTTAGTACTAAGGAAGGTTACACCAAAACACGGAACTCGAATGAGGGGAAGCTGGGACAAAACTAGGAAGGACCATACTGTATCATTAAAATCACCGAAAAGGGATCCTACAAGCTCGGAACAGCGGATGGTAAACAACTACCAAACAACTAGAACATAAGTCACTTGAAACGGTATTACTGCTAAGGTACGACCCTGTTCTTTATTTTTATTTGCATCACGAACTAACATTTGCAGGTATCAAACGAGGTACCCTTGATCGGGGGATACGAGATATTAAGACTGAAAGCACGTGTTGCACTCTTTTTCCCTTGAACTGGTTTTGTCCCAAAATGGGTTTTACGGCAAAGTTTTTAATGAGGCAACTAGTAAATCGTGCTAACTTAGATTCGAAGGCCGATAGCAAATCGGTGACGACGGTATTTGACGCCTATCTTTAATCGACCCCGAATACTGGGGGGCCACTCTAGGATTGAAGGGTCAAAAATCAATATGATTCAATGTAAGGGCCAAACGATCAAATGAACCGTGCCCAAATAGATTGATCGAACCCAAACACAAATTGTACACATGCATGAACGAGAATAAAGAAAAGTCTCCTTGTATATAAACATCCTGCTTCCGATCAAACGAGCCCAAGGGCCACATTAATTTTAGTTCGAATAACCATTCTCTCACTCGGGGACTTATCCGAAAAACAAACTTATTCAAGGGGGGATGAGACATATTAAGGCAAACCTGGAACTTTAAAAGCTAAAGCCGTTTCGAGTTAAAAGAACTCGAGGGGGGATGAGACCTATTAAGGCAAACCCCGAACTTTAAAGGCTAAGGCCATTTCTAGTTAATAGAACTCAAGGGGGGATGAGACTTATTAAGGCAAACCCAGAACTTTAAAGGCTAAGGTCATTTCGAGTTAACAGAACTCGAGGGGGGATGAGGCCTATTAAGGCAAACCCCGAACTTTAAAAGCTAAGGCCATTTTGAGTTAACAGAACTCGAGGGGGGATGAGACCTATTAAGACAAACCTCAAACTTTAAAGGCTAAGGCCGTTTCTAGTTAATAGAACTCGAGGGGGGATAAGACCTACTGGGCAACCCCCCGAATTAAAGGGATAAGGTCATACCAAGTTAATAGTATTTGAGGGCTAAGGTATTTCGAAAGTTGCAAAAAGAAAGCTTTACAATAGTATTCGAGGGCTAAGGTATTTCGAAAAATTCAAAAAGAAAGCTTTACATATATACATCAAAACTCCCTTCCACAAAATCAAGCAACTTCGATACACAATATTAAACATGGGAAATGTATCTTTTTCCTTTGCCTCTCTAAGCTGAGCCTCTGCTGAAGCTAACTGTGCCTGAAATGTATCTTTTTCCCAGACCAGCTGATCTGTCTTGCTCCTCCATTCATCAGCCTCAGCTCTAGCCACACTTATTTCGGATCGAAGTTGATTAACCTGATCAATCTTTTGCTCTCCCCTTCGAGCCGTTCATAGCGTTTCGACTCTTTCCAAAATCGGAGAAAGGCTTCATGGTGAAGTACCGAGGCCTGTAAGCATAAAGGAAGATGTTGTGATTAATTGAAATTTTGATGTACAACACAAAGGACATCGAATAGAGCTCATCGAAAATTACCCAATTCAGCGCCTGTTAAGCTTCATCAAACAGGCAGGGCGCATCCACCTCGTTCATTTTTGCCTGATCCTCCTCGGTCACCAAGCATCGAAGATAACTGGCCACTTCGACGTGGGTGGAAAGAAACCTGGCATCCTCGGGAATGGTGAAAGATATGGATCGTTATCGATCAGGGTAAGCGCTCGGCGTGGGAAATGGATCGACCAATTTTGGACTGAAGGAAATCCTGCTTGTATCGGTGGATGAGCTTTTCCTCGGTACCTCTAAGTCACCAAGCCCAAGAACGTCTTCCGCGGACACCGCATCCACACTATTGAAAAAACCACAGAAAGGGTCTTTCGATCTATGATCTCCGTCCGGGGAACGTTCTTTTGCCTTTTGGGCCTCGTTGAACGTTGATTCCGAGAAAGAGGGCAAATCAACCATCTCAATCGAACCCAAAAGACTCCTAGCGGTGCTCTCCTCGTATCTGGGGAAGCCCCGGTTCCTGTCTCCACCTCGGGTCTCCTAACTTGGCGAAGGTCCCCTTCGCTAGCCCCTGGTTCGGAGACCCCTCGCCCTTCAGATTGTGGCGGCACACTAGCCACAAGGTCGAAATCCTCTTCTTCCTCCTTAGACTCATCCCTCAATCGACATAGCGAATCCGAAGGTAATACTTGATCATTAGCACTCCCCTTGGGCTTGCGAGCCAATCTTTTCCCTGGTCTCTTCTTTCCAAGGTCTGAGGAACTTGGGGCCTCTTTTCTTTTCTTCTATTTATCATGCTTTGAAACAGGGGGCTCGCTGAGAATATTATCGCCTATGGGTGGAGGTCTCATCTCAACATCCTTTAATAAGCCTGCAAAGAAAGGTAAAAGGAGTTAGAAATCGATAGCATAAAGAATTAAGCTCGAGTGTAACGTATCTCACCATGAAGTCGTGCCTCCCACCGGCCTTTCGAAAGCTAGCGCGCTCGGAATATGGTCTTTGGAATACGTTCCCTCGACCCATTTTTTGAGATGAGGAATTGCATCTGGCATCCGAGATACAGCTGCGCCATATAAAATTGATAAGAGGAAGGGCGAAAGGGAGAACAGTAAACAAATTGATAAGTAGGGCAACACGTACACTTTCTATTCCATTTCTCCGAAAATGACATATCCTCGGCCGGGATTAGGTCCAATGTTTTCACTCGAACAAATCGACCCAACCAACCCCAATCCCGATCCTCATCAATACTTGAGAATGGGGCTTTGCTTGCCCGACGAGCAAGTTTTATCAACCCCCCTCGGTAGAGTCAGGGATTGTACAAACGCATGAGATGATCGACGATGAAAGGATACCCCTTGATCTTGTTTACAATAAAACGGAGAAGGATGACTATCCTCCAGAAAGAAGGACGAATTTGGCCAGGGTGACTTCGTACCTTTTGCAAAAGGCAATAATGACCGGATCCAAAGGGCCCAACGTGAAGGGATAAGTGTAAACACTTAAAAAACCCTCCACGTGGGTAGTGGTTGCTTCTTCCGGCACAGGAACCACCACACACTTGTCGACCCAGCTACAGTCTTCCTTGACTTTATCGAGAACTCTGTCGGTGATTGAATAGATGTATCTCGTGACCGGTTCGCATTTACTCGGTATTGAGGAAGCTTTATCGACCTTGAAATCGGCTCCGATTGAGCACCCAGTTGGTACAAACGCCTTCAGAGGGGGCTCCGTTGTAGGCTTCTCAATGACGAACAGTGAAACGTCCTCAGCAGGTTGAGAAGAAGAGGGAGTTTGTCTTTGAGGAATGGATTATGAAGTCTTCGCCATTGTTTTGAACAGATGAAGAGATTAAAAGATACAGATGCAAAGTAAATATAGTATGAAGATAGCTTGTGAGGTATTTTCAGAAAAACAGAAGGCAAGAGGTCTTGAAAATAGGAACGATGTAGTTTTATAAAAGAGCAAAAACATTTGAATATAAAGGGTGAATGAAGGTATTTATAGTCTCTCAAAACGGCTGTTCGTATCCCAAAGTGGCAGAACGCCGACTGACACACACTTGATACTTTAAAAGGCTTTTCTGATGGGACGTTTTCGATTTCCATATCGCATACGTCATAAGTTCACCGTCACTTGTCAGAATGAGAATTTGAGGCTTATATCGTTTCTCGTCGTTACTCTCTAAAAAAATGAGGGGACTATCTGTATACGGTCGAAGTCGGGCCCATCTATATGTGGTCAAAATCGAGCTCGACTCTATATGGTTAACATCGAGTTCAACTATTGCACGACCGATCGGGTTCGGAATGCATAGTGTCGAAGATCGACCCGAGCTTCATCGAAGCGGAACACGAAGCCAGAATGTCCAACCTCGAGAACACCGAGCCCGTGGTCCGAAATCGAGCCTGACTCCGAAAATATCCGAGGTAAGATCATTAAACCTAAATGACGGAAAATCGGAATATCTGTAATGGAACGAATATCATGGTAGGAATCTCGGCACTAATCAATAGAACCGCTTAATTAGCAAATCAGGAGATTTTTTTTACCTTGTACGGAGATTTTTACCTCGTATAAAGTTGCATTAGATGTACGACCTTCCCACTATATAAAGGGAGAGTTGAACCATTTACCAGGCACTTTTTTCACGAATCATCAATAAAAAGAAGAAACAGTGATATATTGCTCTGTTGAATCATTTCATCATCAACTTGTTTTAATTTCCATTATAATTAGTTTTTGCTCAAGAAGGATCAGCCAACGGCCAAGAGTGTCTAACTCGGGTGGTTTGCGTTTCTTTTTCATTTATCTATTAATTTTAACTTTCATTATATTATTCATCATTTGTATCAAATTAGGCCACATATTCTTAAAATCACGTATAAATTCAATTGTTATCCAAAGTTTAGGGTAAACAATAAGTTAATTTATATGGTTATATATTATATTTTAGAACACCCTTAATATAGTTGAGTGAGGCCAAAACTAAACGGAGACCATCATGTATGGTCTATTTGATTCTTTTTCAATCTAAATAGTTTTCTAATAAAATAACTCTTAAAACTTAAAATTTGTATTGAAATAAATAAGAATGTTAAAAGTAATTTTTAACTAAAAGTTATTTCTTAAATAAACTTTATACTTTAAAAGTCAAGCTCTATAAAATTTCTTCAACAAAAGCTCTTTACAAACTATAAATTCTCTCTTGACTCTCTCTTTCCTCTAGTTTCATGGTTACTTTTATTAGTAAAATTTCTAATATTGTCTTTTTGTTAATTTAGTTTTGACTTTTAAAACTATAGTTCTGCTAATTTTTTTTTATTGTTCAGCGAAATGTTGCGTAGTTTGATTTAAAAATTTTGGTACATCATTTATCAATAAAAAAATTATTAACTTGTTTAAAGCTTGAATATCCTTAGCGGAATTCTTGGCCATGCCACTGATGACATACATATACAAGATACACACATGACATAAATAGATACATAGTGGTGATAGCTTGATATACATAGGACATACGCAGCTAGCTGCCGCTGAGAATTCGCCCAAAAAATGCCTCTAATCTCCATCAAATCATTCCAAATTTAAGATATAAGTGTAGGCATTTAAAACTTATTGAATTTAGTCCCTAAATTAATTTGGATTATATTTTAATTCAAGATAAATTAGTCTAAACAAAAATTATGGGCTGTGTAATTGGATTAATTATATTATTCTAATACATATGGATTAAATAAATAAGTCCAAATCCATTGGGCTACAAGTGATGAACCAAATGATAAATAAGTCCAAATCCAAGATGTCATCTTCCTAGAAGCCCAGTTTGGTGCCACGTGTCAAATGACCTGGCATGTCAAGTCAAACAGAAGAGCCAATAGGATCATGCCGCGTGTCAAAATGACAAGACATGCCCAGTCAAATTAAAAAGCTAATGAAACTGTGCCACGTGTGCAACTGACATGTTCTGGCCAATCAAATTGGGCCTTGTCATGCTTCAATCTGATTGGTCGGAAAGAGTTTGTTCTCATCACAACTCTTCCCTTCAACAACTATAAATAAGGGTCTTCATAAATTAGAAAAGACACAAGAAATCATAACAAGAAGCAAGAGAGAGCTCGTGGATCAAATGCCGCAAATTTCTCTAAAGCAATTAAGTTCAAGTTCAAGATCAAGAACGAAATAAAATATAAGGTGTTCAATATCAAGATTACTTGTTCTTATCACTGTTCCTGGCCATCATCATATGCATAAATCTAATTAAACTCAAATTCAAGGTCAAGATCAAAGGCCCTTGAATTTATTTATTATAGGAAAGAAGAATCAGAGGAATCATAGAGATTGTAACACTCATATTAATTGAAATCAAATACTACGATTGTTTCAATATTTTCGATCTCGATTATTTTTCTTGACACAATTTATTGTCTACAAATTTTGGCACACCGAGTGGGCCAATCTCTACCTCTCATCTAAAATTTTTGATCATAAAAGTTCAAGAACATTGAAATGGCTTCAAAAAAGATTAACTCCAAATCGACATCATCTGAGGCTGCTAATTCCATGTTCTACATAGAAGTGGAAAACATACTCGGCCTTTGGAATATTTGGGCCAGTTACAAGGGGCAAAGCAAGTTTTCTAGGAAAAGAAACATTCCAAGTACCGTCTGCATCAACCGCAATTTTTGGATCTTCATCCTCAAAAAGAGCAAGATCCTTTATGAACCCACCTGAAGGAAGAAGCAATTTTGCCGAAAAGATTAAGGAAACTCTAGCTCTACTTAACCTCTCCGGATCCAAGAACACTATTGTCAAGGAAGATGATGGTACTTCAAGTAATGGATCCTCCCCACCTACACTACATAGCGTGACCAAATCGAGGATCAACCAATGTGACAATCCATGGTACTGTCCACAACAATCATGCAAGCGATGATGACGAACACTTCGTATGTGGAAGAGCAAGTAGCAAACTTGACAGAGGTAATTTTTGGCTTGACCAACTGCATGCAAAAACAAGGTGCTAGAATAGACAAGTTCACTTATAGAGTGGGAATCTTGATGGACGAAGAGTCCAGCCATGCACCTGGCAAGCTCCTAAGAGTTCCAGAAAATGATCCTCCCCCAAGACAAGTAGCATCCATTAAGGCTATCCCTCTCTCATCGGAAGGGATGATTCCAATCGATAAACTAAAGGAATTCATTAAAGATACTATCAAAAATAATATGAAGTTTCTTCCAAGTCTTTCCCTACGTACATAAAGTCGTACACTACATGGATTGATTTTTTGTAGATGCCTACTGGCTAAAACCTCCAAAGATGCAACAGTTTGATGGTAAAGGCAATCCACAAGCAATATGTAGTGCACTTCATGTAGATATGCAACAATGCTGGGACCTATGGATATTACCTCGTCAAGCAGCATGTGTTGCTAAAAGAAAATTCTTTTGATTGGTATAGAGACCGTGAGGCTAGATCTATTGATACCTGGGATCAACTAGAGCAAGAGTTCCTCAATTGCTTTTCTAGCACAAGGCACACTGTGAGCATGGTGGAACTTACAAATACTCATCAACGAAAGGGTGAACCAGTTATCGACATTATCAATCGTTGAAGGAATGCAAGACTCAACTACAATGATAAGCTTAGTGAAACTTCTGGCATATAGATGTGCATCCAAGACATGCATTGGGGACTATGCTACATCTTGCAAGGTATCAAGCCTAGCACATTTAAAGAACTTGCAACTCATGCCCATGACATGGAATTGAGCATGGCCCCTATTGGAAATGAAAGGTTGCTCGTTTATGAGCCTCGCAAAGGGAACGGCAAGCATGAACTCAGGAAATGGTTTTGTACCAAGTCTAAAAGCAAAGAAGCTATGAATGTGACACATCACCTGTGAATTTCACAACGAAGTTAAGCAAGAAACAGAGCGTGAAATCAACTTCTTTTCAAGATTAGCCGAGTGGAAAATTGACTCTAAAGGAAATGCAAGAAAAGGAGTATCCATTTATAGATTTTGATGTGCCTGTAATTTTTGAAGAGCTTCTTGAGTTAAAGCTCATTGAGCTTCCGGAGATGAAGTGGCCATATGATAATGGGAAAACCGATGACATAAATAACTGCAAATATCATCAACTTTAGAGTCATCCTCTTGAGAAGTGCTTTTTCTTTAAGGACAAAGTTATAGACTTGGCTCGTGAAAAGAATATTATGCTTGAAGATGAGAAGACAAGTGCGAACCAAATCTCTATCACCTTTGGCTCATTCAGTCTAGATGAGCTATGCAGTTTAAAAGAAATCAAAGATGAAGAATTACTGTTGAATAACAAAGTCAAAATAGATCAGTCCGATGATGATGAAGTTTGGACATTAGTGACTCGTCGTAGGCGCCACAAAAGAAGCCCATGAGAGGAATCAATAGAACAACCAACAAGGAAAATGATGGTAAAAAGACCACAGAGACAAAATCTAGTTGATCATTTGAAGAAAGAAAAAGTGGAGGTGCACCATCCTTAAAATCCATGACATCCAATGACCTTGGAGGAGTTCTTGCCAAGTTGGTTCTGCACGAAGATTTTCCATGATGGTACTGAGGCCTCTTTTTGAAATGCCGATAAAGGGGAAGAAAAGAGTGATGAACTACCATTGGCACCATCTTCGGAAAAGATCATCAAGTCCATTCACCAAGAAGTTAATGCTTGCGAAGAAAAGGTCACATTTATGAATGAAGATCTTCTACTAGGTGACACTCTTCATAACCGCCCATTATTCCTAGTTGGCCATATGCGCGACGAAAGGGTAAACCAAATTTTGGTTGATGGAGGATCCTCAATGAACATCTTGCCAATTCGCACCGTGAAAGAACTTGGCATTCCTATGAACGAACTCTCAGAAAGTCGGTTGATGATTCAGGGATTCAACCAAGGGGGAAAAGATCTATAGGTGCGATCGGGTTGCGAATCACCATTAAAGATATGCAATCAAGTGCATGGATGCATGTGATCGATGCAAATACTTTATACGATGTTTTGCTTAGAAGGCCTTGGATACATGAGAATAAAGTGGTTCAATCAACCAACTATTAATGTTTGAAGTACTACAAGGGTGAAGTCGAGAAGAAGATAGTTGCTGATGACAAGCCATTCACCGATGATGAGTTACACTTTGCCGATGCAAAGTTCTACTTGAAGAACCACATTGTGAAGGATCTAAAAGCTGATGATGTCATGAAGACCTAGAATGATGAGTCCATGACTTAAAGATCTAAGGTGACTGCTAGTAAAGCCAAAGCTGTTGTTGCGGAGGTACACCCTAACTCGAATAAATCTTATAGAGGGGATATTGTGTCTTATGGAAAGAATGTAACTTTTGCACTCCACTATGTCCCTATAAAGAAGAAAGAGGCAGGTGAATCATCCAATCTCCAAACAGCATCCTATATGGGTTAACTCTTTCGATTAAGTGGATTGCGGCGATAAAGTTGTCCTCAAAGCTACTTAGAAAGTATGTGTCTCAAAATTCTCCACAAGATACAACACTTCCTACGAAAGATACAAATGAAGGTTTTGATCCCAGCGTGATGATGTTATTTTCAAAAGCTGGATACAATCCTAATAAACCGTCAAAGTTAGGGAAGTTTCCATCAGAAATTGCTATGCAGCAACCACATGAAGGTTTGGGATATAAACAACCCTCACTAGTGCGTATCTCCATAAGAAGGGCAATCAATAATTATATCACTGTAAAAGATGAATCTACCGCTTCTACCTTTGAACGACTTGGCAAATCAGCTGCGAGAACTTCCGTATTTGAGAGATTGGGTCCACTAGAGAAGGAGAATAAGTTTCGGAGAAATTATTGAAATACAAAAACACACATTTCACTTGGAATCCGAAAGATCTGTAATGATTTTCAAAGTCTAGTTTCTTCTAGAATGAAGTGACAGACAAAACTCATGGTTTCATGTGATGAGGTACTGAAGGTAAAGCCATATACTGTGGTCTACACTAAGGAACGTGATGAAGACGAAGAAAGTGTGGGTTCTTCATATCATGTTACTGCATAAGGCGAGCATGGTGTTTCATCTCTAATGGAGGATGATGAGAAGTTGGAGGATGCTTCACCGTGTTATTACATATCCCTCAACGATGGGGACTCACAAGAATATGAAGATGCAAAGGATGCTCTGCTTGAACATGAAGAAGGGGTAAAGACACCAGTTGACACTTTGAAAGAAGTAAACGTTGGCACTAACGAAGAATCGAGGCTAATTTATCTAAGTGACTTACTAGAATTCCATGAAGAAATCACTTATATTGAGTTATTCAAGGAGTATAGGGATATCTTTGCTTGGAGTTATAAAGAGATTCTTGTCTTGGATCCCAAAGAAGCAGTTCATCACCTTGTAGTCAGGAATGGCGCTCGTGCTGTTAAACAAGCTCAAACGTGCTTTAGGCCAGACTTGGTTCCCCTGATTGAAATCGAAGTTAATGAAATCATCAAAGCTGGCTTTATTCGTGAAGTTAAATACCCAACATGGGTCTCAAGTATTGTCTATGTAAGAAAGAAGAATGGCCAGATTCGAGTGTGTGTTGACTTCAGGGATCTCAATAATGCATGTCCCAAAGATGAATTCCCGCTTCCAATTCCAGAGCTGATGATCGATGCTACTACTGGTTATGAGGCAATATTTTTCATGGACGGTTCATCGAGCTATTGTACCATATTCACATGGCACCAAAATATGAAAAGCTTACTGCATTCCGCACCCCCAAGGGTATTTATTGCTACAAGGTAATGCCTTTTGGCTTGAAGAATGCCGGTGCTACTTACCAAAGGGCTATGCAGAATATATTTGATGACCTTCTCCATAAGAATGTCGAATGCTGTGTGACGACTTAGTGGTAAAATTAAGAAATAGGAGCGACCACTTGAAAGACTTGAAATGGTGTTTGAGTTGCTCCGGAGGTACCAACATAGGATGAATCCATTGAAATGTGCCTTTGGAGTTACTTCTGGAAAGTTTCTTGGTTTCATTGTCCGGCATCGAGGGATCAAAATTGATCAAGATAAAGTAGGTGCAATTTTGAAAATGCTTGAGCCTCAAGATATTCATGAATTGAAAGGTCTGCAAGGACAGCTAGCATACCTTAGGAGATTCATCTCAAACATAGATGGGAGGTGCCAACCATTCAGTCGCCTCATGAAGAAAGGCATTCCTTTCAAGTGGGACGAGGCTTGTACCAATACCTTTGAAAGTATTAAAACTTACGTGATGAAGCCTGTAGTTTTGGAAGCTCCTATACCTGGAAAGTCGTTGATACTATATATTTCGGCACAAGAAAGCACTATTGGAGCGTTGTTGGCCCAAGAAAATAGTGAGAGGAAAGAAAGGTAATGTATGGCTCTGGTTTTCTCAATTCAAAAGTTGAAGCACTACTTTCTAGCTCATGTCGTTCGCCTCGTTTCTAGGGAAAATCCCATCAAGTTTGTAATGTCAAAGCCATTCCTTAGCAAATTGACTAGCAAGATGGTACCGCCAATTTCAACGATTCGAGATTGTGTACACTTCTTAAAAGGCTGTAAAAGGACAAGCATTGGCAGACTTCTTGGCAGATCACCCGATCCTTGATGATTGGGAACTAACTCGTGAACTAGCTGACGAAGACGCAATAGTTGTTGAATTACAACCTCCATGGATGATTTACTTTGATGGTGCTTCACATCGTGGAAGAGCTGAAGCTGGCGTAGTATTTGTCACTTGTATGGGGAGGTTCTTCCCTAATTCTTTACTTTGACACAACTCCGCTCCAAAAATGTTGCTAAGTATCAAGAATTATTACTTGGAGTTGAAATGGCTGTCGATACTGTCACGACCCATGAGCTTCAAAGACTTAGAATTGACAAAGCTGGTACGAAATAAATACATCATCTGTTCGAAATACATAAACATATTTGCAAATCTGAAGCTACCAAGGACAAGTGGCAACTATAACTAGAACACACATCTTCCATGCCATTTCCCCCATACACAACAACATCAGCTCCAAGATCCGTACGCAAGGTGCCGAAGTGTAGTATAAGTACAACCGACCCCATGAACTCAATAACTAACAAAACTAACCTCAGGTTGAAAGGAGTGACGATCCCGGAAGAAGGTTAGAGTCCAACACTAATAGCCAATAACAACTCATAATAATATAATGAAAACATTCAAGGTAAATAACTCTAGAGATATATGCTCAGCTCGTTCACAGTTACGGAAAAGTAGGCATGCTTTTCAAGTATGACAGTCAATTCCAAATCTCACCCTTGAAAATCAACTAAACATGTGTTTATCAAAAGAACAACATTCCTAATTAACAACACTAGATAAGAATTTCCATTTACCAATCAACATGAGGAAAGTACATCTCTATGCCTACATGTCAATATACATGTCAAGTCATCAATTATCATATACCGTCTAGCATGTGAAATATACATTTCTATGCCTATGTGTCAAATATACATGTCAAATCATCAATATCATATTACTGTCTAACATGAGGAAAATACCTTTCTATGCCTACATGTCAAGTATGCATGTCAAATGAATGATTTCACAGTGATATCCCCAGGTACTCTCACTCTCAACATACTCAAGTTGTCTGTCTCAAATTCCCACCACAATCACTCAGCACCATACGGGTGCCTTAGCATCAATGCCCCTCACTAAAGCACGTGTATGTATATCACTGTGCCTGTGCTCATTGCTTGTATGTCAGACTCCGGAGGGGCAGATCCTGCCAAAGCGACCAAAAGCCAATAAGCCCTACTGCGACGTGCAACCCAATCCACAATAATAATAAAGTCAATAAGGCCTGCTGCGGCATGCAACTCTATCCACAATAATAATAGTAATAATAAAGTCAATATGGCATGCTGCGGCGTGCTTCCCGATCCATAACAACACCCTCAACACGGCTCTAAGGTCCGCCTCAGTCATCAATCTCTTAAGTCTCAAGGGTTCACAATCTTATATCTCTCAGCCAAACAGCACCACATATGGGAAAACAGTGATAACATACAGTGTAACAATGAATGATGAACCGAGACTGAGAAATGATATGCAAATGAAGAATCATGACCGAGTGTGTAATTACAATTAAATTAGATAACCCAAAATAACAGAGATAGCCTCATCAGGTCTTAACCAAATAACCACATAGCCTAAATAGCTTTCTAACATGAATCATAGCTCAATTCTAACAAGTAAGAAAAACAGGGATAAAATAAGATACGATAGCGATACGATACAAAAGTCAACCCGAATCATGATTACCCTGATGCACGCCCACACGCTCGTCACCTAGCATGTGTGCCACCCCAACACGTCACAAATAACATGGTTCCCAGGGATAATTACCTTCAATTCCAAGTTTAAAAATGTTACTTACCTCAAACAAGCCAAATCCAATATCGAGCAAGCCAAACAATACTCTAGAAACGCCATCCCGGCGAATCCACCTCCAAACGGCTCAAAACTACAATAAAGCAACTCAAAAATATCAAATAATGTCAAAGAAAACCAATCCAAATGATAAAGGTCGAATCTTAAATCAAAACTCAAAGTCAACCCAAAACGTCAACCCGACAGCCCTCGGAACCTGACAAAACTCACAACTTGACAAGCCATTCAAATATGAGTCCAACCATATTAATTTTACTCAAATCCGACTCCGAATTGATGTTCAGAACTCCATTATTCATTTTAGGAAAATTTAGACAAAACCCCCGTTTTCTCTTTCGAATTCATAATCAAAATGCCAAAATCGAAGATAGAATCATGACATATAATCAAATGAGTAGAAAATACTTACCCCAATCCATGTGGGGAAAATCCTCTCCAAAATCGCCAAATCCAGGCTCAATGTTATAAAATGACCAAAACCTTTGAAATAGAGTACTTATAGAGCTGCTCCAGATATACTCTTCGCGAACGTTGAAGAATCATCGCGTTCGCGATGCACAAAAATGCACTGCCGCAAAATGGATTACACGTTTGTGACAATTCCCATGTGAACGTGATTACCACAGGTGCCACACTATGCAAACGCGACCCGTGTCTTGCAGACGCGATGAAGTGTTCTACAGCCCCAAGCCTACCAGTGCGAACATGACAACGCGAATGGGAAGCTTAAGTTCAATAGTCTCTGCAAACATGTCTTAATACTCGCAAATGCAAAGAGATAAAATATCCAGTCCAAATTCCTCTACACGATCGTGAGACTAAGCGATCGCGAGCCTAGCTCTGTGATCGCGATGCTCTGCAGATGCACCAGCAATCAGCAACACAAAATCTACCCGAAATGGTCCAAAACCTCCCCGAATCACAGAGCCCCTCGGGACCCCGTACAAACATACCAACAAGTCACAAAGCATATCATAGACCTACTCGAGGCCTCAAATCACACAAAACAAAATCAAAACCATGAATCGCACCTCAAAATCAACTTAATAAACTTTTGAATTTTCAACTTCTAAAACTTGTGCCGAACCATATCACATCAACTCGAAATGACCTCAAATTTTGCTCACATGCTCAAAATGACATTATGAAGATATTCCAACTCCTAGAACCACAATCCGAACCAGATAACATCGAAGTCAACTCCCGGTCAAACTTATGAACCTTCCAAACTTTCAAATGTCAACTTTCGCCAATTAGCGCCAATACCTTCTAGAAACATCCAAATGAAATTATGGGCTTGTGATGAAGTCTAAAATCACCATCCGAACCTAACGGAACCATCAAAAATCCGATCCGAGGTGAAATACACAAATGTCAAACTTGATCAACTCGTCCAACTTAAAGCTACCAAATTGAGAGTCATTCTTCCAAATCAATCCCGAACAACTCGAAAACCAAAAATAATGATGCACACTAGTCATAATACATCATATGAAGCTACTCATGCCCTCGAACCCTTGAACAAAAATACAAATGCTCAAGACGACCGGTCGGGTAGTTATATTCTCCCCCACTTAAACATACGTTCGTCCTCGAATGTGCCAAGAGTCATTCCAAAGCCATCAAATCACTGTATAAACTCACCATACACATACCCGTGGGTGATCCAATGTCACCCCAATCCATATAAGCTTGGAATCATGACCTAACTGAAGATCCTTACTCTAATCTTGGTCCATAAGCCATAGAGTCAAATCTGCAACATCTGGAATCCATTACAATACCCGATTCTCGCATTTGAATACTACGCAACTCTGAACAAGCTATATCAAGCCATAACCATAATCCGAGATATAATCATATGATATACAGTGTAACTCATATACTCATAGCAATAACTTTCGACCATAATAGGTGCTCATTAAAAAACCCGATACCGGCAACAAACCTCATATCGAATAAAATCTTGTTCTAGACCTTTGTACACTACCATTGATGAAAGAATCATGCATAAACTCATAACCACTCATCGAATCAACAAGTCATGGAGCTCTCTCGCCCAACAAGATCATAGCAAAATTCTAAGCTAACTAGAGATGTTATTCTTCTAAAAATACCTTAATCAAACCCGATAGAACTCATTCCAGGTCCAATAACCTCATCTCATCTTATATAAGCTGCTAGACCCACATGCCACGCCAATACCACCTCGAGCCAGATACCATGCAATTCGTGCACCCAACAAGCAATAACTCGAATGTACCCAATCAAGGGAAAGAGAATCAAATGAGAGGATCGTCTTAGAAAGCTCAACAAATACCCCCCCCCCCCC
>MCJB01003657.1:10546-22880 GCA_002018475.1 Nicotiana obtusifolia | reverse complement strand
AGATGGCTTCAACCTTTCTCTCCCAATCAAGATACAAGTCTGGATCCCTTGTTCCTTTGAAGGATGGCATTTTCATCTTTATACTACTTATATTATCATCGTCTACTCTACCTCTTTGTCCCCTCCTATCTCTTCCTACCCTATCAAAATCAATATCATTAAAATCATCTATAGGGTTTCCTTGATTTACAATGGGAACAAGGGGTACATTTCTCCTAGCTTGGGGCCTAACATTATTTTTCCTTCTAAGTTCAGCAATTGTATCATTTTGTTCAGCAATGGTGTCCCTCATTTCTTGAAATTGCAAATTCCACCTTTCGAATTGTTGATGCATAGCTTGTAAGGTAAAATCATTTCTTGCTTTGATTTCGGCTTCTTGAAGAACCCTTTGTTCATCATCACTACCTGTACGTGACATCTTAAACAATTAAATTGTATCAGACAAAATTGACTTTCCCTCAATTGTTCTCGCACACACTTTGACCTTTTTTTTTCTTTTTTTTTCTCTCTCTCTCGAGATAACCTTTGAACAAAATACTTTGTAGATTTATAGTTAAACCCAACTCGTATAAAGTTCTTAGTAGTAAAATATAGATTTTGGGAACAGATGGAAGAAGAACCAAATCCTAGAACTATTAGGTTCGGTTGAAACAAGACACGAACAAAAAGGAAAGAATTGAATTTTTATCTTATCTTAAAATCTGGGATCCCCTCTTCTTGTTTCCTTTGATAATTTTCGAAAACAAATTAGATACAAAAGAAGGTTTCTGGAGAGCAAGCAATTCTTTTTTTTTTTTTTTGCAGTTTTTCGTTTTTCTTTTCTTTTTTTTTTCTTTGCTAATTTTCGTTTTTTTTTTTTTTTTTTTTTTTCTCTTAATATTCAAGAAATCCCCAGAATTATCAAGAACGAAACCTTGATAGAACCGCTCTGATACCACTTGATAACAACAAGGTCGGGAATCCAAACTAGAGTAAGAATTTGAGAAGTAAATGCGGAAGCAAATGATAATAAGGAATTGAACAACTAGAATTAAAGTGCAGAAAATAAAGGATATGGGGGAAATTCAAGGAACGAATTCAAGGAACTTCCAAGAACACAAGTTCTATAGCCTTGACAAGATTTAAGCAACAACGTCTTGATTTATTGAAGAAAATCAAACGCCTTTACCTAAGAACAAATCAAAACAATAGATTCGGATCTTGACCGCTTTAAGAGTAACTTGAGACAACAATCAACAACTAGTATTAATTGCCTTCTAAGAATACCTCAAAGGAATCAAAGATATCATAATAGAGAAGTAATCTTACTACCTTGAACTATGAACAAGTAAAGGTTGAAAGATAAATCTCAAAGCATAAGTAACAAAGGTTCAAAAGAACTCTCTCAAGTATGATATTCTTATTCAATAATCTATCCCTAATGAATGAGAAGAACTCCTTATTTATAAGAGTAAAAGTCCTTAAAATTAGGTAGGAGGTAGGTAGGGGGCGGCCAAATCCCATTAGGGCAAATTTGGGCCTTAAAACTACTAGGTTGGGCCATTGATTTGGACTCCAATTGGGCTTGTTTTCAAACACCCCCTTTTGGACCTCATTTAAGCTTATTTTGAGCTCTTCTTGGTGCCCTTTTGCTAGATTTCAAGGGCCGAGTTCGGGACCCAATCTTCCTTCTCTTGGACTTCAATTTGGGCCACCAAATAATTGTAAAACTTGTAAAATTCATCTCCTTTGGGCTTGAGCTCGTCCTCCACAATTAAAAGCTTCTTTATTTGCTATTGAAGTCCAACAACCTTAGTCTGCAACTCTTTAGCTTGAGATCTTGTAAATGGCCTTCTTGGATCTTCCAAAACTCTATCCTTGCCCTTGATGCTATCACCTGCCACCCTTGACCTCTTATGCTGGTCCCTTTCCTGCTCTATATCTACCCGTTGTTGGCGCTTACGTTCCTCTAATGCCTGGACATAAGCCTGGATACGAGAAATATCCATACCCTCTATCAGGGACGCCGTAGTGCACTCGTTTATCAAGTGGGGTCCCAATCCGTTCACAAACAGATGGACTCTATCGCCTATTTCGACGACCATGTGGGGAGCATACCTTGCTAAAGAGTCAAACTGCATGCTGTATTCTCGTACGTTCATAGTACCTTGCTTAAGGTTCAAGAATCTGTCAGCTCTAGCTTGTCGTACCTCAACTGGTAGGTAATGACGAAGAAATGCTTCAGAAAATTCATTCCACACAGGTGGGGGAGCATTTGGACCCCTGGATCTCTCCCAACTATCATACCAGGAGACTGCTAAATCCCGCAGCTGATAAGAAGCCAACTCTACTGCCTCTGTATCACTAGCATGCATAACCCGCAGCGTGCGATGTATCTGATCAATAAAAGCTTGTGGGTCCTCTTTGGGGTCTGACCCAGTAAACACTGGAGGATCTAGGTTGATAAATACACGAACTCTGGTACTACCCGGTTTATCAACATCACCGGTATTTTGCCTCTGTGTCTGAGAAGCTACCAAATTAGTCAACAATTGGAGCGCAGTTCGCAAGTCCGGGTCTGTAGCATTGGAAGACAGAATTGGGGAAGTTGGGCGGTTTCTGATATTTTCTGGGGGAGGAGGAGTAGATGAAGTCTGGGAAGGTGTTTCACTTTGGCCTTCCATCATACGGGGCAATTGACTGGTCCCCTCTCCGGCATTTATATCAAGCCGTCCACTATTAACTTGCTTTCCAGTCGAAGGCATTGCTGTAGGAAAACAAGGCAATCATTAGAGATGAACACTTACGACTCAGCTCTAAGCACGATCTAGATTCAGAAAGAAGGTAACATTCCTAAATGTCAGGTAGCCTCCTGATTATAAAAATATGGCGTGCAACACACCTATAATCAAGACCCTACTAGACACGGCTCATAGACAATCCGAAGGACACGACCTTGCTCTGATACCACTTCTGTCACGACCCAACCTAGGGGGCCGCGACCGGGCACCGGACCCTACTCGCAAAGTACCGGCGAACCCCTCGTATCTGCTTTCTTTCTTTCTCCTTCCGCTTATCATTTTAAACAAAAGGGGTCATTAATTTGCATCACTTCCGGAGACATACTCCGTGTACACACATTTACATTCATAATTCGTGGAAACGTATTATCCTGTTTTAGGCATAGTTTACAACATACAACACCAACACTGTATTCACATACTACCAACATTTATGTACCAACATTGTCTAATGAGCCTCTACAGGAATAGACATAAAACATCCTAAGTCGGAACAGGGCCCCGACATGCCCAAAACATCTACACAAAATGCATACCCCAAATATAGCAAGTCCGGAAGATGAACCTTGCTATGTCTGCTGAACTGGTGACCTACTGCGGTGGGGGAACTCCATCTGCCAATCTATTAGGAACTGCAGCACGATATGCAGCGTCCACAAGTAAAGGACGTCAGTACGGAAATTGTACTGAGTATGTAAGATAGGAATACAACATGACAGCAGTGATATAAGCATTATGATAGGAACAGACAGCTCATAGTGACAGAATTGCCTATAAGGCAGCTAACCACAACATTATCATTATAGGGCCTATTTCCATCATTACAGAGATTGAGATATATTTTCGCCCTTACAAGGTTTGCCAGTTTCATATACATTCACATTACCGGATGCATTACATAATCATTACCTTTGACCACTTCCTACGCCACTGTGGGCTTGTCATTTTGACATTCATTTAATGATACCGTAGCCAATTACATGAACGTACCATGTAAATTCACATAGTCATTACTTTAAACAATTACATTACATACACTCATGCAGGATCATAATCAATAAACATGCCTCTGTGGGCTTTATCGTTAACTTCCCAACTGATCAGTGGTGACTGCCCATCCGAATCTTAGTTCGGCCTGGTGTTAATATAAATGCACAATAGGTGCCTGCCCGGCCGACTTACAGAATGGNATGAAAATGGCAAGCCCGCAGCGGCACAGGTATTGGGTCTAAATGAACGTATTTTACGGGTTGTAACACCCTTCATCCCCTAAACCCCATTAAAAATGTATTTACAACACATGCAACCTATTTACCACCCATATAAATCATGACCCATTTCGTTTAACCCCACCTATTTTGATTTCATGGCTTTTGACATGCTATCATAAGTTCTTACGGACATGCAACCACCTATCATGGATGTTTAAGGGAAAACCACATGAAAGGGAGTAGTAACTTACCTTGCATGTGAATTATTCGACCTTCTTCTTCTATTCCTCAATTTCTAGGTCTTTGCCTTCAATGTGGGTTTGTAGAAGGAGCAGGGATTCAGCTAATGTCCCTCTATGTTCTTCAATTCCTTTGTTTACTTCCGTCAACCTTCAACCGAGGGTTTGGAAGAGGGTAATTTGGTGGCTTTGACGCTAGGGCTTGAGAGAAGTCTTTGGGGCTTTTCACTCTTGCTGGGAATCAGAAAAATGAGGAAGGGATGGGTTTGGGGTCCCTTTTATAGGTCTAGGTGTATGTCACGACCAAACCTAGGGGGCCGCGACCGGGCACCGGACCCTACTCGCAGAGTACCGGCGAACCCCTCGTATCTGCTTTCTTTCTTTCTCCTTCCGCTTATCATTTTAAACAAAAGGGGTCATTAATTTGCATCACTTCCGGAGACATACTCCGTGTACATACATTTACATTCATAATTTGTGGAAACGTGTTATCCTGTTTTAGGCATAGTTTACAACATACAACACCAACACTGTATTCACATATTACCAACATTTATGTACCAACACTGTCTAATGAGCCCCTACAGGAATAGACATAAAACATCCTAAGTCGGAACAGGGCCCCGACATGCCCAAAACATCTACACAAAATGCATACCCCAAATATAGCAAGTCTGGAAGATGAACCTTGCTATGTCTGCTGAACTGGTGACCTACTGGCGTGGGGGAACTCCATCTGCCAATCTATTAGGACCTGCAGCACGATATGTAGCGTCCACAAGTAAAGGACGTCAGTACGGAAATTGTACTGAGTATGTAAGACAGGAATACAACATGACAGCAGTGATATAAGCATTATGATAGGAATAGACAGCTCATAGCGACAGAATTGCCTCTAATGCAGCTAACCACAACATTATCATTATAGGGCCTATTTCCATCATTACAGAGATTGAGATATATTTTCGCCCTTACAAGGTTTGCCAGTTTCATATACATTCACATTACCGGATGCATTACATAATCATTACCTTTGACCACTTCCTACGCCACTGTGGGCTTGTCATTTTGACATTCATTTAATGATACCGTAGCCAATTACATGAACGTACCATGTAAATTCACATAGTCATTACTTTAAAAAATTACATTACATACACTCATGCAGGATCATAATCAATAAACATGCCTCTGTGGGCTTTATCGTTAACTTCCCAACTGATCAGTGGTGACTGCCCATCCGAATCTTAGTTCGGCCTGGTGTTAATATAAATGCACAATAGGTGCCTGCCCGGCCGACTTACAGAATGGCTCGGTGTATAACTGCCCGTCCGGCTTTAGCTCGGTCCGGTGTAATAAAACATATACATATATATATATAGTTGCACACTAGGTGCCTGCCCGGCCGACCTATAGAACGGCTCGGTGTATAAACAACTATTGCATGCTAGACTCATTTAATCATTTCTTCATTAGGCGTGGTCATACAAATTCAATCATACATACACACACATATACACGCAACACATAGCAAGCTTACTCACGACTTGTGTCCTCACTTGTTATACTTATTACCCCTTCTTCCTCAAGTACTTACGAATATCTTTTTTTTATCGACATAATTATAGGACTCGAAGACTTCCATCAACATTATTACTACGAAGCAAAGATAATCTTTTCATGAAGGGGAGAACAACATACGCAATACTAGCTTCTAAGAGTAGAGCAATCTTTGGGGCTCATTTGTAGCATTGTACTCAATAGGAATCGTGCAAAAGAAAGAACGGTATAGTCTTACATACCTGGTGTTTATTGCGTCGGCTCTTGGCTACGCAATTCGTCGCAATTCTTTAATCTACAATTATAGAATAGCTTAACGGTTACTTGCTACGCTTGATAGCTATATTTAACCAAAATTCCCAAATTTCATGTAGTGATTCTCTACGCTCCTTTGTTACAACCCGTAAAATACGTTCATTTAATTATGCCAAAGGGTAGTTTATGTAAAAGGAACCAAGAGCCCAGAAAGTAGTTTAAAGTTAAGAAAAAGAACAAAAGTGTCGAAAAGCCAGGAATGCAGACCGCATAACACATATGCGATCGCAGAATTTACAAGTTCCATCGCAGGATGGAACAGAGAACCTGGGCTGAAACCATGCCAAA
Organism: Nicotiana obtusifolia; assembly: GCA_002018475.1. Lineage (NCBI taxonomy): Eukaryota > Viridiplantae > Streptophyta > Magnoliopsida > Solanales > Solanaceae > Nicotiana > Nicotiana obtusifolia. The sequence continues at coordinate 16,487 of MCJB01003657.1, read as the reverse complement.
TATGCGATGCATATGCGAACCGCAGAACTGAAATGCGGACCGCAGAATCGACACACCCATCGAAGAGTGAGGCAGAACACTGGGCCAAAATAATGTCCAAAATGCGACCAGAATGCGATTGCATTTTGGAAATGCGAACCGCATTCTGGCCCCTTCTGCGTCGCATTGTGCGACAGATTTTTAAGGCAAGATCTGCGACCAAAATGCGAACCTCATACCTGTCTGCGATGGGTATGCGAGCGCATTTCTGACCTTTTTCAGGTCCGTGAATTCTTACCCTAGGCCTATAAAAGGGACCCAAACACGTTCCTTCTCATTTTTATGAAGCAAACACTCAGTAGAAGGCCTCAGACGACTCCTCTCAAAGAACCCATGAACCTTAGCCAAAATTCTCTCTTCAAAAGCTCTAAATTGAAGAAAGAATCAAGGAATTGAAAAACGAAAGAGAAATCCTAGCTAAGTTCCTTCTCCTGCAAACCCAAAGCGAGGGCAAGATTTAGGGATTGAAGAGCCAAGAAAAGAGAGCTAAGTTATTCAACATGCAAGGTAAGTTCCTACACCCATTCTCTTAGGGATTCCTGAAAATCTATTGCATGCATGTAAGAGTTCATAAGAATGTAAGTGAAAGCTATGGGTTCAAGTTAATTACCACTAATAGTGTGGGATATGATCTTTTGTTGAGCTGCATGTGCCATGAACATGTTTGATAAGGTTAAGAATAGGAAGTTTATGGGAAAGCACCATATAAATTCAGGAGATTATGGTTAGTAATAGCTATGATGCGTAGTGAGTAACAAGTGAACTGTTCTTCAATTGTAGATTAAAGAATTTTAGCAATTTCGTGGCTTGAGAGCTGGTGCAATATATATATATCAGGTATGTAAGACTACACCGTTCTTTCCTTTGCACGATTCCTGTCGAATACAATTTCTCAAAGAGCCCCAAAAGAATACTCTATTCTTAGAAGCTAAGAGCGCTTGTATTGTTTCCCCTCTTATGGAGGTTTTTATATGTTGTTATCTATTCGACATTATGTCACCTTGAAAGTATAATCGATATAGGAGTTAAGTGTTATGTCACCATGAGAAAGGTATTCTTGATTGCACAAAGAAGAAGGGGTAATAAATATAACAAGTCAAGAACACAAGTCATAAGTAAGCTTGCAATGTATTACGTGTATATGTATATATATGTATGATTGAATTTCTTGTGACCGAGCCGGGTACGGCCGGGTAAGGCATGCTATAAGGTAGTGCTGATGAGCCCTTGGGGGCGTATGTGATTTGTGTGGTGACGTGTATGTAAAGAGGTAATCCATAGATGATACGAGCATTGTTACTAACGAAGGAATGATTAAATAAGTCCAGCATACAAGAATTGTTTTATACACCGGACCGTTCGGTAAGTCGGCCGGGCAAACACCTAGTGTGCGACTATATATAGAAGTATATGTGTACTACACCGGGCCGAGCTAAAGTCGGACGGGCAGATATACACCGGGCCGAGCTAAAGTCGGACGGGCAGATATACACCGGGCCGAGCTAAAGTCGGACGGGCAGTTATACACCGAGCCGTTCTATACGTCGGACGGGTAGGCACCTATTGTGCAATTATATAAACACCAGGCCGAACTAGATTCGGATGGACAGTCACCACTGATCAGTTGGGAAGATAACGATAAGGCCCACAGAGGCATATGTTATGATCACCGAGCCTAATAATGGCCGGGTAGTTGTGACCGAGCCTAATGATGGCCGGGTAGTTATGACAGAGTCCAGAAATGGCCGGGTTTGATTATGAGCCTACAGAGGCATGTGTATTTGATTACGATCCCACAGGGGAGTATGAAATTGTTTAAAGTAGCGACTAAGTGATTGTATGTGATTGTATGTGATTGCACGTGGTACAGTTCATGTAATCGATTTCGGTAGTAGTAAATGTATATGAAAATGGCAAGCCCACAGAGGCATATGTATAAGATATGGAAAATGATAATGTACACGAGTATGAATATGTTAATGTTGGAAAGGTTACACGAAAATGCATAAGTCTCACCAATATGCTATGGTTAGCCGCCCTTAGAGGCATACAGATGGTACAGGTCATGTATTTCTTATCCTAATGCTTATACTATTGCTCTTACTTTATGTTTTCTGTCTTACATACTCAGTACATTATCCGTACTGACGTCCATTCTATGTGGACGCTGCATGTCGTGCTGCAGGTCCTGATAGACTGACAGAGGGAGCTCATCCACCACAGTAAGCTATTCAGTACGCAGATACTAGCAAGACTCATACTTCGGGCTTGCTACATTTTTGGTATGCACTTGTATAGACATTATGGGCATGTCGGGGCCCTGTTCCGACGTAGGTTGTATGTTGTACGTTTCCATAGAGGCTCAATAGACAAATGTTAGTATATGTATAAACAGGTGTTGGGCTATGTGTGGTTGATGTGCCTTGTCGGTAAACGTATGTACCATGTTGTATGGTTTTGTATTGTAGCCCAGTTGGCCACGCGTGCATAGATGTATGCTTATGATATAGTATGGTATTACGAAAGGTTACCGTTATTACGGTTAACACTGTTATGTTATCACTTGCCACCCATGTGAGCATGATATACCTTATAAGCAATAAGGGAAGTCAGGTGAAGGGTTCGCCGGCGCTCTGCAAGCAGGGTCCGGTGCCCGGTCGCGGCCCCTCCCTTGGTTGGGGCGTGACAGGAAGTGGTATCAGAGCAAGGTCGTGTCCTAGGATTGTCTATGAGCCGTGTCTAGTAGAGTCTTGATTATGGGTGTGTAGCGCGCCACATTTTATAATCAGGATACTACCTGACATTTAGGAATGTTACCTTCTTTCTGAATCTAGATCGTGCTAAAGCTGAGTCGTAAGTGTTCATCTCTAATACTCACCTCGTTTTCCTTTCAGTGATGCCTTCGACTAGAAAGCAAACGAGAAATAGACGACTTGATACAGAGGCAAGAGAGGGTACTAGCCAAGTGCCCCAAATCAGAGAAGGCCAAAGTGAGCCTCAAAGTAAGATGCCATCTCAAACCTTATCTACTCCTCCTTCCCCCGAGGAGATTAGAGGCCACCCAACATTTCCAGATCCCTTGTCTGGTACTGCAGACCAGGGCTTGCGGACTGCGGTCCAATTGTTGACTAGTATAGTAGCTTCACAGACTCAGAGGCAGAATACTGGTGGAGTTGATAAACCAGGTAGTACCAGAGTCCGTGTATTTGTTAATCTGGATCCTCCAGTGTTTACGGGGTCTGATCCTAAGGAAGACCCATAGGATTTTATTGATCAGATTCACCGCACGCTGCGGGTTATGCATGCTAGTGATACAGAGGCAGTAGAGCTGGCTTCTTATCGGTTACGAGATTTAGCAGTCTCCTGGTACGATAGTTGGGAGAGATCTAGGGGTCCAAATGCTCCCCCACCTGTGTGGAATGAATTCTCTGAAGCGTTCCTTCGTCATTACCTACCAGTTGAGGTACGACGAGCTAGAGCTGACAGATTCTTGAACCTTAAACAAGGTAACATGAGCGTGCGAGAGTATAGCATGCAGTTTGACTCCTTGGCGAGGTATGCTCCCCACATGGTGGCTGAGATGGGGGATAGAGTCCATTTGTTTGTGAATGGATTGGGACCACACTTGATAAACGAGTGCACCACGGCATCCTTGATAGAGGGCATGGATATTTCTCATATTCAGGCTTATGCCCAGACGTGAGAGGATCGTAAGTACCAACAAAGGGTAGATGGAGAGCAGGATAGGGACCAGCATAAAAGGTCAAGAGTGGCAGAGTACTCTGGTGATTCTAGAAGTAGTGTAAGACCTCATTCTTCCAGGAGTTCGGCACCACCTATATCTAGTGTCCCTCGACAGTTTCAGGGCTCGCGAGCATCAGGCTCGCCATATTACAGGGCTACTAGTCAGATGCGACCCCCACCACCACGGTGTGGACAGTGCGGCAGGGCCCATTCGGGAATATGCCGTCAAGGTTTCGATGTATGCTATTCCTGCGGACAACCTGGTCACATGATGCGGGAATGCCCTTACAGAGGGGGAAGTGGTATGGCCCAGCGGACCGGATCTGTGTCTGGTTCTTCCTTATCCATTCGACCTCCAGCACGAGGTCCCTAGCAGCCTGCAATTCGTGGCAGAGGTGATGGCACAGTACCGGGCCCGAGCAATGTTCAAAACAGAATATATGCTCTAGCAGGTCGACAGGACCTTAAATCATCTCCGGATGTTGTTACAGGTACATTATCAGTGCTTTCATACGATGTGTATACATTGATTGCTTTCGGAACTACCTTATATTATGTTACACCCCTTGTGGCTGATAAGTTTGACATCGTACCTGAATTAGTAAGCAAACCCTTAGCGGTGTCTACTCCGATCGGAGATTCTGTGATTGCTAGAAGAATAGATAGAGGTTGCACTGTGACGATATCTAGTCGTCCTCGGCTGATTCAATTAAGTTAGAAATGATCTATTTTGATGTGTTAAGGGGGATGGATTGGTTGGCATCATGCTATGTGAGTGTTGACTATCATACAGAGATAGTCAGATTTCAATTTCCTAGTGAACCTATCCTTGAATGAGAGGGGAATGTCGTTACGCCGAAAAGTGGGTTTATTCCCTACCGTAAGGCAAGAAAGATGATCTTCAAAGGTTATATCTATTACCTTGTATGTGTTAGGGAAGCGGGAGAAGAGATGAAAACTAGATACCCATACCCATTCCGGAAGGTAGATGATAGTGGGAATGCCAAGGGGATGCAGAACGCATTGGAAGGAGAAACGTTTCCATGAGGTAAATCGAAAGCTCATAATTTCCTTTCATTTAATGTTGGGATTGTGGCGTCCGAACGAAGCCTTGAAAGCTAAAACCCCTCCCCCGGTAATATTACAATTTCTAGACCCATACATTCGGGGACGAATGTTCCTAAGGGGGGGAGAATGTTACAACCCGTAAAATACGTTCATTTAATTATGCCAAAGGGTAGTTTATGTAAAAGGAACCAAGAGCCCGGAAAGTGGTTTAAAGTTAAGAAAAAGAACAAAAGTGTCGAAAAGCCAGGAATGCGGACCACACAACACATATGCGATCGCAGAATTGACAAGTTCCATCGCAGGATGGAACAAAGAACCTGGGCTGAAACCATGCCAAATATGCGACGCATATGCGAACCGCAGAACTGAAATACGGACCGCAGAATCGACACACCCATCGCAGAGTGAGGCAGAACACTGGGCCAAACTAATGTCCAAAATGCGACCAGAATGCGATCGCATTTTGGAAATGCGAACCGCATTCTGGCCCCTTCTGCGTCGCATAGTGCGACACATTTTTAAGGCAAGATCTGCGACCAAAATGCGAACCGCATACCTGTCTGCGATGGGTATGCGATCGCATTTCTGACCTTTTTCAGGTCCGTGAATTCTTACCCCTAGGCCTATAAAAGGAACCCAAACCCGTTCCTTCTTCATTTTTATGAAGCAAACACTCAGTAGAAGGCCTCAGACGACTCCTCTCAAAGAACCCATGAACCTTAGCCAAAACTCTCTCTTCAAAAGCTCTAAATTGAAGAAAGAATCAAGGAATTGAAAAACGAAAGAGAAATCCTAGCTAAGTTCCTTCTCTTGCAAACCCAAAGCGAGGGCAAGATTTAGGGATTGAAGAGCCAAGAAAAGAGAGCTAAGTTATTCAACATGCAAGGTAAGTTCCTACACCCATTCTCTTAGGGATTCCTGAAAATCCATTGCATGCATGTAAGAGTTCATAAGAATGTAAGTGAAAGCTATGGGTTCAAGTTAATTACCACTAATAGTGTGGGATATGATCTTTTGTTGAGCTGCATGTGCCATGAACATGTTTGATAAGGTTAAGAAGAGGAAGTTTATGGGAAAGCACCATATAAAT
>MCJB01003656.1:0-11858 GCA_002018475.1 Nicotiana obtusifolia | reverse complement strand
CCTGTCCTAGACTAGGGTTACCCTGACATTCCTCCTTTCTTCCATCAACTTCATTAGCAGTAGATATAGTAGAAACATTGTGGGGTTGGGGGGCAACAGTTAATACACTAGAAACGACAAGAGGGGTATGGGATTGGGAAGTGCCATTTTGATGTTTTACAATATTATTTTCGGAACTTACCTGAGTATGAGTACAGAGAATACCTGACTGTGTAGCTTGACTGGATGGCTGATTAGGTGCTTTGCTGAGCTGTCCTTCTTTTTGCTTGGGCAGGTAAATCTGTTGTTGCTGCTTGGTCTGGTTGTGACCTCTAGAATTTCTCTTCCTTTGCACTTGCCAGTCATCATTTGATGGAGCAGCTCCTGAGGTTTGGTTTTCTGCACTCTTTTGGTGTTCTACCACATTTTGCTCTTTCTTTTGAAGGTTTTCTTGCATCTGTGGTGTGGCATCCTCTGTTCTTCCTTTTTGCTGGGATGTGGTTGCCTTATTTTTGTTAAGACTACGAGCTTGGGCGCCACCACTTGTGGCAGTAGCTTCATCTTTCCTTCTCTGATTCTCTTCATGCTTCTTTTTTACTTGGCAGGCATGAGGTGGGTGACCCTGATGTTTGCAATGTGTGCAGTAATCTGGGATGTTATCATATTGAATTTCCAGCCACTGACCATCACCATTAGCATCATCATAGCCTAGCCACACATATGCTAGCCTTTCTTTGGTGAGGTCGATTTGAATTTTGATCTTTGCGACGCTCCCTCTGGTTTTCTGGAATGAGACCAGGTCAAGGAAGAGAGACTTTCCTATTGGCGAGAGCAGAGGAGTGAGTATTTCCATGTAGTACAGATGCCATAGAAGCTCAGGAATGACTACCCAAACTGGGACAATTGGTGAGTCCTCGTTTGGTTTGAAAGCCGGGTTCCATGCTTCCAGCTTCATCATTTGACCTTGTATGTACATGAATTGTTTGGTCCACACTGTAACATGATCATACTCATTGTCGAGGTCAATATAGACTATCCTTGCATTGAAGTGTGCAATTTTGACTGCTCCTCTGAGTTCTGTCTGGGCTATGAAGCTTTTCCTAATGACTTCCATTCTTGGCATTGTATTGAGGAATTTACCCACCACTGTGTATTTGCATCTCTCTGCAAATTTGATCATGTAATCTTCTCTTTTGAATATGACAGTTGGTTTTCCTTGCTTTGTTTTAATGACCGGAGGGGTGAATTGAATTGGTGTTATCTCAGCTTCATGTCGGGCTCTCAATCGAGTAACAAAGGATTGAGTGACAGTGGGAGGGGAAGGAGTTGGAGTAGCTTGTGTTTTGGCTTTGCTATTGTTGTTAGGAGGTGTATTTGGCTTGATGGTTGGGGCATAAGTTACTGGTATGAGTGCAGGGGTGGCTTCTGGTTTCTTAGTGGCTGCTTTGGTCACTTTTTTAGGGTGCTTTGGCTTGTCAAAATTTGATGACACTTTGGGAAGGGCATTTTGTGATCTGTGGGGTTGTAGTGTAGTAGCATTGGTTTGTGTTATAACTGGTGTATGTTGTGTAGTAGCATTGGTCTGATGCATTATAATTGGTGTATGTAGTGTAGTAGCATTGGTTTGTGTTTGCTCACCCATCTGCTGGCCTGTTTTGGCGGGCATATCAAAAGCGACTTGTTTACTATGACTGGTGGAGGCAATAGAGTTAAGGTTCTGTGCTGAGCTGTTTTGCATCAGTGATGCAACAATTCTGCTTATCTGTTGGCTGTAAAGCATCTGTGTACTTTGTGTTGGTACTGTATTGCTGATAAACTGCTCTTCATCTATGTGTTGCAACAGAGTTTGGTCTCGAATAGGTGGTTGCTCTTTATTCTGCTTACTGTGGCTTGTGGACGCGTGAGAGTGGAGGTGAACTGGTGGCTGTGGCATCAGTGATTCAGCATTTCTATTTAGTTGGACAGAAGCGATAAGAACTGGTTCTGCACTGCCATTAGTTTGCAATGCTTCTGCAGGTTGCAGCACGTCTTGACCCCGGATTGTCTGTGGTTCTTTTGTGGTTTCCATTGTGTTAACACTAATGCTAAGATTTGTGGGATCACATGAGATAGGACTTACAAGGGTTGGGGCTGTCTGTTGTATCCTAGCGTCACTGGCAGTCTGCTGGACTTGTGCGAGTGAAGGAAAATTATGATCGCCAAATTTTTGACATTGTTCCTGCGTTTTTCCTTGGCGACTAGTTTCCTTAAAACTTGGAGAAGATTGAGGAGTGCCCTGGCCAGTCAATTGAGCTTTCACATTGAGTTTAGCATTTGGTCGAATACCTGGTGTGCGCGGCATTGTCAAGTTACTCTTTTGCAATGTTGTGAAGCTTGGCTCGGTGAAAATTGGAGATGAGGGGTGGAAATCAGTCTCCTGAACCTCAGGAGTCGACTGGAGTTGGTCTTGGACCAATTGGCATATCGGAACAGTGTTCCCGGCCAATTGGTACTTTTCTGCCATTTTCAGGTGGTCGAAGCTCTAAGTTTCAATGATGGAGTGATCTGAAACTTNCTGCTGGGAAGGGGAGGGCAGCATGATCGTCAATTTTTTGTTGTGCTTTTTGTATTTTTTCTTGACGACTAGCCTCCTTATGACTTGGAGAAGATTGAGGAGTACCCTGGCCAGTAAATTGAGCTTCTTTATTGACTTTGGCATTTGGTCGAGCACTTGGTGTGCGCGACACTGTCAACCCCTTCTCTTCCAATGTTGTGGAGCTCGGCTCAACGGAAACATGAATTGGAGTGTGGGAAACAGTCTCCTGAGTCTCAGGAGTCGAATGACATTGGTTTTGGACCAATTGGTTAGGCGTAGTACCAGTCGCGACCAATTGGTGTGTTCTTGGACTGTTCAGGTGGTCGGAGCCATCAATTGCGACGGTGGGTTGCTCTGAAACTTGGTGAGGAAGTCGAAATACCTTGGAGATGAAGTTCCAGTACTTGGAAGGAATCGATTTGGTTCAGATTCGAGCAAGCAAATTTCAGAAGTTCCCAGGCGATCAGATGCTACAGTGATCCCAATCGTGTTTTGAATGTCTGTAGCTACTGGATTAATCGTTTGGGATGATGTTTGTTGGGGGAGATGTGTCGTGAGGAGGGGGTTCTTTTGGGACAAATCCGGTGGCTTTTCACCACCGAACGACGGAGCATCGACCATTTGAAATCAGGCGCAGTACTGTTCACGTCTATCGCCTTGTACGGAGAGAACAACGAGAGCTCTTTGGTAACGGTCCTAACCTAACATATGCTTGAAGTTTGGGTTATGACCACCCAAAAAATATCGGCTCAGTGAGAAGAAGAAGAAGAATCAATTGACAAGAATTGTAGGCAAACAGAAAAAAAAAAATTGATAAGTTGAGTAACGGTTCATGAATAGGTCAAAAAACAAAATTTATTTCATAAAGTAGAAAACTAAAATCGCATTTAGATTAAATAAGCCTCACTTCAATTTTCTCAACTGGTGCATTTAAACCGTGAGGCCAGGAACCTTTACATTGAAAGTTTGAAACATCTTGGCTTTAAAGGAAGCTTCAATGGAAAAACAAATTATGGCCTCCTTCTTTAACGTAAACCTATATTTAGATTGTTCAAGTAAGAAAAATATTTTATACATGGTAAAACTTTTTAATGCTTTAATGTTTTAAATATTACAATTTCATATCTAGTCCAAATATAGAAAATATTTAATAACTAAATTTTTAATTGAGATTTATGTCCTAAATATTAAAAAATAATTAAATGACTAATTTTTCTTTAGTAATTTAATTTATTATGAAAGTTAGTGTTAATATTCATTTTTCACTTCTCAAATAAAGATATTTATTTTGAAATCTTTTAGACTTTTTTGTCTTGTAGTTGTGGATGGTTTTAAAATCTTAAAAATTAGGACTTTTTAAACAATTAAATAAAAGATATATAAGTAAACCATACATTAATTTTCATGTTCTAAATATTAGGAAAATCACTAAAATGACTATTTTGTACAATGTAAACTCTATTTTTAAAGGGTAAAAAAGGCAAACGATATTTCGCTAAGGGCCTTCGTGCTTTTAATATAACTAGGTTTGGGGTACGCGCTTTGTGCGTGTATCCTACATTGATGAATATATAATTTCGAAAAAATCTCTCTCTATCTCTCTTATTTAAAATTTTTAAATAAATAATCTTATTTTATCATTTCTCCTATCTTTTTATATAATAATTCTACCCCGTATCATAATTTTTCTTTATAGTATTGTAAGTTTATTCTTCATATCGTTGGTGCGTGATATCATGAAACGATAACAAACGGTACAGTCTATCCAAACATTATATTCATCAAATTGATACAGCACAATATAATACGATATGATACGATACATTATGAAATAATATGTAACAACCATCCAAACAAGCTATATAGGATAAAGAAGGCGAACGACATTTCACTAAGGACCTTCGTGCTTTTAATATAACGGAGATAGATTAAGTAGCAAACAATATATTAATTATATGTTTTCAAAACAAAGACAACGAAATTGGTAATTATAAGTTTTCGAAGAAGGATAGGATTGTTAAAATTAACGCTCCAAATAGTTAACCTTTTAAATAATTTATTAGGTAAAATTCTAATTGAGTTTAAGGTCCTAAATTTAAGGTACACAATTCAAATAATGAATGATTTAAATAACCAACTTTCATGTTGTAACGACTCGACCGGTTATTTTGCTTTCTAGGTTCCCGTTCCCCTAAATAAGACTCTCCGTATATGCTTTTACTGTTTTATGACTTGCGGGGATGATTAGTTTGGGTTTGGAGGAGTTCGGGTTGAAACCGGAACACTTAGTTCCTTAATATTGACTTTAAAATGGTTAAGTTTGACTTGGGTCAATATTTCTAGTAAACGACCTCGGAGCCGGGATTTGACGGTCCCAACAGGTTCGTATGATGATTTTGGACTTGGGTGTATGTTTGGATCGGATTTTGAATAACCCTGGAGCGTTTCGGCGCCTAAAGTGGAAAGTTGGCTTATTGAAGGTTTTGAAGTTCTTTAAATTTGGTTTGAAGTGAGTTTCGGAGTTATCGAGGCCTGTTTGGAATTCTGAGCCTAGGAATAACTCAATAAGGTGATTTAAGACTTGCACGTAAAATTTGGTGTCATTCTGAATAGTTTAAGTATGATTCGGCACGTTCGGAGCAAATTGGAAGAACTTGAAGTTCAAAAGTTGATTCGATTTGGTTTGGAGTGTGATTCTTAGTTTTGGTGTTGTTTTTCGTATTTCGTGAGGACGAGCAGGTCCATTTTTTGATTTTAAACTTGTTGATATGTTTGGGCGGGGCCACGAGGGCCCCGGATGCCATTCGGACGAGGCACGGAACTCATTAGGACTTGGAAAGAATAGCTGAAGCATTAGAGTTTCTGGTGCAACCGCACTTGCGGAGGACCAGCCGCAGGTGCGAGCTTGCAGAAGCGAGCCAATGGCCTCAAAAGCGGCCTAGCGTGGGATTCCCAGTGATTGCAGAAGCGAGTGTCACTCCTCCTTTTTAGGGGCGAGATTTTACTAAACCCTTTTGGATAAAAGGCTTAATAAAACTCATAAAAAGGGTTTCCGATTTTGAAAGTGACAAAGGGGATTAATCAGGAAAATTTAGAGTCGCCACCTGACAATTGATTCTGGTGTGCCAGGCCACCGTTTTTAGAACTTAGACTCAAAGCCAAGTTCATACCAGAGATTTGGGTAAGGGGGTTCATTTGACTCGGGGAGAAGGTGTTAGGCATTCCCTGGGTCCCGTGAAGGTCACGGTTATGTACTAGATTTAGTTGGCTTTTAATACATTTGGATTGAGATAAAAGCACACAAGAGGTTTGAGGTCATTCCCACCTAACAAAGAAGGAAAAAACAGAACTAAAATACTACGAGTTTCACTTTTGGTCTTTACATACAAATACATCGGGGCATTTCCCGGAATGTCAAAATACATAAGTCCTTCGGGGCATTCCCCGGATAAATCTAACTAGGGAATGACTTCTCACTCAAAAATTAACAAACGTCCTAGTATTGCCTACCCAAGTGTGGTCGGCCTAAGCATGATACTAGCGAGCAATGTAATAAGAAAATAAGATTTAAAATAAAGAAAGGCAAAAGTTCAGTTCATGGTCTTGTTCTTTTAATGTTCATTTCAAGTATTTAACCAAACCTGACCCAAAAACACACGAAAAGACAGAAAAAGGGCAAAGTGGTGTCACTAGTGGGGATATGCTATCGCATATCCCTCATGCGGATTGCATTCTGCGCATAAGGGTCGTAGATCATAAAAAAATCTTAGGCAGTGTCCAATGTCAAAATGCGATCCTATTTGCGATCGCAAATAGTGTATGCGAACCGCAGATTGTGCGCAGAGATCGCAAATCAGAACAGAATCCTGGGTAAGGTTTAATGTCAGGAATACGATCTTATCTGCGATCGCGAAACGTGTTTGCGAACTGCAAGACACGAACGCGATGAGTGACTTAAACTGAAGTTAAAATCGGCGATAATCAAGTCAAAAATGCGGACCGCATATCAGTTATGCGGTCGCAGATTCAACTCCAAACACAGATTAGACCTACATTTCTGTTTCAATTTTTTTGCTAGCATATGATGTTTGACATCAATTGCTTTACTCTATTTACTAAAGCGTGATTTGAACATATCGATTCACATAATTTACACTCTAGAAACAAATAGCCATGGCTTTATCATATTTCAATCATCCAAATAAAATCTGCAAAAAGTCAAGAAATGAACCTGGAAGAAAGTTCCTACTGGTTTTGGAAGTCAATATCAGCAACGAGACAGCGAACCACGACCGGAACTCGAACCGGCAACTAGAATCGAACCCGAGCACCCACTCGATCGTGAAGATGGCAGGAGTATGTGTGTCTCTATTTTTCTGATTTTTCTAAATTTTTGAAGAAGAAGAAAACTAAAATTGAACTCTTTTTTTTTTGGTGTTTTTGTTTTCTAGACCTCGAACAAAAACTTAGAACAATCTCAAGACTCGTCCTCAAAATCCCTCATTTCGATTCCTCTCTGTTTCTATTTTTCGATTTTTTCTTCTCAGTGAAGACCCAGATCCTTTTTTTTTTTTAAAACCATCCTCTTTTCTTCTTAAATCTTCTATCCTTGTTCTCCAAGAAAAAATAACCGCCTTCCTCTAGAAGAATCCCTCAAATCTATTAGTAATGAGTGAAGATCGCGTGTAAGGAGTGTGTGTGTAATCAATTGTGCTGGGAAAAATATTATCCTGTCAGAGTTTGTTATCCTACGTGGCAGAAATGAGAGGAAAGTGCTGGGGTTTTGCTACATTTTGGGTTGCTGCCTTTGGGCTTGTATTGGGATTGGGCTCCAATATAAGATTGGGCCAAAAACAGAACTGAAAAAATCTGTTTTAGTGCCCAAAAATGCAGGACTTTTGATTAAATTAAAAATGTTATCAAAGATAAGAGGTTGGGACTATTTTTGGTATTTTAAGTTTCATACCTAAAACAGAATTAATTTTAATAATGAAACGAATTCCTACAGAGATAAACTCCAATAATTAATCTACAAGTACTATGATTATTAGAGGTGATTATGACATGTGGGTCAAAAATTACATGTCTACAGCTGCCCCTCTTTGACGGAAAACATAGAGTGCTTTCAGGCAAAGAACAACAAGACATGTTTTTGACCCTGACCTCTGCTTGGGGAAACCAAAATTGAAGGAAAGAGGATGTGACTGAGCCCTGGTATTTGAGCTGCCTACATATCCTTGGTTACGAAGGAATCAGGCCACGTGTAGTTCGTAAGTGAGAAGGGCAATGGGGTACCGAGGTAGGAAGTCGAGTGAAGTGCCGTCGAGGTTCCGGTTCGCGGTCCCTGCTATTACATCAAAATAAAGGAAAGATTACATCAGAAGCAAAAGAAAAATACAAGATTCTATTTACTTCTTGTTTTAAATCTTCCTTGAATTTCTACTTGATCTTTAATATAGAACTGGAAAAGATAGACCCTATTCTTCAGGCGGTCTCCTGATGCTTCTTGTGAATTTAAAGTGATTCTTAAATGAATTCCCTCGTTTTCCAGGTGGATGCCTGATTTCCGAAACTTGAAAGCATTCCCTTGTTATCCAGGTGGGCGCCTAATTGCTAAAATTTGAAAGTGCTCCCTCGTTATCCAGGTGGGCGCCTGATTGCTAAAACTTGAATGTATTCCCTCGTTTTTCAGGTGGGCGCCTGATTGCTAGAAACTTGAATGTATTCCCTCGTTTTCCAGGTGGGCACCTGATTGCTAAAAACTTGAATGTATTCCCTCGTTATTCAGGTGGGCGCCTGATGTTAAGACTTGAATGTATTCCCTCGTTATCCAGGTGGGCGCCTGATTGCTAAGACTTGAATGTATTCCCTTGTTATCCAGGTGGGCGCCTGATGTTACAATAAAGAAAAAAAAAACTTTTCTGCCCCAGTTTGGAACCTGGGCATAGCTGCAGGGATTAATCAAATTATGTTACCTAAAAACTTCTAAGAATTTAAAAGCCAAATCCATTATCCTGGAAGGTCCTGAAAATTCAAAACTAAATTCCATTATCCAGGAGGGTCCTGAGAAATTTAAAGCTAAGTCCCATTGTCCAGGAGGGTCCTGAGCAATTTTAAAACTAATTCCCATTATCCAGGAGGGTCCTGAGAAATTTAAAGCTAATTCTCATTATCCAGGAGGGTCCTGAGAAAATTTAAAAATTAAATTCCATTATCCAGGAGGTTCCTGAGAAATTTAAAAACTAAATCACATTATCCAGGAGGGTCCTGAGAAATTTCAAAACTAATTCCCATTATCCAGGAGGGTCCTGAGAAATTTAATGCTGATTCCCATTATCCAGGAGGGTCCTGAGAAATTCAAAACTAATTCCCATTATCCAGGAGGGTCCTGAGAAATTTTAAAACTAAATCCCATTATCCAGGAGGATCCTGAGAACTTAAAATTTAATCCCATTATCCAGGAGGGTCCTGAGAAAATTTAAAAATTAAATCCCATTATCCAGGAGGGGTCCTGAGCTATTTTAAGACTAATTCCCATTATCCAGGAGGGTCTTGAGAAATTTTAAAACTAATTCCCATTATTCAGGAGGGTCCTGGGAAATTTAACTAATTCCCATTATTCAGGAGGGTCTTGGAAAGCCGAAAATGAATTTACCTGACCTATGCTCTATGCTTGGAGGATTATGAACAAAACTTCTTGCCCCTGAGCCATGCTTTCTTCATGGGAGAGCCTTGGGGATTGATAAATTTCATGCCCCTGATTCATATAAATAAAATCTTGTTAGTTTGAAAATACGGTGGTTAGTTTGTGGCGTCATGGCTGGGGGTCTACTTCTGCCGACTGCCATGCTTCATCCTGATCAACTTCTTTGAGCAAGCAAAGAGTTATTTGACCTTTGATTCGGACCGGATCGTACAATCTCCGAATGATCCGAATCTCTTACCCTTACGTATTGCATTGCATTTTTATTCTGGACGTCGTTGTGTCCTTGTATTTTCTTAAAACTCAAGAATCGCCTAATTGCCTGGACTTCGATTATCTGCATACCGCTCATTCCTAAATTATGTCCCTTGATATGCTTGGCTGAGTTCCTCTTTGCACAATTTAGAAGCTGGTAGTAAGCTTGAAATCCTTGCTTGCTTATTCAGCATGAGCTAATTCGAAAGGAACTCATAAAGATAGACTCAAAAGCAAAGTGTAATGATTTTTGGGACAAAAAAGAATCAAAGGGAAATCTTGAACATAGATGAAACTCTTTAGAAAAGAAATACTTATCCGAGGGAGATAGCCGGCTCCAATGATCATGACATGCATTTCGGATTGATCAGCCTAGTTCGTCCAACCAATCATATCCGGCTTATGACATGACTCCATACCTTAAAAACCGCCTTTCACTGATCCCATTTCTCTATAAAGTTGCGAGCTCACTTGACTTGTGGTGTCCCGGAAGTTTTTCACCAACCAGCTTCTCTCATTTGTTTAACTTTCAACTCACCATCGCCTTATGGTTTCACCAATAAGACTCTCTCATTTTAAATTCTCTCTCGTCTCACCATCGCCTTACGGTGCCCGTGAGGGTTTTCACCAATAAGACTCTCTCATTTTATGTTTTCTCTCCTCTCATGAATGGAGTATTGCCCCTGATGCAAATCATGTCTCTATCTCTCTTGAACCGGCATCCTCAAAGATTGATCGGAAGGTCTTTCTTTGGACTATAATGTAGGCTTTTGGACAGGGTTAGAAAGAAAGTTTGGCATGAAGGCTCAAAATAATTCGAAAATGAAATAGGGTCAAAATTACAACTTTTGGAATCAGATTTTTCTCGAATTCAAAACTTCTGCCCCAGTTTCTTCGGGGTCTGCGGGGATTTGTCATTTTTTATTTTGATGAGACCGAACTGTAAGGCTGCCTACGTATCCTTAAAAAGGAATCAGGTCGAACGTAGTTCAAAAGTTTTTCCCTTTTCCTTTTGTTTGTTTGTTTCTTTCTTCTTCTTTTTCTTTTTCTTCTTCTCTTTTTTTTCTCTTTCTTTTTCTTCTTCTCTTTTTCTTTTTCTCTTTTTTTCTTTTTTTTTTCTTCTTTTCTTCATCTTCTTTTTTTTCTTTTTCTCTGCTACTGATTCCAAAAGAGGGATATGAAAGAAAATAAATAAGGCTCAAAAATGGTAGCGAAGGATGAAAGTGTTTGGGTAGCGGAATAAAATGCTTTCGTCATTTCAACTTTCAAGCATGCCAAGTACAAAATACCATTGAGAATGATCAAAGAAATCATACATAGTACCTCTTAACCACATTAGAATTGACAGCCATATCTACACATTTTCCTTCCATGTCTGTTAAATGCAAAGCACCATTAGGCAACACTCTCGTCACAACGAATGGTCCTTGCCAGTTTGGGGCGAATTTGCCCCTGGCTTCCACCTGATGAGGAAGAATGTGTTTCAATACCATCTGGACCACTTCAAATTTCCGAGGACGCACCTTTTTATTGTACGCTCTAGCCATTCTCTCCTGATACAGTTGACCATGACATACTGCAGCCAGTCTTTTCTCATCAATCAGAGTCAACTGCTCGAGTCGAGTTTTTACCCACTCATTATCATCAATTTCATCTTCTGCAATGATCCTAAGAGATGGAATCTCAACTTCTGCAGGTATAACTACCTCAGTTCCATATACCAGCAGATACAAAGTTGCACCCACTAAAGTGCGAACAGTAGTGCGATAACCTAGTAATGCGAAAGGCAACTTTTCATGCCATTGCCGAGAACCCTGAACCATCCTACGAAGTATCTTTTTTATGTTCTTGTCGGCAGCCTCGACAGCTCTGTTTTCCTTGGGGCGATATGGAGTGGAGTTTCGATGCATAATCTTGAACTGTTGGCATACCTCTTTCATCAAATGACTGTTGAGATTAGTAGCATTGTCTGTGATGATTACCTTGGGAATTCCGAACCGACAAATAATGTTTGAATGAACAAAATCCTCCACTGCTTTCTTGGTTACGGACTTGAAAGTGACAGCTTCTACCCACTTGGTAAAGTAATCAATGGCCACCAGAATAAACCTATGCCCGTTTGACGCTGCCGGCTCGATTGGCCCAATAACATCCATGCCCCAAGCAACAAAAGACCAAGGTGCAGATATTGTGTGTAACTCAGATAGGGGAGAATGAATCAAATCACAATGTATCTGGCATTGATGACACTTGTGAACGAAACTGATACAATCCCGTTCCATGGTGACCCAATAATAACCTGCTCGAAGTATCTTCTTAGCCAATACATACCCATTCATATGTGGA
>MCJB01003655.1:8300-18451 GCA_002018475.1 Nicotiana obtusifolia | reverse complement strand
AGATTACACTCCAGTTAGTCCTGCCGTTCCAGAGTTGCAGATGCCTACGTATCTTCCTCCACCCCGGGGCTATTCTGATCTGCCCTAGCATCACCAGCCCTACACATTCGTGCAAACACCGGGTCTTCCGCCACAGGGACCTTGGATTGTACGTCCGACGTATAGTCCACCTACTGCACATCCACGTGGATCTCAGCCATCTTCATCGCATGGACCGCATCGGTCCATGTCACATCCACATGGAGCACTTTCATCATCGCCGCATCCACTAGGGTCACAGCCACTGGCGTTGCTGCCACTCGGGTCACAACAATCAGGGACATGTCCCATTGCGGTACATACAGCTGCGTCGCAGGGCTCGCAGCCATCTTCGTCGGGGAATCCATCTGTTACAGGCATTCCCCTGCGGGATCCTACCTCTGACCCCCCCACACCGTCCACACATGCCCCTGCTGATGATGACGAGGAGGTGCATCGGGATGAGTATGGCAGGATCATAATAGTCCCTGAGGGTGACGGGAAGAGTTATTAGTTATTTTTAATGTTTATTGTTTTCTACGGTTTTACCAACATATTAATGTGTTTTTTTTTAATTACATTAAAGGTTTGACCCTTGTAATGTTACAACGAGGATAATCACCCAACCAACGCGAAAGCTATATGATAGCCCTTATGCGTCTTGGAGTGAATTTCCATACACGCTTAAGGAGGCAATTTTCAATGAATTTAAGGTATAAATGTTCTTTCAAGCAGTACAATTAATTATATTTATGATATTTCCATATAAGTACTATGATATTTCAATCTAAATACTTAACTTCTCAANAGTTGGTTTCTTTAACAACTCTCGTTTATAGCTATATATTTTCTTTATATATTTCAATCTAAATATGTATTATATTATGCAGATGACAGGCAAAGGTCGAGGTAACGCTGATTCTAGTACTTCTCGGGGTCGAGAAAAGGGTAAGAAACAAAGGAGGAGGGTAGAAGATTACACTCCAGTTAGTCCTGCCGTTCCAGAGTTGCAGATGCCTACGTATCTTCCTCCACCCCGGGGCTATTCTGATCTGCCCTAGCATCACCAGCCCTACACATTCGTGCAAACACCGGGTCTTCCGCCACAGGGACCTTGGATTGTACGTCCGACGTACAGTCCACCTACTGCACATCCACGTGGATCTCAGCCATCTTCATCGCATGGACCGCATCGGTCCATGTCACATCCACATGGAGCACATTCATCATCGCCGCAGCCACTAGGGTCACAGCCACTGGCGTTGCTGCCACTCGGGTCACAACAATCAGGGACATGTCCCATTGCGGTACATACAGCTGCGTCGCAGGGCTCGCAGCCATCTTCGTCGGGGAATCCATCTGTTACAGGCATTCCCCTGCGGGATCCTACCTCTGACCCCCCCACACCGTCCACACATGCCCCTGCTGATGATGACGAGGAGGTGCATCGGGATGAGTATGGCAGGATCATAATAGTCCCTGAGGGTGACGGGTAAGAGTTATTAGTTATTTTTAATGTTTATTGTTTTCTACGGTTTTACCAACATATTAATGTGTGTTTTTTTTTTAATTACATTCAAGGTTTGACCCTTGTAATGTTACAACGAGGATAATCACCCAAGCAACTCGAAAGCTATATGATAACCCTTATGCGTCTTGGAGTGAATTTCCATACACGCTTAAGGAGGCAATTTTCAATGAATTTAAGGTATAAATGTTCTTTCAAGCAGTACAATTATTTATATTTATGATATTTCCATATAAGTACTATGATATTTCCATCTAAATACTTAACTTCTCAAATACAGAGCAAGTGTGTGTGGGAACAGCGCTATAATGCGGAGGTGGCTGCGAACTTCAATCTCAAGGCACGCAAGCGGTTGTCCCATTGCTTTTCCAAAGCTAGAAGGACGAATAAGAAGCCCAACTGGGTTGCAAGATGGTTTTTGGACCGATCTGCAAAGGCAATGGGCAACCGCAGATTTCGTAAATAAGTGCGAGCAAGGAAAGAAAGCTCGTGCTTCGGAGACGGGAGGCTCTCTGCACACTGGAGGTGCGGTCAGCCTCGGTTCAATAAAGAGGAAGATGGTACGTAATTGCTTAACTTAATTTTAATTTTTAACGTCTAATCTGTTTATTAACTAAACTTTATGACTTTTCAGGAGAAGAATTTAGGCCGTCCGGTCAGGCAAGATGAGTTATTCAAGCAAACTCATACTGTCAAGAAGAAGAAAGATTCGGACGAAGAAAGGTGGGTCGAGGACCGAGCCTCGGCTGTACATGTAAGTTTTCAATTTTTATTAAGTACTTTGATTTAGTTTTATATAACTTTTGAAAACTAATTTAATTTTTCTTATAGAGTCGCTTCACAGCTGAGTTGGAAGAGTTTGCACGCAGCCAGCCACCATCTTCGTCGGGCGAAACAATCCAACCGTCGGACGAGGATGCTGAGAGACTATGGACGCAGGCGGCTGGCGGTCCAAAAGGGAGGAAGGTATACGGGCTTCCCGCTAAGCAATTCTACCGCTATAGGTGTGGAATGCACGGAATAGGCACTTCATCCGGAGGGGAGTCGCTTGATGGGGATACCCTCGCCTCTATGCGGGCCCATGTAGAAAAGCTCACATCCGAGCTAGAAGCTGCCAAGCAAAGAGAGAAGGAGAGAGAAGAAAGAGAGAAGAAAGAGAGAAGAAGAAAGATAAACGTAGAGATGCTCAATATGCTGCTCTACGAGAGCAGATCAAATCTCTCTTGGCTTCTGGCTCTTTTCCGATTCCCCGGTCACGTGAATCATCGCCGGGTGGTCAGCTTGATGATGACACTTCATCCGGCAATGACGATGATGATGTAGACATTAGTAGACGTTAAATTGTAATAACAACTTATATAATGTATAAGTTCATTTGAACTTCAAACCTTATTGTTGTTTAATGTTGTTGTTTAATGTGTTGTTTATTGTAGTTGTTATTATCGTTGTTGTTTGTTGTAGTTGTTCTTGTCGTTGTTGTCGTTTTAATTGCATAAAATGCTTCTTTTAGGAATTTGGTAAAACTGGCAGGTGGTGTAGCTGCCAAAACAGGCAGTTTCTAGAAAAAATATACCAAAAATAGCGATCAACTTTGGTCGCCAATTGGTCGCTATTTTGCTGGAAAAAAAAATGGTTCTGCACAGTAGCGACCAACTTTGGTCGCAATTAGCGACCAAAGTTGGTCGCTTTTTGAAAATTACATAAAATAAAATTCTGGAAAAGCGACCAACTTTGGTCGCTAATTTCAGATTTTAATTTTATGTATTTTTTGATAAGCGACCAAAGTTGGTCGCCTATCAGAAAATACATAAAATTAAAATCTGAAATTGGCGACCAAAGTTGGTCGCTTTTCCAGAATTTTATTTTATGTAATTTTCTAAAGGCGACCAATTTTTGGTCGCAAAATGCTAAATTTAATTTTCTGTATTTTTCAAAAGGCGACCAACTTTGGTCGCTCATTGCTAAATTTAATTTTCTGTATTTTTCAGGAAGCGACCAACTTTGGTCGCTAATTTGCGACCAACTTTGGTCGCTATTGGTTAGTGACCACCTGAATACTGACCAGACCATTGTGGTCGCTTTTTGGTCGCTTTTGGGCTGATAGGGACCAACTTTGGTCGCTTTTTACCTGATTTTTAGTAGTGATATATAACGATTATAACATAACTTGATAAGCATTAATCAATAACTTATTTAAGATAACAATTACTATAAGACTTTAAATTAGACTAATAGTGTAAAAGAATTTTACATTGTCAATTAACTTAAAATTCTATTTCCAACTCTCACGACTACCTATTCCTTAGGCAATGCAAATGCTATCAGACTCTTCGAGAATGCAATCTCTGTGATAACTTTCCTACTTTTAAAGTGTACTCTTAAAGAAATGAAAGAAAATGAATTTGGTGATAGAAATATTAACAGGAACATTGTTTCACATTCAAATAGGCAAAGATACCATAGTGACAAATTTGAAAGGAAAGATAGAGAACTAAAAAAATCTTCCTGAGAATCGTCTCATCCTAATACTGAATACAGATGGTGATTTTGTCATGTTGAGTGACGATGAAGTCCCCTTGAAGAGTATGGGGTCAAAGATGGCTCTCATTTTTGCCTCCTTTTTAAGCTTCCTCATAACAGTAAGAATGCTGAAAAATCAAGATTGTAAAGGTGAAAATGTCAATATGAATCCTAAAGCTCCGACTTCTCAAGGCTATTCTGTTCCAACTACAAAATAAATAAATGCAGATTCAAAACTTTAATTAAGCATTATGGATAGACTAATTCCTTCATTGGAGGGATTACGTTCATTTGATTCGTGATGTTAGAATTGGTGATGGTGGATGGACTTTTTGGGGTTTTTAGTAGAAGATCGCATCTGCTAGATTGTGCAACGACTGCTAACTCCTGAGAAAACAATCCATATGAAAGCATTCCTTCTCCTCCTCTTTCTCTTTTTTTTTGATCTTTCGCTCTCAAAATAAACTTTTAAGAAAATGAAAGAGATTGAAGTTAGTAATAAAAATACATTAATTTTACTCTTGTATGGAGCGTGTCGAGTAATTAGTTTTTGAAATAATTTTCTAATTATTTAAAAGTATGATATTCTTTTTTATGTCATTACTAGATGGCATCATGAGAAATGTTTGTTTGTAGCGATATATTGTTTGTCGAATATCATATATTGTTAACTAAATTAAATTTATTAGTAAAAAATCGAAAAGATTTAACTGTGTGATTTAATGACCAATGAGAAATTTAGGAATTATAATACAATAGAGCAAAACCAGTAAAATCAAAATTATACGTCAGAATTAAATGTTATAGTCTTATTTAGTGCGAGTTCTAAATATTAAAATATTGTATCCTTCATGGATTGGGGTTTCTCATTGGTTGACTTTAGTGTATAGAATCATAGAACTATAGTCATTCAAAGAAATTGAAATAATTCAAGATTGACCATGTAGAAATGGTTAACAAATAAATACCTATTATAACAAAAATGTAACCTACTTGTTAAATTTGAGGGTCGAGATGCATGCCCCTAGTGAAAATACCTCCTGTAACTACACTTTTTTGATATAACCATGTTTCCCCGTAGAAATAAAGGTTGCGACCTTTAATTTTAATTGCAATAAAGGTTGTAATGTAAAAGTTTTTTATACAATAAAATTAATTACAAAATAAGTACAGATAAATTTGTGTGATAAGTATTGATTATTGACCTATTTAAACGGTATAGGCATTAATTAATAACCTATTTAAAATAATAACAAAAGAATTTTACATTGTCAATTAACTTAAAATTCTATATCTGCTCCAGTATTTTTTTAAATTCCCATGATTTCCAACTCTCACAACTACCTATTCCGTAGGCAATGCAAATGCTAACAGACTCCCTCAGAATGCAATCTCATCTTTCCAATAGTATCTTTCTTTGTCTCTCTCACTCTCAAAACAATGAAAGAAAATGAATTTGGTGATAGAAATATTAACAGGTACATTGTTTCACATTCAAGTAGGCAAAGATACCACAGTGGCAGATTTGAAGAGAGAGATAGGTAATCAAGAAAATCTTCCTGAAAATCGTCTCATCCTAATGTTGAATACAGGTGGTGATCTTTTCATGCTAAATGATGATGAACTCCCCCTCGCAGAACATGGGGTCCAAGATGGATCTCACTTTTATCTCTTTTTTAAGCTTCCCCATAGCAATGGTGAAAATCAAGATGGTGATGGTGATGGTGACAATATCAATATGAATCCTAAAACTCCGACTTCTCAATAGATGCGGATTTAGGATTTTAAGTCGCCGACTGTGAATTTAATAAGGTCTAATGTTGTGATCTTTGATATGGTTTTGCCAGCGTTTGGATCATGTCACTTTTACCCATCTAACATGAATTGATTGTCGGTCCTCTTTGGAAAAGAAGAGTTGTAATCTGCATTTAGGTAAAAGTATCTCTCTTCTATTCTTATTTTGCTGAGCTCCACTACATTTTCATGTCTATTCTTCTCCGTTTGCATGTGGTTTTCCATTAACATTTCTATACAATCATTTTTAGTGCCAATTTCTAGTAATTAACATTGACCATTAAATGTTGGTGGACGTATAAGCAGTGGCGGAGGTAGAGTGTCCGGAGGACCGGGTTCGGCCGGATTCAATAACTTTGATTCGAATCCTGTGTTTTTCTTACAAAATCTATTGAATATATATGAATAATTAATTTAGAACCCGATAACATTTAACGATTAGAATCTCGAATCCATAAGCTTGAAATTCTGACTCCGCCTCTGCATATAAGTCTGCTCAAATGAATCAAGAAAGACAAGAAAAATTTATTTTAAGTGAGAATTCATTTTATTCTTTCTCCAGCAAGCCTACATAACGTTTTAAGTCTTGTTTGAATGTGTTACCGATCCTATTATTAAATATATCATTATGTAACGACGAAAAGTGCAACTTTATATAACGATCAATTTGGTGTGGTCGCGTCGTTACCTTATTTTTTGCTCTCATCTTACCCTTTCTTATTATTAATAATCCTATTTTATCTTTTGTCCTACCTTTTTATATAATAATCTACTTTTTCTTTATAATATTGTAAGTTTATTTTTTATATTGTTGGTGTGACATTATGAAATGATAGCAAATGATACAATCCATCCAAATATTGTACACATCAGTACGATATAATATAATACAGTACGATACATTATGAAACGATATGTGACAACCGTCCAAACAAATTGAGGGGTCCTTTTGTTTTAAGTTAAAGAAAATATAACCTTCTTACTTGTACAGCATTTGGTTTCTGGTATAAAAACCTGCATAAATTAATATAATCTTTATATGACTAACACAGTGTTTGGGTTTAGTATTGATCTCCCATAAGTTAAGCTAAATCAGAAACCAAATGCTATATTACTAATTCCGGTATAAGTAGGAATCAACCAACATATTATTTAGTAAGGAATAAAATGTGGGATAAGAATACGTGTATCCATGTATTATCCATATAACAAGAGAACTTGCATTATTATTCACTGAACTTGTATGGCAAAGAGACATATTTTGAACAAAGCAAAATGAAATACAGGATGATAGGAGGCCAGGTTGATATTACACATTGATCCAGCAAAAGGTGGAATCAGTAGCTACTACTCAGAAATCAGAACCATCTGGAAATACATCCAGAGCATCCTGTTTGCCATTAACATAGTAATCAACAACTGCTTTCATTCTGTCAAGCGTATCTGGATGATAGCTTACATGAACTACAACTGGCTTCAACTTCTTCAATTTCGAATCCTTTCGTACAGTTTTGATTAGGACCTTACTATTCATGAACATATAGAAATCCGTTGTTCTCTTGGAAGCATAAAGCTCAATGTATCCGGGATGTGATGGAAAGACTAGCTCTTCATTGAAAACAGCCTGGTCCCAAGAATTTGGCTCCCGAGTAAGCCTATCAGCAATGCAATCCAAGAGCTCAAATGCAGGAATGGTTGGTCGGATATAAAAGAAACCAGAATTGTACACCCATATCCTCATTGTATGAGTGTATCGACCCCAACCCATATCAGGTTCATCAAAAACGTCGTTGTAACCATAAGCTGTTATGTTATTGTGACCATCTGACATTGACTCCACGTCTGAATCCCGGTATAGATAATCAAATGGATTTTGCAGATACACAATGTCAACATCAGAAAGCAAGACAATATAACCAAGCTGCAAAAACTCCGTCAGAATACGGAACTTTAGTCCTGACACGGCTTGGTTACTTCCAGTTTTGCCAATAAAATCAACATTCTCATCAGGATCTCTCTTGTAAACAGGGGCTGCGTTTCACTTGCAGAAATCCACGATCACATCATCCAATGCGACGACCAAATAATTGGGGGCACCCACCCTCTTTATACTGGTGAACCAAACTTCGAGCATTGATTTCACATTTGAATTGGCAAGTACAACTATGACCTCTTTCTCAACTGCAACCTCTGCCAATAACTTAGCTAGTCTCGGGTTCACAGATTCGTCAGGAAGGACAGGCGGGGAGTTCTCATACTCTTGACTTTGCCAAATGGTCCAGCTTTTTTAGGCTCAGTTAACACCACAGGCTGCTCCTGAGCACGACATTTTCCCTGCTCAGCCATCTGAAGTTTTTCATTTATCTCTCTTACCTGCTTCTGCAACTCTGCATTCTTTGCCTATAACCTGCTAATGTATGATTCCAACATATTTATCCAATCCGTGGATTCACATGACCACGACTTAGCCTATGAATTAAATTTCAACAATTAAGGTACATAAAAAAGAGTTCAACACTTATCGAATGACATTATGGCCATTAGTTATACCAAATGTCACATGTAGAAATGATACCATAACGGAGTGTTCAATTATCATCACATTTAGAATTGTAAGTAGCATGAAAATATACATGTGATAGCTAAATGCCCCATCTTTTAGAAAAGAAAAAAAGAAAGACATAATTCAAAAACCTAAAACAATAAGTCACTTTTTGTAAGACAGTATTGCACCAAAATATCCTCAATTTTTTAACTAACAACTCCTTAATCACATATCAAAGCTTGACTCAATCAATCAACTAGGCCAACCTCTAGGCCTAATTGATTTTTCCAATCAACTCCTCTCTCTCTCTCTCTTCTTTTTGTTGAGAATTTGACATTTTTTCTTTAATGGCGCATTTTTTTTCATTGGTTGTATTTGACACATCAATAGCAAGTGAATTCACTCACTTTACCTTATTTTGAATTGTCAAGTTTGTGTCCAATAGGCAGGGGCGGATCTACTATATAATTTGGGGTTGACGTGAACCAATGGTCTTCCTGGCAAATTAGCTCTTCGATGTACATAATTCACAGAAATGTCTGTATTGGGTCGGACGCACTCGAGCATACAAGGAGGATCGGGCCCAAGTGTAGTCCTGAGTTGGATTGCTTCAAATCGGAACCAGCATTTCGGGAAGGAAAGCTCGAGGTCGGGCGTCATTGGGTTCGGAGTCAGAGCGGTCGGGATAAGGCGATCGAGACCGGCCTGGGTAAAGGCATTTCGTGGTAAAATATCAGTTTCGTGTAACGGAAAGGCCGGAAATTTCGTGAAGCATAAATATCTCGGCGGAAATCATGGCCTCAATCCTCAGAGACGTTAAACCAATATTTTTAGGGATAATCCATCCTGTAATTAAGTCTTTTACCATATGTAGAATTCTCCTCTTGCCTATAAAGGGGCATTTAACTTTATTATATAGAAGACACGCATCACTGGCAATACTGATTATCATTTTCTATTATCTCTTATAAAAATTATCTATTTTTCATTGCATATTGCTCCAGCACAGAAAATTCATTCAACCTCAACAGTTTGATTATTCCTTTATTTACTTAAGTCAATTCTTGTTCGCTGTTATATTTTTCATTGTGTCGAATTATTTCACGTATCCTTAACACCGCGAATAAATTGAATTGTTACTTGTATTTTAGAGTGAATAGTTTGGCGCTCACCGTGGGGCTAAGGATAATAGTGAACTTTCGATACAATTTTCTATCACACACTATTTTACACTTGTTCTTTGCAGAATTTTTTGTTTTTCATATTACAATATAGTCATGTCGCGCTCACTCCCCGTCAACAACGAGTTCAACCATCAAGGTGAAAATAACATAGTGTTCGATAACGAGGTTCCAATCGACGCCAACTCTCAAATGGCGGTCAATGCTGATCAGACCTCTGGCCCGTCGAACAGCGTTCAGGGAGAACACCATTCAAGGATTCAACATAATGAAGGGGACGAGATTAGCCTCAAAGTGATATTCGACATACTACAAGCCCAGCAAGCGGCCATAGCTCAATTACAAAGTCGCAGTCAGATTCCGGACAGGGTCGAAGTCATTTCCCCTCGAGGGGTATCCCTCAAAATGAACCAGTCGCAGCGCAACCGAACGAAAGTAGTTCAGGAATAAACTCCGGAATCATAAAGATGCTCGAGGAGCTGACTAAGCGAGTCGAGTCAGGTGAAAAAAGAATCGAAGCTAACGACAAAAAGGTGGAAACGTATAATTCGAGGGTAGACCAGAT